>JAVLUZ010000394.1:0-387188 GCA_036768485.1 Mermis nigrescens
ACGACGAAGACATTTTCGGGCAAAAGCATGGTATTTCAATGCTTTTTGTTGTATTTTTTAGCAAAAATCCGAAAAAATTTCGGCGCTTCGCGCTGAGTATCACACTTACGAGCATACATGGAAAGCAAAAAATTCTGAGGGAGGGGGGTCAGGATGGGTAAAACCGCCAAAAATGTTACTAAAAATAGAGTTCTGGGGTCTACATTAATCTGGGGGGTTCAACTTCTGAAGGAGGGGGTACAATTCATAAAATGGTCTTAAAAATGGTGGTATGGCGAAAAAACACCATTTTACAACGTTTCTCATCGAGCACTATCCATCGGCATCAAAAAATTGCGAAAAAACAAAACATTTCAAAAATTTAATTCTGGGGGAGTATTTTGGTTTCTGGGGGGGGTATTCGGCCTTCCGAGGGGGTGCATAGTGCATACCCCCAACCCCCGCGCCCATGTGTGCTTACGAGTATAATTAACTTATACTCACGTGTGCCACAATCAATCTTTGTGCAGTCTAAAAGTTTATGCATTTATCTCATCTACTCGTTTAAAGGTTTCTAGCGCGAAATAATTACTTTGTGACTTATTCGTCCTGATTTATCTTGTTTGAAAACAAGATTAGCTTCTCAATAATTTTTTATAATTGAATTTATAAGTGCAGTGGCATCTGTTGTCAAATTTGTATAGCAACTGAATTATCATTTCGAGGTTGAAATAAGCACAAAAAGCGCGTTTAATTATAATTTATATTCCAAGAGTTGTATTATTGTAAATGTAGCTTATTTTATGCACTGAATCTGCAGGAAAACGACTTCTGCCTAATTTAGAGTGAAGCAATAGCAGCTAATCAACATAATTGAAGCATAACTATATACATGCATTCCTCCAGAGATGATAGGCTCTTAGACGAAGCATGCCATAACAAAAATTGTAAGAAGCTCCGAAAATTTGTCTAAACGGTTTAAACTGATCCGAAGCAAAAAGCCGCTTTAAACTTAGTCAACTTTCTGAGAAGTTATAAGGAGAGACTAATTAATAAATTATTCGCTTTTTTGGCCCAACGTGTATTATGTACTTCTCTGTTCTAACCCCATGTGCCCCAGGCGAGCCTTTATAGCGCACCAAGACTATGGTCGTGAGAAAAAATGAAAAATTCTCAAGAAAAGCCAGGCTAAAGTGCGAATTTCAGCATTGATCTTCGTAGAGCTATTTTATGTTTGTGGTCGTTTTTTAGACCATTTTAATGCGATGTATGGAACCTAATGTTTTCTGGTGATTGACCAAATTCAAATCGGCTACACAATGCAGTGTCGTGCGATTACTTCGTGCGCAAGCAGAGAAAGGGCAAGTAATCTCGTTGCATCATCGAGAAGCATTGATCCTTTCAGAATCTTGCTTAAAGCGGCCAAGGAGGTGTGAACAGTTTGAACCATAGTAACTGCACTAAAGAGCTCTAATTTAATGAATGCATGTAACGGCGCTTCCTTGTCGTCAGCGCAAGGCACAGCAATTTTGGCGTTGTAGAGGCTTGTACCCTAGAAAAATAATCAATTGCTACAAAAACGTACACTTTGTAGAAAAGCGTGAAAAGCTTCACGATTTGTCCATCATTTTAGAGTACCGTACCGTCTCTCGTGTGCATGTATGATTAGGATAGGAAAATGTGGTAATTATAATAAATTTTAAAATTTGCATGATGGCTTTCAGATATTGATTACTAGGAATCTAAATATGTTGATACTGAATGATTTTTATTTGGTTTTTGAACTGGCAAAGAGAGAAATTCCTTGTCTACATTATTGACAATCAGACAAAATTCGAAATCTGGCCGTTTAACTTTAAATGGTTCAAAGATGAATTAATTTTTCAGTCAGTTAGCATCAAGCAAAAGTTAATATAAATTTCTTTCTTAATTGATTACAAGTGAATCACTAACTTGATTTAGTTTCTTCCACATTTTTAAAATTGGATGCAATGCGGCGGCCCATTTGTCGCGGTCGAAAAGTACGCTTTTCAGAGAATCTGCTGTTCGAAACTTATCAAACGGACTGGTAATAATACGGAGGCTGTCAATAATACGCATTGACTCGATGCGTTCCCAAGAACGCATCATATTTTCGGGTAAGTTAAAGAGCTTAGGCGTGTCTTCATCCGGTAAATTTTCAATGAGACTCCAGGAATCCTAAAATTTTGAAGGTATATACCAGAAAATATTATACGCATTAGGGTATTTACCGGTTAATGAAAGAAATTGCTTTTGAGTCATTACTTTCAATTTAATTTTTTTAAATAAATTTCAACCGAATATTATCTCTTTCGGAAGACTGTACCATTGCTTTATATACAATGTGAACGGTTTAAAATCAAATCTATTAGAATAAAAGCTTGGCCCCGTCAATTTTCCTCCTCTTCATAGAAGAATGGCAATCTAGTCAAATTTGTAATCAAAGATTTCTCCATGACTACTCTAATCAAGCGTTAACGGAATAAACAAGGGAATGTACGTTCAACCTTATATGTACGTGCTCCTAACTTTTTGAACTTTATAGATAATAATCTGTCGAATTTTTTGACAGTCTAAACACTGATTTTGCATGAAGTTCTAAATATTCTTAGAATTTTTCCATGTATCATCAGATTGCAATCAGCTGTTCAGCAATCTGCGCACAGTTAATGAATTTTTTCATAATATATTATCTCTAAAAAGGATTGACAACTTCACTGCTCGTTTACCAAATCCCTCATTATTAACATTCTTACTTTGAATGAACTAGAATCGGGCAGATAAATGCCATTAATTAGTTGCTGTCTGGCTTTCGAGTTAGCACAGATGAGATTGCTATCGAAGTAATGATTTAAATAACATGTCAAAATTCTGAGATCGTATTTGTCGTCCACACGTCCTCCGTACATTACACTTTCCATAAGACCTCGGAAAAAATCCCACTGAAAGCCTAAGAATAACCGAATTATACTATTTTGTCTATCACTTGAAGATACAACTAACTACCTGCTTTTGATAATCGATTAATCAACAAAACAGCCGCCTTTATGTCGGAAGAGTTGAATTCATACTGCTTGGTCCAGCCCTGCAATAAATTAACGATATACCAGTATTAGCAATTTTTGGTAGGATAAACCACTGATATTTTTGGTGAGCAGAAAATTCCAAGTAAAACTAACGCTTTACGTTTAAAGACCGTCTTTTGCATTAGTACAGTACAATCAAAATACACAAAAGCAGATTTGACGAAGGATTGTTCTTGCTAGCGTATTCCGTCGATAACTTGGATTTTTTATGAGCTCTGAAACGTCACATAATTTACTCGTAAGTTTAGAGATTAAACAATAGATTTTTCAGCGAAAATAACAAAATCAAGCGGACTTTGCAATTCTGAAAAACGAGTCAATTAGTCATTTGGCGATAAAAAATTAGAAATTAATTTGAGGAACCATTATCAGTACGATCTCCAATAGATATGCATTCAATGCGACTGTGTAGTGCGTGCACTGATTATAAGGAGCCATCATATAAGATATTTGCACTAGAAACGAGTTGATAATGATTTAGTGACACACAGTGACTTCTGTGTTACTAAGCACTCTGTCCAAGTAAAGTTCGGACAAACCCTAAATTGTTCAAGAATTTTCTAGGCGCAAACGAAAAGTCTAGAAATACTGTTGAAAACTCTGCACTGTCAGTGCTTCCGGCGTAAATATACAAATAATGAATAAATACATTTTTCACGTATTTCAAGAAATCAATGATTATAAATTCTTCAAAATTTTCTTAAAATTGTAATGCTTTCCCGCTTCGCGATGTATTTACACTTGCAAATAAATGATAAAATTATTGAATTTTATGGCATCCTTCTTCTTCTACCTGTCTCACGAGCATATATACACAACATGGCCGATATGGGGGGTTCACCCGGTCTCACAAGGTCAATAATTAAGCCTTTTTTGGACCAAAATGACCTCAAAACTGATATAAAAGCATTAAACTACGTTATTACTTAATTTATGGTCAATTTTAAGCACTTTTGAAGAAAGTTCTCAATTTTCTTTCGTTTTCCTTCATTTTGCCTCATTTCCCCGGAGAAATTTCCTATTTTTTCTACTGGGTCTACAATCCCCAAACCCCCCACGTCATGTCTGTTTTCGAGTATATACTGATAATATTTTTGGGGAGCTATTTCTGGTTGTTTTAGGCAAAATCAGTGGACGGCTTTCATTTGAGAACCCTGGATTTGCCATGTCTACGTGCCAGCTCTTTCTCTTAATTTCGATTAGATAGCAAATTTATGTTCAAGTTATCATCAAACTTTAATTGATAACAGAATTTTAATTAAAACGAAATTAAAAATAAGATTTTGAGCTAAGAGAAATAATCTACCTGCGGTACGTACGTACGCCTTTCTTGACACAAAGCATGATACCAAGCTAGACAATACAAGCTTTGAGCCGTAAGGATCCCTCCGCTTTCAACTAGCTGAGGCCCCCAGCCCGTATACGTTCTCTTCAAATTCATTTTTAAACCGGGCGGAGCCTAAATATATTTTAAATGAGCAGCTTTCTAATATCACAAAATAAATTTAAGTGTGCATTTCCAGTTTAAGCATATTTTTGGTTTAACAGAACTGCTTTGTTTTTAATTTTTAGTCATTTATTCAATATTTCGTTTTCGTAGTTTCGTATCAATCAGGGGCGGATTTAGGGGGCGGGGGGGGGCGGCCGCCCCCCATTGGCCCAAAATAGTGCGCAAAATTAAGCATTTTTGAATGATTTTTAGCGATTTTCTGGTTAAAACGGCTAATTTTTCCGCCCAAGTCAGGGTTCCGCCCCCCCTTAGGGGTACCGCCCCCCTTAGGAAAATCCTAGATCCGCCACTGGTATCAATCAAAAGTAAGATTGTATTGATGACGTTCAATATTGATAAAATATGATATTCAAAATTTCAGATGATATAAGATATTGACTCGTGCATCTCAAAATTTTCTCAGATGTTAGGCAAATCAGTTTTAACTTTTGCCTATATGACTGCTCTAAGATAAAATTTATATCCGCAGCTTGCGTCAAAAGCACATAAAATTATTTAAATTTTATATCAGACATATCAGACTTTGGCTAAAAATATTTATAGACTTAACAATAACTCACAGAAGCTTAGTAATTCTACCGGATTTCTAAGGAATTCCAACTGTGACAACGAATTTCTATACACAAGATAGGTTGCAATAGTGAATTCTTATCAGCCATATATTTAGAATGTATTCCTTTTTAAATATCGCCAGTAGTGGATGTGGATTTCCTGACAGAAGTTGTACCTCATTTTTTCCAAAGCTGTCGAAATTGTCTCAGAGATCCTGTCAAAAAAACAGCTGTTTGTCGCTGTCGTCCAGTACATAGAATATAGTAAAAAAACATCGAATTTTTTTAGAAAATCTTATATGAAAAACGCGCATAATTTGTCTGGAATTTGCAATAGAAATAATTTAAAATATGGCCCTAAACACCGAAAAATTAGGAAAATGGAAGCTAAATCACAGAAAAAGATAACTATAATCCTTGTTGCTTCATTTTACGTCTTCTATGCATAAAGCCAAATAAAATTCTACTGAAACACAAAGAATAAATTTTTTAATAATTTTAACTAAAAAAAGAACAAACTGCTAATGCAATGAAAAGACGCACAAATACATTTCTATACTTTTCTCCTAAATTAATGCGTTGCGAAAAATTGCTTCTTCAAAGGTCACGCTAGTTCAAATGTCATACTTCATAGGCAATTTTTAAGCAGGACTGCAACAACACCGTTGAAAATTTCGGATGTGCCTCAGAAGTCAACCAAAGTCGGAAACTTGCATGAGGCTCAATTGTTGACCATATCTATGTAAAACTAATAGCTAATATTTGCAACAAATTATTGCGTATGATTATAGTTTCGAAAATAACAACCTTTTCTAAGTCAGGAAGCCAGGCGACAACAAGATGCAAATTTTTTAAGCAAATCCACTGCCCATTTTTGGCACATTTCTTTATTAGTTCTTCGGCTATGTCTTGTTGACCTTGACCCATTGCAACCTGAGAAAACAAGAAGTTCTTTATATACTTTGTGCATTTATAACCGAATATCAGACTTTTTAATTTGAATAAAAATCCATTAAAAAATTTATGTTTTTTGCATTGTTTGACATGGTGATACTTTAGGGAAGCTTACAATACGATAGCCGAAACGCAAAGTAATTCTTTTTACAAACTTGTACACAGTACTTGAAAATAGTTTCCCAGGCCGACAAGATTATTTGCTAATTCTTCAAGTTCTTGCGACGGATCGATTCCTGGTTCCGACAGAATCAAAATAGGTTCAGATTTTGACGTGCACGCTGCGTAAATTTCTTTGATACTTAAAGGAGGTGGTTTCAATTCTTTCAGACCTGAATAAGTGGCATATATGTTCAAAATATAAAAAAGAGAAATTAACGAGCATAATTTTGAGATCCTCACAGATCTGCTCTCATTTAAAGTAATCAACATGAATTATTCAAGGTGCTTGTGCTTGATTCGTTCGCTTGATGCTTTATTTATTTATTTACTTATTTATTTATTTATTAACTTAAGTGATAATGTAGACGGACAAATAATCAGAAAAATTGCTCTATAACGATACCCTTGAGTAGGATGTGGCACTGGGAATCGTGCAAAGGGAAATTCAAATAGAGCAGTTCTATACTTTTATGTTTCAAGCATTTCATGCATTTTCAATATTTCTTGCATGAGACATTCGAAAAATTACTTCCACATTAAAAACTATTCAGTTTAGGTGTTTTATTTCTACATTTTTCGAACTGAAATCGGTGTAATATTACTAAAGAGTTATTTTATTACGATAGATATAATCGTAATAAAACGTGTTAAGGACAATCATGTACGTCTTTAGCCGAAGACTTTTCTGAAAAAATACCTTAGTCATAATCATTAAGTGATTTTATTTTTAGTAGTTCGTATCTTATTCTGATGTTCTTCATTTTTTCGCTTAATCAGCTAGTTTTTCTTAATTTTTCAATCATTTCCTGTGATTTCAGAAGCACTTACCAAGAGCATTTTGAGCAAACTTAGTCATTGCTGAATGTAATCGATCGGGTCTGACGCATTTAATAAGCATAAGTTGTTGGAATAGCGTTAATTTTTTAGCTACTGAATCATGAATCGATTTTTCTGGTTCTCGACTTTGCATGAAATCTGACCAAGTTCCACTGTCATCCAGTTGTAAAGTTTGATACAATACGGGAAACTGAGCCTTGAAGAATTAATTTACGCTGGATTAGAATTTAAAAATATGAAGCATCGATACAGAGCCCTAATGAAATGCTTCACTAAAGTTTTTATTAGACAGCAAGAAAGTCTAAAAAAGTCAGCGGTTATACTACAATGACAAAGTCACTCTTTTACGAAATAATTAACTTCATTAAAAACCTAGCATTTAAGAGAACATACTGCTAAAGTAACAGAAAATTAATAAATTATCAGAATAGTAATGTTGATCGCAAAATAGAAAAAAATTTGAAAAAATTGAGTAAATTGAACAATATAATCGAAAATGATTTATGGCGCGAGGCAACGAAAATTTGAGACTTTCTAGCCAAAAATGAGTTAAAAACGCTTAAAAAGACAGACACACTTTTTACAATTTTTACAAAAACGACAATTCCGGGGGTCGCACCCATTTTGCGGGGGTCAGTAGCCATTCTGGGGGGTGAAAACCCCTGAACCCCCTCAAAGAACACATAAAGTCGTATCTCAATAAAGCTCTCTGACTGACACCCACGATCGGCCATACAGCGCACCATGTTCTCAACTATCATTTGCTCTGGAACAAGACGAGTGCATACACATACAATTCTACTAGATGCTGATAAGAATAACCGCGTTTTAAAGCAATTTAAATTGCTGTCTCTCACTTGATAGCATATTTCTATTTTAGTTTTAGGCGAAATTATCGTTACACAAAGGAGCTTACACGCAGATTTGCCACATTAATTTTGACATCATCATTAAGCCAATTCGGGGTGGCTGAAGTTGACGCTATCGTTGACGATTTTGTGTCAGGTAAGAATTCGCCAATGAAAAAATTCCATTCCTACATGAGCAAAATATATCAAATGCCTTCGCGGCATCGGCCAAACTGACTATAGCATTTAAAATCATACACGTGAATACACCAAAATGTAGGAGTCTGATGGGGCAAAATAATGAGAAAAGCGCCAAAAATTCAATTTTAGGCTGTCTTCTGCGGGGGAGAATTTTGAATTCTAGATATTTGAACCCGAAAACCATAGATGTAACAGGGGGATGGAGGGATCTGTCCACCCAAAATCGGACCCCGAAACCCAAGTTGTCCTGTTGACATGTCCTCTTTCGATCAAAGTTTTCTACAATTCTATTTAATCTTTCTGCAATGCTTTTTGATTTTTCATGGAGTACAAACATCGCGAAAAATACCGAATGATACACAGCGCCTTGCTTTCTTTTTTCTCCTTTATATCCTTTAGAACGGACTGTGAGGTATTTTTCGAAAACGTTAAAATTGAAGCATATTTGACACTTCTGAGCAGAAGCACTTTTCAATATTGGGATGCTTATGTGGAAGTGGGTTTGGCAATCACTTGCGCCACCGTCGAAGAGCAAAACTTGCCACGAAGATTGCACATCAAGCGATCAAAGCGTATAAATACCTTTACTTGTGAGCTTCCTCACTTTCTTTGATGGGTATATGATAGAAATATCGCAAATAAACATACATGTAAAAGGGGTATGGAGGGTTCCCCTATCCAAAGTCGGTCGTCCCCCACCCCATCCCCTAAAGCCTAAAAATTTTGAACCCCCCCCGATTTTTTGGAAAAAATCGAATTTTTCGACCGTTTTCAGGCTTTTTTGGCCGTTTTTGCCAAACATTGGAGGTCATATACCCCCTTAAAATGACTGGGGACCCCCCTCCCAAAATTTTGAGCCGTTACATGTGTGCAAACAAATGATGCTTTTCAGCAGCTGTAGTAGATTTTAATTATTTTCTCCTTTTTTAAATAATTTTTAATAATTGTTTTATCAAATCGTTGTAGACTTACATTAGGCTGGAACAATCGGGGCTGCAAATTTCGTATCATGTGCAGACCGAACACTAAATAATCGCATTTGAATATCGATCTAGTAATATATGTAAAAACAGAACGCTGCAAACTCGATGATTTGGACTTGACCTTTAGGTCAGTGTTTTCGATTGTCTGAACGAACAAAATGAACCTTAGGCACTTAAAGCATCATAAATTAGTTTTTTTGAGGAGCCATAATGATGTAACTAAGACCTAAGACGAACGTTTAAAATATTTTCACTGATAATATTTTCACTAAAGATCCTGTTGGAGATAAACTTTATGCATGAAAATACAAAGATAATTTAAATTACAAAGCAACTTAACGATTGAATAAAACTATATATGTTCGCTATAGTCATAATTTTTAATCTCACTGCTCTTCATACATTTTTTATGCGTCGAAACGAAGTTTATCTGGAAAATCTTATTGTCAAGCTTACTTAGACACAACTGTAAAGAGAAATATACAAAAAGGTTAATCAAAAATTAGTTTTTAAAATATTAAGAAATAAAATTTTGGCAGAGAATGAACGAAAATACTGTAAATTCATCATCATCATCATCATCATCATCCTCATCATCATCATCATCATCATCATCAACATCATCATCATCATCATCATCATCATCATCATCATCATCATCATCATCATCACTAGCGGATTTAGAGGGGGCGGGGGCCGCCGCTCCCGTCGCCAAATAATATTTAGGCGCAATGAAGAATAGATGTGTATTTTTTGATGATTTTTAGCTATTTTTATCATGATATTTCGAATTTTTCTGGCGCTTCGCGCTGGGATAGTACTAACTTATTAATGACATTTACTGACTCTCTTGGTGCTCTTAAAAAAACTTACGTCAGAAGTGTAGTTTCCGTACAGAACAAAGGTTTTGTAGCTCCTAAGATCCTACAATGATTTTCGGCGATTTGTGTCGATTTCTGCATTAATTATGCGAGTTTTCATAAGAAAAACTTTGGAAAAAATTCGAAAATTGTTGACTTTTTTGGCATCAGAAATAATTTTGCCTATCAAAAGGCGGCACAAAACCAGTACTTTGAGCATAATATACGAATTTTTGACAATGTTTGACACTTTCAGGAAAATTTTGGATTACCCCTGTCAGAAAATCCTGAATCCGCCACTGATCATCATCATCATCATCATCATCATCATCATCATCATCATCATCATCATCATCATCATCATCATCATCATCATCATCATCATCATCATCATCATCATCATCATCATCACCACCACCACCACCACCACCACCACCACCATCATCATCATCATCATCATAATCATAATAATAATAATAATAATTATTATTATTATTATTATTATTATTATTATTACTATTACTATTGTTATTATTACTATTATTATTCAATACTATTTTATTGTTATTTTTTGTCAGTATCATTAACATACTCGTTTATTTTACGAATGATAACGGAGCACATATATTGCATAACAAATGTCAGCATGGGAATGTTATATACTACAATATAAGCTTAGTTTGAAGGGTAGGTGGCATAACTACTAATTGCGAATCGTGCACAACGGCTAACTAGTACACTACCGCTAACTAAAGCACAACCAATTACGTAACCGTAATATCAATCGAAAGCCACTAAATGTACGTATGCCATTTGTTTTGCACATATTTAAATTTGAATAAAGGAAAATAAACACAAGTTATATCTTTGTTGTGACTCTGTGAGACTTTTTAACAAAGTAGTTGAATTAATTTGTCGTTTTTGTTGTTGGCAGTTGGGAAATTTATTAAAACTGTTTCAGCTAAGGCAAAAATCTGCATAAGAAATTTGAAACAATAATAAAAGAGTAAAGTAAGGGATACAATGGAGTAAGGGGACTCAAATAGGTTCTGAACTGTCTGGGAACAGTACGCCGTACATTTGGAAAAAATTTCTGAAGAATTATTGCATTGAAAACAAGCCTGAATTGTGAAAAATATGAAGTTTTCCACAAAGCTTAAAATTTAGGAAAGAATCCGTCTACCACTCGGTAAAGTGGAAAGTCCAATTTTTAATCGTTTGAGTACATCGAGTTCCATAAAATTTACGTACTAGCTCTATTAGTCTGTATGCATTTGGCCGTGTTACAATTAAAATAATATAAAGTTTAATAAATTTTCATCGTTTTCATAATAAAGTTATTTCATTACACTGTTCATGCTCTTCTGAAGTTGATTAAATTATTTGGTGACACTCAAACATTATTTCAGATGCTTTTCAGGTCATTTTTAAGAGTTAGAGGTAGTGTACTATAGTCTGTTCCATTCGATTTTTTCCACTGTACAAATGACTTCTGCATTTATGTTCTCGCAGCGAACGGCTGCTTCAAATTCTTCTTTTTGATGCTTAATGTGTTTTGCTTAACATGTGGCGCACCTAACAAACTGCTGCAACAACCTAAACCGCAAAATATTCTGCTACAGTAATAAGCCGTAAAGCAAAAATGGTCCGTTTGGGAACTGACTATAATTAGAGGTTCTGAACTAGTTAGCGGTTGTGCACTCCAATCCATTTCCAGGCTTCAGTTTGGCAAAAAAAGGTAGTCCCGGTACAGTTCCACTGAGGACTATACAAAAATTTTTACGACTGCTGTTTTTGTCCCCAACGAAACTATGCGTCAATCTTGAATGATGTAATAGACAGAAAAAAGGATTAGGAAATTCATATTAATACCTACATTGTTCCCACTAATTACTCGTATGCTGGACCCTGTTTTCGTTTCCTGATATCTCATTCGAAAAAAAACAATTTTTTAGGTACGTTTTTGTAGAAAGACAATGAGGAACAAACCAAACAACAAACTTACCGTGTTATCCGCAAGAACTCGCTTAAAAATGGCTATAAATGCATTTAAACCATATCGATAAGCATTATTTATTTTGCACAAATCGGTGAGTATGAAATATAATTTGCTGCCCATCTCCGCTAATGGTAAAAATAAGTTTCTTTCCTAAACAGAGACAAAAACGAATGAATTTTGTACATTGAAAACGGACGTACGCATATATTACAAAAGTATACGGGATATGTGTTCAGATAATATTTTCTTGACTCAGCTGCCTAATCGAGAATTCATGTGGTTGTTTGGATAAGAAATTCTTATCGAAAAAGGATAAGCATGCAAAAAAAGTAAAATACAATATTGATTTTTAAATCAAATTTTGATTCTCAGCAATGAAGACAGCGAACGCCAGAGAGATATCCTCAAGCAATTGACTTCATTATCTGTTAATTGATCCACTTATAATTTGTCTCACATGACTTTAGGCGTGAATCTCAAGAATTTTTATCGGCAGTACATGGACATTATGAATTATTATTTATTTATTATTGAATTTTATTTATCATTAATTATTTGTCATAGTTTGTCAGGAACTCCGTCGGTAATTATTTTTGAACGTCATGCCCGAACTTATGTGAAACAGACTGAGTCAAATTAATTTCATCATTCCATTTAATAATTTTGCAAATTATGCTTAATTTCAACTATTTGACCTTTCATTTTAACTTACGTTACTTATGGATCATTTTGCGCCTTTTCAAAAAAACCAGTTGGAAACTATATTTGATCGATTTCCAAAACCGAATTACTGTTTAATTTTGTAGATTTATGAAGAAAAATTAAGATAGTAAAAGAAATCGTCATTGCAAACAATTTATTATTTAAAAAATTAATCAACTAAATTAAATTTATTAATTAATAATTAAATTAATCAATTCAATTTGATTAATTATACATTAATTATTAACTATTATTTGTTATTTGAATAATTATTAAATAATTATGAATTAAAAATTAATTATTGAGCTACATTACTTATATCGAATTTATTCGATAAATAATAATTTGGATCGGATAACTAACTATCATGAATTAACAAGATCAGAGTGCAACGCTCATTACGCGCAGCACTGATAAAATTATGAGCGAGTATATGTGTCACGTGCAAAACATATCTTAAGCGTCCAAGACAAGACAATGAGGTTGAATTTTATCCTAACATGACCAACCTTCACTTTTTTTAATCTCTCTGTTCTTTAAAGTACTCCGTGAAATTTAGGAAATCAGCTTCATATCTATCGAAGTAGAAAGCAAATCATTCAAAAAAGGCATGTTGCTGAAGATAATTTATCTTTCCTTAAAAGCAGGCATGTAACTGGCCTTCTGAATTTTGGTGGACTGAAATTTTGAAGTCAGACATCTTAACAACTACTTAAAGACAGGCAAAACTGATGGTGTTTTTGAGCGTTTCTCAGTGAGCAATACACGTTGGAGAAGAAAAATCTGGACAATAAATTCAAAAAATCTGAATTGATTTCACAAAAAATATTTCCATTTCGTTTTTTCCCAACATTTTACCCCGCTGAAAAAATTTTTTAACCTGTTTTGTTCTAAATTTTGATGCATTGCAAGCAAAAGCAATATACAGGTACGAATAACAAATAATCCAGCGCATCGTGAGAGAAAAATTTTATTATATCCCATCATGTCTTATTCAAACTTGGGCTCGTCGAAAGACAAAAGTTTGTACAAAAAGAATAATTCCGGGGTGAAGCTTCCGAAAGTTTTTGAGTCATCAGTTCAAAGTGAAGTTAGAATATTTTCTAGCAGGTTCAAATGCGCTTCAAGAATTTTCAACTTTTTCTTTCAGGGACTCTTGTAAAAAATTTCGTATGTTCAAAATTTGAGGGGACTAGTCCTCACAGAAATGCGTATGGGGAGTTAGGAAGTCTAGCCAGACCCCCAAAATAGGAAAAATGGGATATTTTTCATAGAAATGAGGCAAAATGAAGGTCAAAAATGAATGGAAATGGGAAATTTTCTTCAAAAATGCCTTAAATTGACCAGAAACTGTGTAATGACGTAAATTTAATATTATTTTAGCGCTTAAATAAGTTTTTTAGGCCATTTTGGCCCAAATAGCTCAATTCTTGACCCCCCAGACGGCTGACCCCCCCCCCAAATCGGCCACGCTGTGCATCTATGGTCCCCGATCCCCCGCAGGTACGTGCCCGCATAAAAGAGTAACGAGAGAGTCGAAAAATCTAAAATAAGAGACGCTTACATAATTATATCTTTAACTAAACACACTAAGAACGACCACATACTTTCAACGATGTTATGCATTTAAGAAACTCGAAAGAAGAAAATAAGACATTTTTACGTCAAAATATGATACAGAAAATGTTTGAGTCGTACTTTGTTGAGCGCTTCCTGCACGGTTAGCGATTCATTCAGCGAACGCACTATAGCTTCACTATTTTCTTTGGCCTTCTCCAACGCACTGAGCAATTCTTTATTGTCCAAAATATTTCCCTGAGCCTCAGACAATTGCTTAAAAGAAATTCTGCTGATTATCTAAAAATCTGACATGAAGTAATAGCAGTAATGAGATCAAAAATAAATTAAATTTTAGCCGCACATTCATTCTGATATACAATAAATAAATTGTAAGCGATTAATATTTTTAACTCCCGAAATTCGTTTACCTGGAGCAACGATTCTTCAACTTTTTCTATTTGTAATTTATAATCTTCTTCCTTAAAACTCACATCGTAAAATTAAGAAGGAAGCTTTTTTAAAAAATAATAACTTGTTTCAGTAATTCAGAGTTCTTTATTTCAAGATCAGGTTTTTCCATCTGAATCGTGATAGCAAGTAGCTGTGAAGTTAAACCAGCTGTGGTTATCGAAAAATTGACTTCTGTGATAATTGATCTTGCGTCAGCTGGTATATCAATATCAACGTTTGTTGTACACCTTAAATTTTAAGGTAGGCTTGTTAAAACAAAAAATAGCTAAATGACAGTTATACGTGTTCAGAGGGTTTTGACCCCCCCCAGAATGGCTACTGATCTCGCAAAATGGCTGCGATTTACCCCAGAATTGATGATTCTTCGTAAAATTATAAAAAGAGTGCCCTCAAGGCGTTTTTAGCTTATTTCTGGCATAAAAGTTTCAGATTCCGGCGCTTCGCACCATATCCACATTTTGGAATATAGTTTGTTCAATTTTCTCGATTTTGTTCAAAGTTTTGTCAAAATTTTTTATGTTTTTTATGTAGAAAGAACAAGCATTGTCCGAAACGTCTAAAAACAGTATTTTTGTCAGGTACCCGTCGTTTTTTAGCCCAAGGAAGACACTTTTTAAAAATGTTTAGGGCCTGACCCCCCTGCCCCCCAGAATTCCCCATGCTCAGAGTTTTTCGGCAATAAGTCAATTTTCAGATGGAATGTGCAGTATGCCGTTTATTTCAACGAATTTTTTCGACAATTTTCCGTATTGACATATTCTATAGTGACATTGCCAGGACAGTAGATCAATGTCCTTTTCTACTCAGGCATGCGACTGACCTCCCAAATTGGGGGGGGCGGATTCAGATAGGCAAAAATAATGGTCTTTTTGAGTATTTTTCAGCAAGCTCTAAACATTGATAAAAAAATTTTTTTTTCAATTTTTGAAAAACTTAAGTCGATTCCAAGTATATTCAAAAAATAAGTTGTATAAAGTAGTTTCACAAATGATTCCTTAACATTGTACTTAAGCTTAACCATGTGTTTAACCTTTTTTTAACCCAATAGTGCCCATTGAACAGAAAAACAGTTCAAACTCGGCGCGAAGCGCCCAAAAATTTTGGGCTTATTAGTTCAAAAGTGGGCTAAATCTATTCTTACAGTCTTTTGAATGCGCTTCAAGAACTTTCAAGTCTTTCGTTTGGGGGCCCATGCAAAAAATACTCGTACTTCTAAAATTTGGGGAGACTAGTCCCCCTATCCCCCTACAGCTATGCGCCTCTTTCTATTTAACCTTTTCAGAAAAAGTTGCTGGAATTGCTGCATATTTATAACGATCACTATAAAAAATGTATCTATATCGAAGCTCAAATAAATAGGACTTTATTTTTTTTGCTTGATATTAAATGACTTTTTCAGAATAAAGAACTGCTTCAATTTTTATGCGCCCACAAATACTGAAAGCTCACAAGAAAAGCTTAAAGCTTGGATGGAAATCAATGGTCTTTTCACCGAGCTGGATCAAGCTTCTGGGACCTAAAATATTCGAATTCAAATATTATAAATCGCTCAATTATTCACGCTAAAATACCTTGATTTATCAAATCGCCTCTCAGCAACGGATAAAGTATTTCGTCGATTTTATCCACCTCTTGAACGACTAATATTTTGCCGAATCGGATCGCTAATTCGAGTTGAGTCACAAAATTTGAATCCTGTACGCGAACAAAAAAGCTTATGTTCAGAGAAAACGAAGATTTACATTCAAATAAATCGGAAATTATTTCATGACAAGACGGTATCTTACTGCTAATTTAACGACTTCTGGTTTTGACTCTTTCATATGATTTAGGAGCCATTCAACAGCCCTTGACGATGGATCGATTATAAGCGGTCGTGAAATGGCCTAAAATTCATGAAATTTCTAGTTAAAAAGTCAAAGAAAAGTCTGAATAATTTTACTAATTTCAAAATTTCCAATTTCTTAGCCTTGCAAGTTTAAAACCGTCAAAGCTTTCTCACATTTACATAAACAAGTACCAACCCTTTCAATTATGATGGCATTTTCAGATGATAAATCGTCGGATTGCAAACCCTCCGATTTCCAAGTTAACAATTCGGTTTCTGAGCTAAGAAATCTGAAAATAAAGATAAAATATATAGAAGACAAATACGGCAAATCTTTTATGGGATTCTAACCGCGTAAAGTTGAAATTTTCTTGTCCGGTAACTTTGAGCCAATTACTCAAAGCATCTTTCCTTTCCTCCTCGTGTACCGACGACAAAAAAGTGAGAAAACCAGCTGCTAAAAGTGAAAATTTCGGCAGCTTGTTTAACTCGTCGTTAAGATCCGCTGCCTGGAGATTAATTTAACTATTGTTGCATAATAAGAAACATACATGTAACAGATCGAAATTTTGGGTGTGGGTTTTCGGCTATTCTTATGGAAATGGAGGTTTGGGAATTTGGAATTTAATAAATTTAAAAAAATTTTAATAAAAATTTAATAAAAAAAAATCAAATTTCAAAAAAAATTTGAACAATGGGAATTTCCGACTTGGGGTTGGGGGTGTCTAACTTTAAGTGAGGGATTCTTAGACCCCACCCCACCGCCTTTTACATGTATGATAAGAACTGCTCAATAGCCAGACTAGAAGCATGCGCCCATCAGTATATTCACAATTATACAAAATGCAATCATAATACATAATCAAATGTCATACAATATCTGAAATCACAAGGTATAATTATTATAAAAATTTGTCCTAATTTCTTAAAATAAGTCAGCTAAGTAGAATCGTGCCTTGAAATGGCATGCATGGGCTATCACAAGATATTTATCATAATCATAATTTATTATTATAATCATTTACTATCCTGAATGTCGTAGTACAATAAGTTTAAAAATTAAAATTCTGCTGCGGTAAAATAATAATAATTTTCACCGTTTTTATTTTAATTGAATTCAAGTTGCGTAAAATCACTCGAATCATATTTACATTGAAGAACAAGATTTTAATCAAAAGCACATGAGCGGAAACTTTTCTTGACTATCTAACGGGACAAGATTTGAAGAATCGGCTGAAAATTGGCCTTTCATGTACTCAGAAATATGTAAAGAACAGAATAATTGGTTTTTTAGATTATTTTCTTAGTTAAATTATTTATTGAAATTATTTGATATTATTATTTCAGATAACGAAATGATTACAGAGAAAGAAATTTTAAGTCATATTTGTGCATTACGTAAATGCCAAGAAAAAAACAGAGCAATAATCTGAAGAGAGAGCATTGTAATGCACACAAATTTGCATATGCACATATCATCTTAATATGGTTGCCTATGAGTAGAATGTGTGCCTCTAATTTATGGAACTTATCAATCGTATTAAAAAAGCAAGAATTGGATTAAAATTATTGATTATTTACCAAAATTTGAACTACCTGCTCTTTCCAACGTTTGAACTCGCCATCTAAACGTTTAATTAAGTGCTCAGCCGCTTTTACCGTTTCCATTTCCCGATCAAGATCGATTTTGATCTGAGTGGCTTCTCTGGTATTTTTCTCAAATTTATTTCGCAGTTGTGCAACATTCTCATCAACGCTTTTCAGTCCTTTACTCAATTTATTCATCTGTTTTTCTGTTTTGCTCAAATACCTGAAAAGAGACGATGAAATATTTACTCCTAGTCAATATTGACTGCTATTGCACTTTTTAGAAACTATCAGATCTTAATTCCTATAATAATGAAAAAATTTCAACAGGAGTAGGCTCAAAAGACAACTCGTATTTATAGGTGCACAGTATGGTCGATCTGGGGAGGGGGTCAGCCGGTCTGGGGATGGGGGTCAAAAATTAAGCTTTTTGGGCCAAAATGACTTCAAAAACTGTTGTAAGCGCTAAAATAGCGTCAAAACTACTTTATTTCACAGTTTCCGGCCTATTTGAAGCACTTTTGGATAAAATTTTCAATTTTCATCAATTTTTGACCTTCATTTTGTCTTATTTTCCCCATAAAATTTTCCATTTTCCCGTTCTGGGGGTCAGGACCCCCACATCCCCCCACGTGCATGTCTGCTCATATTAACTCGTTAAAAACTTGACTGTTGAGCAAATTGCTCTTATTTTTAAAGCTAAACACGAGTTAATAACATAGTATGAGTAATAAAGTTAAATAACGTGTTAGCTTATGCTCAGATTGTACACAGGAAGGAAAATATAAGTAATCTTACTTTTCAAGCTTTGTCTTTTCAGCTTCTAACGGAGTGATTTTCTCTAAAATCGACGCGTATGCCAAATTGGCTTTTACCCATGAGGCTAGTGGAGCTGCAGCCACAGAGGCTCGTCTCGCATTCTGTTAGCGAATAAAATGATGTATTACTCATGCTTAGTAAACATTATTAGAATAAATTTTAGATGTAGTCTGTTGCACAGGAGCTCACGCTTTTCACTTAAGAATTTCAACAATTATCGTAAGATGTCAGCTAACTTTCATGAAAATTGTTTGAAAAAATGCCATTATGAAACTAATCATAAATCTCGTACGCCTCGTTAAATAGCATTTTATTACATAATTTAGTACTTTGATACTTTAAAATTTTGTTTTCTTCGAATCATTTTATATTCTAACCCCACGAAATTATTGGCAAACGCAACTTGGTTGACTTACTTTCAGATCGAAAGACGATTCCTTTCTTTTTAAAAGATCGCTGACGCTTTTCCTAATTTCTGGCGTTATTCGTCGAACATCGAAATTAATAATTTCTTCTTTTACACCACTTTTTGCCAGAAAGCTGAAATGTTAGTCGAGCAATAAATAAAGCCTTGTAGACGAACGTTTTAGATTAGAAAGCATTTGTATCGAAAAATTATAATAGACAATAACTTGCTATTCACTTTCTCATGCTGGCCCATGAGCTGTCAAAAATACCCATGAAGAGCAGAACAGCCTCCAGTATATCCCTAATAGTATCCGGTGGGGCTCTAAGACTTCTGATTTCGGATAAAGATTCTGATTTAATTTGTCCAACAGTAGCCTTCGCCTCTTGCAATATAGGCTCAACCTGTGCAATTTAAAAATAATGCAAAAAATGTACCACTAGCATAACAAATATAAACAATTACTCCAGCTAGTTGGATTTCGATCGCCTTCTTTTGCTCCTCGATTTTGATGCTTTCTTTTTCCGCGTCCACTTTGAGCAGTTCCATTTCACCTTTTTGGTCTACAGCAGCCTGTCAATTGGTTATCCAAATATAAATGGTTCTCAATTGACAGCAAACTTTTAAGTTACAGTCATGCTTGTCGTTATGGCTTTAAGTGCTTTATCTGCTTCTTCTTGTTTCTCAACCAGCAAGCTATGTTTTTCAGCTGCCTTTCTCTTCAATTTAGCCACGACTTCTTTAGCATCATTTAGTTTTGAAACGCCTCCCTTAAAAAATACGATTTAATAAAAAGTATATCGATTATACTGGATCATGCAAAAATGACTCCCATATCGTATTAACAAAAAGAGGACAAGAAATATGCGATACAACGACTATTCAAAATTTTCAACAGAAATTATAACCACATTATCGTTTAAAATCTCTTTGACACGAAAGCATTCGGGCATCAGCAAATCCTCGAAAAAATGTTGCTACCCCTGAAATCGGCGTGTCGCATTTTTAACAATTTTTATGAGTTATTACTTTGATCAATCATGCGAAAATCTAAGTCATACTTACGAAATATTAACTGGATCAGAAAACAAGGATACCTTTTTTAGCAGAATGGTTACTGTTATAAAAAAACCTTAATCCAATGATTTGCCACGTTTTTCATGATCCTCATTAGTTTACATTGCAGTGAACATGATAAAAACGCCTATGTCACCAGACGAAAATGATTATCACGCCACAGTGGTTTGGATCTAATCGGTCTGAGGAGTCAGCCAGAGAGCTTCTTTAGTCAAATGACCTCAAAACTTGAATAAATCCTAGAATAGCGGTAACACTACGTTATTCCACAGTTTCTAGTCAATTTCAAGCACTTTTGCATAAAATGTTCGGTTCTCATTTATTCTCGACCTTCCCTTTACCCTCTCCAACCCCCTTGCCCATGTGCATGTCTGCTCGTCATCATAATCATTAGTAAATCTCTTCAGATCATTTTGCAAGCTAAATTTTACGATCAACCGTGCAGAAAATTTCCACCAAAGGTATGAAGGAACTCTTCTTCATCTCCCTTCTTCAGATGATTATTCATTGCTTTTCGTTGTCTTACCTTTCAGTCAACGATAAAGAAAATTTTACGATTTAAATTTATAGCGAATAAGTTACTAAAGAAGTATGATAATTTATAATTATGGCATTTATATTACTATTATAAAGAGGCAAAACTCATGCGAATCTGATATAATATTAGGATTTCTTGTTTCTAAATTTAACCACGTCATCGTCATTAAGGAGATTAAATCTATTCAAAACATAAGCTACGCAGTAAAATCGATCGAGCGGTTTTGAATACATCAATAATTGTGTCAGTCACTTTCTACTTTAATGTATCCTGTTCCTTAAAAATAATTTATATTGCGACGAAAAAGACGAAAATAATACGTGCAATTCTAATTGTAAAGAAGAAAGCGCCAAAAACATTTTATGCAACGATCTTTAATCTTGCATGGTTTCTCTAAAATTCTTTGAGAACCCAAAGAAAGTGCGGTATTTTGCTCATATCCATAATTCAGCAAAAAATCACAACTTAGGAAGCCGAAAGAACATTTTTGGTTTTACAAAAGCTTGTTTTGCGGTTAGAACAAATTAAAGTGATACATAGGACGGATTTTATTACGTCATAGCAAAGTGAAAAAGGCTGACGGTACAATTAAGTGCGCGTTATTTTCTTTAAAGCTTCTTAATCTGGAAACATTTTTTGCAAAAAAGAATAAAGTTTTCAAATTGAATAAAGCGGTAGTGTATGGTAATGGATCGTCAAAAAAGTGGGCTTACATTCCAATTTTTCAAGTCTAATTCTTTAAATGAAACATCCAAAAATTAAGTCAAAGAGTCCCGCCTGTTTAACAGGATTGCGATTTTTCATCCTAAATTTTCATCTGCCGTATTATAGACATTTAAGAGCAAAGCGTAAAAGGCAGGCAATGGAAATGTCATTGAAAGAAATTAACAAACTTGTGATATGGAATCACGGTCGGTTTCAAGTATTATACCGACAACAAAAACAGTAAGTCTTGAAAGAAAAAGTCTTAGGAAGTTTGGAAGGTTTTCGAAATTTGTACAAAGTTTGTTGGATGAAAAATTTAAGTTTACAACAGCGCTGTCAAGAGCTGCTTATGATGAAATAACACTGAACGAAATCTACTCGCTTTTGGTTCGGCACAAACTTACCAAGAGGGAGAAAAAATTATTTGCGGAATTCGAACGATGAAAAATTATATGCTTATCTAAATAAAATTTTTATGCATTGCAACCAAAATATGTAAATACACGTACATTACTGTATTCAACAGAAATCACGTAAAATCAGGCCTGTAGCCAGGATTTATTGACCCGGGGTGCCAGCACAGTTTTGAGTGTGACCACTCGAGCGTGAGTTGTTAAATCTCGTAATCATTTCAGAAACTAATCAAGAAACAGCTTGAAGCAGCCAAATTTCTCAAAGCGTTTTTGCATAATTGTTAAAGCTCCTTTCATTTTAGGCGCCATTTTTCTAACTGTAGCATGCTGGACCGGGGGTGCGGCCGCACCATCTGCACCCCCTGACTACAAGCCTACGTGAAATAAAAAGTGCTATCTGAGCTTCTGAGTAGACTGTGAGAAGCTTAAGGTTATTTCACTGAAGCGAATGACCTAATGTCAAACACTCACAGCGAGTTGTCTTTGTCGGGCTAGGATTTTAAGCTTCTTATCGCCATAAATTTTAACATAAGCGTTGATCAAAGCCAAAAACTTTCTAGGACTTTGCTTGATTTCGAGCGAAGTGTTATATACAGACAGAAAACACGTAAGTAGCTCATCGCCACTCTTGTTTGGTCGAGTTTGGGCTATATCTTGCGTATTAGGCATCGGATCAGTCTGAGCCTTAGCTAGCAGAGTTTTTGCAATCTAAAAAAGTTCAACATTTGAAATTTGACACGCATATCTGAATAACAATTTGAGTATTATAAAAGTATTCAAAATACAATCAAATTTAACTACAGTGCACGATAATTTGGAAATAAAAATTACAAATACTAATATTAAACATGGAATAATATAAACAATCGCACAGTAACCAAAAAAACAGTCAGAAAACGCAATATTTGAAAACACTAAGCTCTTTACTAATTGTCTATACCTATTAAAGACGATTGCAAGAATATTCTTGAAAGAGCGCCCAAAGACACTCGATTTTTACGGTTTTCTCAAATCTTGGTCAAAATATGGTGAATCCTTATCAAAATATATCAAAGCAGCAGACTTCATTCGAAATAATTAGGCAGCCCAAATGCACAGTTAGATAAAACAAACTCACGATTTCCTATGCTTTTTTCAGCAAAAACTTAACATTTATCGATTTTGAAGTGTCCTGAAATTCATCATAAAATTTGTAAATATTGCTCCATAACCTGAATCATTGACTTCTCTGACCAATCTTCAAACCAGATTGTTGAGCATTCCTTGAGGAAAGATGGGTTCAACTGACAGTTGGTAATGAATCCTGAACTATCTCGGTCGAAAATGAGACAAACGTGCAAATTTTCTCGTATTCCTGTGATATTTGAAAACAAAGTTGGTTATGATGCGCTATGTACTTAGTAGATGTAAAATGGTTATAATTAATTAGCAATTTATTATTGTAATTCTAATGCGCTTTGTTTCGCTTTAGCTGTCTTTTAATATATGTTGAAAATAAAACCTAAAATCTGGTAAAATATAAAAATGACTTGCAGATATGCATAGCATGGGAATTCTAGGAAGAGGGGGGTGAAATTTAAAAGTGCATTTTTGGGCTCAAAAATGGCAGGTACGCGTCAAAAAATAGTTTTTCTGCGTTTCTGACTATACTCTATCTTTCTAGAGCATAAAAACAAAAAAAAATTCCAAAAGGTAAATAGTCGAACAAATTGAACAAAATGTAGGCAAAACATGAGTATATGGCGGAGCGCCAATAATTTGACACTTTCGAGTAAATAGGTGCTAAAACCGCCTAAAAAACACCTGTTCTACGAATATTTTAGAAATTTTCAGAAACTTTCAAGAAATCGCGAATTCTGGGGAGGAGGGATTAAAAATTTCTTGGAGGGAGTGGAAAAATTCCTGTAGATGGGGAGGGGTGAAATTGTTTTGGGGGTTGGATGAAACCCCTTCCCAAACTCCCCCAAGATCCCGTATGATGACTTCTGAATTTAAGACTTAATTGTAAGTCAATTATATCTTTATCTCAGGTCTACAAAGCATATTATAATAGATCGGTCGTAAAATGACCGAAAAGCTAAAGTGCAATTTCTAAGAATTTAAATAATGTAAAGGACCGGCTCAGTATGAATACAGCAACTTAGCTTTAAATGGTAACAAATTTCGAATAATCGTTGCCTTAAAGTCGACTAACTTTTTGCAAAATAAGAATACAATGTCCCTTGGTAGGCGTCTTGAGAAGCCTGTTCCCGCAGATTAACTAACAATGGTTCCATTTCATCCTGACTGTACAAACCAGGAGCTTCACCGGATGACAATATGCTATTAATTAGTTCTAAAAATTGATTATCTACCACTTGGTATTCCTCCAAAAGAAATAGGACTTGCTCGCTATCGATTCCAGTCCACTGCAACACCTAAAATACGCTCCTTGTAAAAATTTTTTTCAGAAGATGCTGAGATGTTAAAAATTTGTCGTGATAAACATTCAAGGAAGTTTTTAAGGACCTTCACTGCTTTAAAAGGCCTGCTATTAGACTCATCGTCAGAAGGATTTCAATTTTTTTAAATTACTCATATTTGTCCGAAACGCTCGACAAATTTGTTTCAAATATTTCCCACATCGTCCTTAATTAGTTCTTTTTTAGACAACTCGTCAATAAATCTTTTAGAAAAATTTAATTTTAGAACGGACAATGAATAACAAAAAAATTAAAAATTCAGCGTTGAGCGTGTATTCAGCGCAGTTTAAGAAAGACACTTTTGAACCGATTCCCAAGGACTTTAACGCTTTGAGATTTGTTTAGATCTTTGCACTATTACGCTTTGTTAGTCACTAATATTTTCTCAAATTCCATTCAATAGACATCACATATTCCAGCGATAGAAAAGTAAGAAACGCTTCAGATAAAGTTAGTTAAATACATGACGAATCTTAAAAGAAATCTTCGAAACCGAGCTTGATTGAGGCGAAAATTCTTTAAACACTGCAAATTTTTTCTCAAATAATGAAGCAGCGCTTGAAGAACACCTTTGAGTGTTTCTGACTATACTCATAAATTTTAATATTTTACAATTAAACGTCGTCCAAGTGATTTATTTGTAACAAAAACACTCATTAGTCGACGTTAAGCAAGTTAGAATGCATAAAACAAATTAATTTGTACCAGGTTGTGCTTAAAAAATGCTACATTTTCAGCAAAGCTGGCTGAATAATTGGCGACTAAATAGCCTGACAAAGTTATGCCTGGTATGGGGCTATTTTGTCACATGCTCAAACATAGACGTTTCAGATGACGGATAACATTGTCACCCATTAGAGTTTCAAAAAATTCCACTAATAATGGCTGTCTAAAAAACGATTAAACTAGCTTATTTCCATGCATAAATGAAAAATTAATAAGAAGCGCATAAATCAGTCAGGAAAGTTGATCGTACACGCTGAGGGAACTTTTCCACCCACAATTAGCCACAGTAGCGGATCTAGGATTTTCCTAAGTAAGGGCGGTACCCCTAAGTGGGACGCGGAACCCTGACTTGGGCGGAAAAATTAGCCGTTTCAACCCGAAAATCGCTAAAAATCGCTCAAAAATGCTTAATTTTGCGCACTATTTTGGGCCAATGGGGGGCGGCCGCCCCCCCCCTAAATCCGCCCCTGGTTAGCCACATATTTTATATGGTATCAAATTCAAGAAAATTAAGTTGTTGAACTCGTGGAACATACTGCTTTCTGTAAAAAACATAAAAAAGAAATGCGGACAAGATTAAGAGAGATAGTTTGACACTTCTGAGTTAATATAGTTTACCCCGTTCAAAGTTGTACTAAGAAAAGCAAGCAGAAATTCACAACCGCATGCTTGGACACTTGAATAATTACTTCATATATATAAATTGATTATCTCTGCAAATTTTAAAGAGATAAATTATCAAAATTTTTTTAGTGTTTTCCAGGTTCTACTGTTTGGTGAACAGCCTGAATATAGTATTAAAAATCATTGAATCGGATAATATATATTGTTTCTAATATCAATTTATTTTCTTATTCAAGAGGCTATTCACTAACCTGTTTGATGTCGCTTTTGAATTGCTTCAGACCATAACCCCTACTAATGCTCGGCGATACAAAACGCATCTGGTGTAGATTGGCCAACACTGCGAGCGTTGACCTTCGGCCTGATCCTGGCTTGCCGACCAGTAATAAGGATCCACCTGGAGCGGTTAATATTCTATCGACTTGAGCGTAAATCTCGCAGGTCTGATCCGTAACTACCAATTCAAGTCCTCGGCATTCGTGACAAAATCTTTATGAGCATGTAACTTTTACCACTTCCGTTTTATGTCATTGCAGCATAAGTTGCGTCCAGTTTAGATAATCAAATTTCAAATAATGTTCATATGCCTATTCATGCAGCGAATCAAAATACATTTATCCTCGCATGCATTTGCTGTCAGATATTGAAACAACGATGAATGGACAGATGCACAAAGCATAGTGAATGTAGGGACTTAAAAAATCGAGATATTTAGAAAAGTTGATTCAAAAATGATAGCCTATTAATGCTCATCGAATATGAAACAGTTTAATTTAATTATAAGATACGGCCATTTCGAAGAATTTAATGAAAAGTTTCTCACTTTTGTTTTCCTTTGATTCGCCCACATTTCAACCCAAGCTTCTTTGCAGTGTCATCAAAAGGATAACGAAAGTTAAAGTTGTACTGACGTCTGTGTTCAATAGCTACCCTTCAGTTTCTTTATCTTTCGAGAAGTAAGCTATTCGTACAAAGGAAAGACATTCTGAAAGCACGGTTTTTTGTATTTGGCAAAGATTTGTCCCGATGAACAAAGACTTTTTGGGACCGTCTTTGTTTGTGTACAAATATTTCTGAGAAGAAAAAACAGTAAAAAGGTCTGAAATTCCTTTAAAAAAATTTGGCGCTTCGCGCCGAAATGTGTAATTATGTGTTTTACATATCTTCATAAGGACAGAGTTTGAATTTAGAAAGGATAAATGTCAATTTTTCCGCCGTTTTGAGACAATTTTTAAGTATTTTTGTCGTCAGAAATCCAGAAATTGGCTAAAATACACTATTAAAGGTCTAAAAACCCGTTTTACCACTCTGAATGCGCTACTGTACCATGTTAAAAAAAATTTGCATGTACAAAATGTACAAAGACTTTTGAAGACCATCTTTGTACATGTACAAAGGGACCTTGTACAAAAAACAATGTGCCTGAAAGTCACGAAATACTAGATTTGGCTTGTTTCTAAGATTTTCACACAACAAAGTTGCTCCAAAAGAATGCATGTGGTCGATTCCGTTGCGTTCAAGTAATGTGCGAGCCTGTTCAGAAGCCAGGTCGAGCGTGAACTTGCCTAAGAGGTCATTTGGGTGTAAATAGGTAGACAGTAAGAAAAAGTAAAAATGCAAATAGCATAAAGTAATGTTTTTGGAAATCCACGATTTTGTAAAATTATTTATAGCCTTAAATTTTCGGTATGACTATTGTTGGTGCACAGAACAGTCAATCCGGAAAGTCAGTCGGGTATTTGAATAAGAAGGCGTTACAAGGCTATATAGTGCAATATTGTCATAGTTTGTAGATGATTTCAAACAATTCTGCGGAAAAATTGAAGCTTTTATTAATTTTCGATTTTCATTTTGCGCATGTTTTATAATTTTCTATTGTCTGATTCTAAAGGCTTAGACCCGGTACTGACCATAAATGCACAACATGGCCGATCTGGGTAGGGGTTCAGCCGGTCTGGGGGTCACGAATTGAACATCTGTGGGCCAAAATGATGATAAAAACTGGTATAAGCACTAAAATAGTGTCAAAACAACGTTATTACACAGTTTCTAGTCAATTTAAGGCACTTTTGAAGAAAATTTTAAGTATTCATTCATTTCTGGCCTTCATTTTGCTTCATTTTCCCCAAAAATTTCTAATTTTCCCCAAAAAATTTCCAATTTTCCTATTCTGGGGGTCTAGGCCAGACATGGGCGTGGGGGATTTAGGAAAGGGGCCCAGAAGGCCGAATGCTCCGCCAGAAATAAAAATACGCCCCTAAAATTCAATTTTTGGAATTTTTTCGTTTTTTTGTAATTTTTGATGCCAATGGATAGTGCTAGATGAGAAACGTTGAAAAATGGCGTTTTCTTCGCCAAACCACCATAGATCATTTTTGACCTTTGAACCCCTTAGAATTTTGGTGCTGCCCATGTATGATCTAGCCCCCAAACCTTCATGTGCATGTCTGGTGCTGACTGTATGCATCTCTAACAACGATTCAACAATTATCTATTGAAAATTTGCACCAGATATTAAATAGCGCAGAGAAGGAATTGCAGCAGGGTTTTTCGAATTATTTAACGAACGCACTATAGTTACCTGTTAACACCTCTGAAAATAAAGCCCCTTATGTCTTCGTCTGACATATGACCCAATGGTTTGCCAAATCGCGGCAACGGCGCACCTGGAGCACGACCCACAGGATTACCGAAAGATGCATAAAAACCTGATAAAGAGAATACATTAGTGATCAGTCAATATCTGCTTAATTTTAAATGACTCAGGGAAACACTTGTCATTGGTTACTGTCTTGTAAAGGAAAGAAGTAAACGAATAAATGGTAAACACAGGTCAGAGTGCGAAAAATCATTTTTTATGAAAGCTAATCAAAAAGATTATTTTAATGAAATGAACTGAAAAATGTCATAAGCAGTCTAGAATTTCCTTGATTTATTCATGTAGTCCAACTGCCCTTGACTCATAATAATTGACGTATTGATTTAAATGATTTTAGTAAAAAATTTTGACAATAATGATGTTCGTTTTTTTCGAAATTCATTACATAAGTCAGAAAACCGTCTTTGTTGATTTAAAAGTACCTATTCTTAAAAAACGTGCAACATATTAACTGTTCTATTGATATTATTTTTCACAAGCTTTGTTTTCTATATGCAAATTCAAAGGTAAAAATAAATACGTTAAAGAGTACCGTTTATTTGTGAATGATTTTCGGATAAGTGATTTCTCAAACAGTCGAAAATAATGCGATCAAAGATATCCTTTTCGCGTGGCGATACTAATTTATCTCGAAATTGCCTGCATGCTTCATAGGCCCAGATTGACAGTAAGTTCTCACAATTGCTTAAAATGAAACGAACACCGAATGAAAACAGAATCAAGCAAAATAAAAGGCAAATGAAATAGTGTTTTGAATTTTATTTAGTTCAGAAACACCAATTTAAGCCTAATATTACGAAAAGCAGTCAATGCTTAACTGTAAACCCTACACTACAGCAGTCATTTTAAAATTCAAATTAGTATTGATTTACTCATTTTAAACGGCTAAAATGATTGAGAAGTATCAAAGTTGAAAACGATAGCAGTCTTCTAGAGTCATCTTCACAATGTTCCTATCAAACATTTTATGAGCGTGTCTTTTCGTGTCTTTTTACTTTTACATGCTTATATGAAAGCACAATGCATTAATAATCACAAGAAGTGCGAAACAGAAACGATTTCACACTTCTTCCAGAATTCTCGTTATGACAAAACAAACTTTGAGCACGTTGTAAAATAAAACACGTGTTGTTTTCGCGATTTAAGCTTGAATTTAAGAAAAAACTTTTTTATAAGTAATCCATTTATATGCATGTAGCTTCCACACCTTTCCGCTAAATCGTATCGCAAAAGGCTCACCACCCAACGCGAAAGATCCCTTGGAGTAAACGTATAATGAATCGATTCATCGGATTTGAAATTGGATTTACACTAAAAAAGTAAACATAAAAATATTTTTAAATTACTTATATTACGGCTAATTAGATCAAGCCGAAAAAGAAGGAAAATAATATCAATTGTTCTTGAAAGGCAGACCAGTATACAGGATCCGGCCAAGGAAGGAGGGCAAACCCAACATAAATTGATCTATATCTCGAAGAACTCGTCAGGATAGCCCGTAAAAACCGCATTTTTCGATGCTTTTTGACATGCTCTATCCATTAGGATAATAAAATTTGAACTTTTCGACTTAAAAGGCTATAAAAAGTGTCGTTTTTGGTCCCCTTTGAGCCAAAATTATGGAAAATACTTCACATCTGGCTTGTAGCGCCAAAATTTGAAGATTCTACGTCAAATACATGCAATTTCTATATCATTTCGTGCATTATCTTCGCTTTCAAAATTTTTTCATGTCAAGGGAGGGGCGGCCGCCCCCGCCCCTCTTAAATGCGGTCCTGTTGAAAGTTATCATCATATGTAAGCACGGCTTTCAAGGAAATGCAGGTTGGTTCGCAAATCTATTCCCTGTTTGATTTTTCTATAGCTAAAACAGTTTTCAATTTTTAGTCAAAGGACACAAAACTTTGCCGAAATATAAAGAAAACATTAAAGTTTCATTCTACAAAGTTAACGTTTTAAATGAAGTTACAGTCAAAATGCGCTGAAAATTTATTATCAAATATGGCGAACATTACTTAGTTTAAAAAATGATGATTATTAGGCAGAAGCATATTACTCGTGAATTGTAAAATTTAACGGCGTAAAACTTTGTAGGATAAAACTTTTACATTTTCTTTATATTTTGGCAAAGTTTTCTGTTCTCTGACTAAAAGTTGTCTCACAGAAAAGCAGAATAGAGGACACAAGTGGACCACCCTCTTATTAATGAGAAACCACAATAAATCGAGATCACTTGATTTATACGCCATCATATTTCTTCTGAGAAATACGAACACGATACTAAACGTGATAATTTACTATGTGCTATGAATATACCCAGAAGTGTCCTAAATAAACGCAAGGCAATGTTCATATCAGTACTTAATAAAAGTTTTAAACGTGCAAGTACCTGTTCATAAATTTCAATCATTGCAATGGCCAGCTGTTTAATCTTCGATGATGATGTCCAATCACTATTTTTTGGTAAGAGACTAGTGAATACAGTAGATAAATACTTTATGTAGATAGTTTCCAGCTCTGATTTTTCTGGGTACCTTAGAAAAGAAAATTTCATTTTGGTATCGAATAGAATGAGGTATGAAAAAGACAAAAAATCTTTGATTTATTAAATATAGACCAAATAGAACTTATGTAGTCCTTCACTTCGTATTCACAATATAGATTTGTAATTATGACGAGTATTATATAAAAGACAGTTATTTGTTTCAAATATTTTGACCGGATAAGACTTGAAGAATTATAAATAAGCTGTTAAGAAATGTTATAAATTTATTAATAAAGCGCGTTTAAAATGGAAAAAGGTGAATAAATCAATGATCACAGGACGTTAGCAGACTATGTAAATCGCTCTTGAATGCACAGTGCAAGAGATCGTATGATACTGCAATAGAACAAAACGAGAAATGCGCGATACTTAGGTATCTCATGGACGATTTAAGCAAGCGGTGCGGGATAAAATATATTCCCGATCGATTTTTTTGCTATTCTTTTACAAACGAGTTTCTGAATTTTAACGGCATTCATCTACTTCGTAGGAAATCTGGAAGAGTATGCATGCAGCGGAAACCTTGTAGCTCTAACAAAGATTTCAGAGAACGAAAACAGTAGGTTTAACACAATTCCATTTTTAGCGGAAATCTAATTTCTAATTATTCCTCAGCTCAATTTTTTCTGATTTTCTTGTATTTTGCGCCTGATTTTTACGTCGAAACACGCACTCTTTATATAAGACATAAAACTTTAAAAGCAACTTTTGAAAAATTTCCGTTTCTACCACCAATGAATTAGCTTAAAATCAAATACCGGAAAATGGCGGAAAAAGAGTACGCACAAAGTAAGGATCTTTGGGATTGTTTGATTAGGTGCTTTTTGAAGTATCTTTTAAAGTACTTTTACACCGACTATTAAAATAGGTGGTAAAGCAACCGCTCCTTTACGACAATTCCGAATCTGCTTCAGCTAATAATAAAGAATGACGACTAAAACTGGATGTCATACTCAGTTTTTGACCAATACAATATGAACAAAGGTTTACAACTATCACCTAAGGGGGAAAGAAATATCAAGTATGTACATAATGTATAAATACGGGCTGACTAAACAGTGGCGGATCCAGGATTTTCCAAAGGGGGGCGGTACCCCTAAGGGGAGAGGCGGAAACATGACTTGGGCGGAAAAATTAGCCGTTTTAACCCAAAAAATCGCTAAAAATCGCTCAAAAATACTTAATTTTGCGCACAATTTTGGGCCAATGGGGGGCCGCCTCCCGCCCCCTTAAATCCGCACCTGTGACTAAAGCCCACTTCAAAAGTAAGAGTCAGCGATATCGCCGACTCTTACTTTTTGTTTGTGGAACAAAATTGACGATTTGTATCACCTGCTAACCTATAATTTTAATAACTCTAGAATTTACATTCCTCAATATATACAAAATTTCTTACAGATATGAAGTCCTTTCCGGAAGTGAACTGAAATTCTAAATTTTAAATATTCTTTGCATTGAAAAAGAGGTCCTAAAATTTATGCCATGGACAGGAATGAACATTACGGGCATGTTATGTTCTTGCCAGCTATTCTTTACCCGCTTATTCCTTGCCCGTTCCACGTGAGAATTATTTGCGTCTGCATCGCGCCATACATTCATGAATCAATAAAGCAAATGTGGAAATGAATTCCAGGATTTGTCCTGATGTAAGTCAAGAGCTGACGGCAAATTACATATGTATTAAAACAATACCGAGATCGATCAACTTGCTAACAGTTAAATTTTTTAAAGCACGAACTCGTTTGAATTATCTGTGATTTGATAAGATTAGGAAGAAATAAAAGAAGCTCACCCAACGTAATGGATACGCAAAATAGAGGTAAATCGAGGTGATAAGGTGATTTTATCTGATAGAGTAAAAGCGTTTAGGCTCATGCTGACTACAACCTGAATATTTTCTACGCCGATCCACTCGATATTCTCGTCGTAAAATCCATTATAGGTCAACATCTAGAACATTGTAAAGATATCTGAATTTGAATCCGTGATCAATTCGATTCTATTTCTAACTCATTTATACGCAAGCTGTTTTATTTGCAATAAGTTGAATTTAACCTGCATTGACATTTGCTCGATTTTGAAAACAATAGTGCAGGAAAGTCAAAGAGGTGTGATCAACTTCCAAAAATGCTTATCCAATGCCTGTTTTACGGATCTAATCAAAGCTAAGTGCCGTCAAGAATGGTGCTAACATTGTCGATGCGAGTTCAAACTTGTGAACACCATCATTGCTATTTGAACTTCGTGCTTAAAAATTTATTGTAGGAAAGAACGCTAGCAAATACTGGTAGACACAGGATTTAGTTGCAAAAAAACGCTAAGCTCGCACTTGAAGTAGGTACATATATGCTATGAAAAGAATAAATTGGAAAATAAATAAATAGGTTAAACTTTGCATTTTTAATTTGTTATTCATCGTAAATGGAACAGAATATAAAGAAATATTGTTCTTACTCGAAAAAAGGACGATGTTATAGTTGATTTGAATAGTCGCTTAATCAAAATACAATGAATTGCGATAAATAGGAAAAGAGCGACAATTTTCATTATTATGTGGATCTCAAAAAAGAAACAACGGTATTTCTGTTCATCAGTAAAAGAACAAAATCAGATCAATGCTTTGGAATGCTTTGCAAAGTTAACGTTTATTGTCAGTATTCTTGATGAGACAATATTGGCACCACATTGATGGCTTTATGACTCTAGGTGGTAATGTTGAGATGGTGGCAGTGTTGGAACAGTGGTAATGTTGAGACAATAAATGCTCTGGGAGGTTGAACCGTTAGACTGGCTGCTAACCGGATATGCAGTGGGGGGTTCGGGGTCTTCTAGACCAGACATGTACCGCGCATGCAAATAGAAGGGGTCAGGGGCAGGGGCACACGTGGGCGTAAGGATGGTGGGGGTTTGGGGTTTGCAACCCCTAGAAGGCCGAATACTGCCCTTCAGAATTCAATTTTTGAAATTTTTTTCTCTCGCAATTTTCGATGCCAATGGATAGTGCTCGATGAGAAACGTTTAAAAATGGTGTTTTTTCGCCATACCGCCATTTTTAAGACCATATTTTGACCTTTGAACAATCTTGCACACCCTCCCCCAAATTCGCCCAAGGTCAGGGGGTATTACTCCCGCTGAAGGGTCAGCCAGGCAGAAACTGTCAGGCGATTTTTTAGTTGATGGAACTTTGTTTGCATCATTTAGGTCAAAAGCAGCAGAATCATCATAATTTTTCTGTAGCCCTTTCATGTACTTTTTATCTAAAAAGCGCCAAAAAACCTATCAATATCTGTATTTTTAGTGTTAAAAAGTGATATAATGAAGTCAAAATAGACTAAAAATGCTTTAGAAATGCGAAATTACCGCGAAACGACATTTATATGTAGGCTCTTTTGACCATTTTGGTCGTTAAGACAACAAAAAAGTTCGTGAACGGTAAATTTACTGTTTCGGATTTCTAAGGTTTTACCCTTCCCCTGCCGACCTTGACCTTGTGCACCTATGACATGTACGTGAGAGGTTTGGGGGTCTTCTTAACCCCCAGAATCAAGAAATTGGAAATTTTAATGAGGCAAATTAAAGGCCCAAAATGGATGAAAATTCAAAATTTTATTCAAAAGTACTTTAAATTGACCAGAAACCGTGCAACGTAGTTTTAACACTATTTTAGCGCTTATACCAGTTTTTGAATGACATTTGGGCCTAAAAAACTCAATTTCTGACCCTTTCCCACGCTGACCCACCCTGCAGATCGGCCATGCTATGAACTACAATATGTAAAATTTAGCTGATTTTTTATGTTTTATGTAATGGATGAAAACTGAGAATTTTCTTAAGAAGTGTTTGATTGGAAACTGTGCAATAACGTTGGTTTAACGCTATTTTAGCGCTTATACCAAATTTTGAGGTTATTTTTGGTCCAAAAAGTTCAGTTCTTGACACCCCTAGACCGGCTGATCCCTCAGATCGGCCATGCTGTGCATCTATGTTTGGGACTACATCGAATATATAAAAAAACAGGCGAGAAACTAAATGCTCTACTAGCGTCTTATATAAAAATGCAACAGCATTACTATGCTTATACGCTGAGGTAGCTTCTGTGCCATAGCTACACATAGGGAAGAATGAAAGAAGGTCCAAAAGTTTGGTACTGTCGGGCAATTTAGTAGGCAGTTTCAATATAACGATAGACAAAAACCGCTATTTATAGTAAGAATTTCGGATTTCACCCCTCCCTGACTATAAATTCTCAAATTCACCCCTCCTGGCCAACAGGACCTTGTGCATCTAATGTTCTATACAGTAAATGGTTGTTGAAAATGACCAGAGAAGATTACAATGGTGAAACCGACTCCGCGTATTTTATAATAAATGAAACCAATTGTATAGTACCTAAATTGCATAACCTAAATTGTGGAAAAGCAGCTGATATGTTCTAAAAATAAAATGTGAATTACGAAGATCTCACATTATTTTATATTAATTTAAGCTGCTGACGTCTTATGATTTTCATAATGATGTATAACGATGACCTGTTGCAAGAATGCAATCAGTTGGCACGTATTCCACTTGTCCACTTTTGGTAGATTTATACCCTTCAAGTATATAACCAAGTGATCACTGTCTTTAGGCTTATAAACTCGACCCACGTTAGTACTGACGAGATTACAACACTGATTTAATTTCTGAATCAAATTTTGCGGAGTAGACTGAGCACTGCAATGCAGAGTCGCTATTTGAGTCGACGGCAAGTCGTCAAATAACTGCTTGAGAATAATCCTGCATAGGGAGAAATGACAGTTGAGAAGATAAAAAAATTTGCAGCGGCTAGTCCGGAGCAGAAATGCATGTGAGGGAGAAAATCTTCGACTCCCCTTCCCTCCCGAATGGGAAAATGGGATTTTATGGGAAATAAGGTAAAGAAAAAATCCAAAAATTGAGCAAAATCAAAATTTTTCTACAAAAGCGCTTACAAAAATCACTTCGGATTAGCATAGTTTTACATTATTTTAGCATTTACACCAGTTTGTTAGGCTGGTCATTTATGAATTCTGACTTTAACGGCCTTCATAATGGTATAGGCACTGCATCATGAATTTCACTTATTCTTTTAACATTCTATGGCGATGTATCAGATGTCTATTCAATATTGCATTCTTTATTTTTAAGTTTCAACAAAGCAATCGCGTAACATAACGGTTTCAGCAAGCTTCAAAAAAGGAACTCATCATGTGCGTAAGCTTAAAGTTCCCGAAAAATCAAAAACGCTTTAAGCTGACAAAATCTAAGTTGAAATTTTGAACGCAAGGTAAGCTCTGCCTTGAATCTAAAACTAAGTTTTAGATAGGCGAAAACGGCTTATGTTTCTAAGGCGGATAAAACTTTCTATAGATAATATGCAGTTGACAGCAAAAAATAAATCACGGAGACAAAAGCAATGCAAAAATAATAATAGGAAAAGGTACCTATACTATGCCGGACAAATCGTATTTCTGCTGAATCTATATTTTTACTTATTGATTATAATTAAGATTACTCTAATAAGCATCTAGGAAACCGAGACATCTCTGCTTGAAAAACGCTTTAACATGAATATAAAATTTAAATAATGTGTCAGAAAAAGATTTTAAAATTAAATCATCAAAATGGATTGAGCGAATTAATCGTCAAAGTTAATATTAATGAAAACTTGAAACATCTGGCCAAAGTAGCGAAACAAAGTTGACTTAAGCTCGAAACTGTTCATTACCCTTTCCCGCAGCCTTCGGGTCCGACAAGTAATATTGGCTGACGATTATTGGGGATAAATAGATCAGACAAAGAATCAAGGTGGGTTTTGATTGAGGCGGTGCGAATTATAGGTAAATCTGCATATTGGAACTTTTTAATGTCACACGTTTCCAATTCTTCATTAACGTACATTGCCAAAGCGTCTCTTGTTTTGTCATAAAACAAACTGGCCGAATTTCGCGCATTTGGCAGCGGTTCGTTGGCCCACGAAAATAACTTCAAAATGGACGTATAAAAATTCATTTAAATTTATTAAGTCAATACATATTCTCAAAAAGCTTTCTTCTCCGCTAGTCATATTGTTTTCTGAATAAATAGCCTAACCGCCGACCTAAAACTGCAAAGATAACCTAGCACTCTGCAGATTTGACCAAGACAACCCTAGTGAGAATGTCATGGTACAGTAATCACAAAGTACACTTGAGTAAAATAGTGAAAGTTTTTACAATAATGTTTAATATCCAATAAGTTTATTATTTAGTTTCAATATTCATTAGAATTTCCAAGTCAGCGGTTTTCTTTTTAATTTTTTTTGTCAGTTTATCATTCTTGCTTATCTGCTGACTTGATTCTCGTATAAAATAGCGAAAAACTTCCAAAAAACACGCAAAAAAGTAGCGATTCATTAACTAACAATGCCAATACAAAATTTTTCCAATGGGCAGAAAAACATCGTTTTTCTACATGAAACGCGTTGATAATTGGAACGAAGCTTAAATAGGAAATAATATAAGAAATCTGTACTCTGTTTCATAGTAAAAATGATATTTTACAGCGCAACGGATAACAGGACTTCTTTCTACACATCATTGCATCGAACGTTTACGGCTCAATTAGCAAGCTTGTGGCAAGCAACTAATGAAAAACAGACTGCATCAAAAACAAAAAGTTGCGACCATATATAGACAACAGTCAAATTCTGGTGGTCAGATGGGACCAAATTGCCGAAATAGCACCAAAAATTCAATTATGAGGGGATTTAGATTTCGGGGAGGGAAGCTTCAGATTCTGGGGGTGCAAACCACTAGCTCCCTCCTCACGCCCATGTGTGGTTGTGACCCACGCATCTTTAGATTAAAACTTGATTTAAACCCTTAGCATACAAAATGACATCTAAGATTGGTCAAAAATATAGAAATTACACGACAAAAAGGGAGTTTTCATTCTCAAAGTCAGAAAAGATTCTAGCAATCCGTTCTATCCAGAAGTTACAATGTCATACTTGCTGATTGAGTTCCAATCTAGATTTTTCTTCCAAATTTCCCCCGAAACCGCGGCTCAGCGATAGAAGATATTGTAGCTTTGACTTTACTTTCGCGAGTCTAGACAGGCCGTTCAACACAGTGCCCATGAAACTGCAATGGATGACAAATTCATTCTGAAATAAATAAATTTTTCTGTTGAAAAAATAAGTTTTCAGATCAGAAATATGCTGGAACCTTAGCCATAACGAAATCTAGCGCTTTATAATAATAGTCCTCTATCCATAAAGCGATATCAGCACGAGCTTGATCCTCGAGATTTTTAAGCCATGAATCAACAACGCATCTAGCGGGTACTTCGTCCTCACTAAATTAAATCGGATTAATCTTTTTCTTAATAAAGTTAAAAACTTAAGCTATTAATTACCTCAAATAAATCATACCCATTCTTGAAACGGTTGCCGGGGATGCATTGGTTAAATCATGCGTTTCGAATATAAAATTAACATTGGAGCCGAACTGAATGCGCTCACCAGACGGCAACTGATATGAAAGTTGACTAGCAATCAAATTATTCGGCAACAGAATAAAGGAATATAAAAGAGTTTAATCATATAACTTAACGAAGAGCTATGAAAAATCGGGTTAAAATAATGTTAAATTTCACTTGACTCTAATTATGCTATACCGTCAGTAATCGATTGTCGTCTAGCACTGAATTCAAAGATTCCACCCACTCAGGATCAATATCGCCGTCACAGACTATCCACGATGTAACGTCTAAAAAATTTAATTCCTTCTAAAAAAGTACAACAAAACAAAATCTGTTACGTAAAAATATTAGAATTTGATTGTTTTGAAAAAATGCGGATGCGTGTAAACCAAAAGCTCTAGAAACGACGATTTTAAGGTAACTAAGAGTATTCACCGTTTTCTGCACATTTAAAAATTTCTTTCAGCTAAAAATCAACGCATACTGACACTATCGATATTTTGATTAACTACATACATATGACCACGCGTGGGCGTAAAGGAATTTGGGGGTATGCACACCCCCTGCCCAGAAGCTCGAATACCCCACCCCCCCAGAATTCAATTTTTGAATTTTTTGTTTTTCTTCGCAATTCTTTGACGCTAATAGATAGTTCTCGATGAGAAACGTTGAAAAATGGTGCTTTTTTCCGCCATACCACCTTTTTCAAGACCATTTTTGACCTTTGAAAAATCTTGCACCCCAAGAATTTTAGTGCTGCCCACCTATGCATATGACACACACAAGAAAATTGATATGGAATACAGGTGAAATACACAATGTGAGATTAAACACTACATTTATTTTCCGTCCAGTTCCTTGAAATAAAATTACTCATCTACGATGGAAAAACCATCAGAATGTTTCGAAAAATTATACGGGTGAAAATTCGGAAGTCATAACAAAAAGGGAAAGTCGCTTGTTAAAAAAATTAAATGAAGTATGCATAGCAGTACATACTGCCTTTCATACCAAAAGTCGGTGTAAACTTCAAGGAATTCAGTTAGTAAATTATTAAATTTAAACTATTTATGTATATTTTTAAATTAAATCTTAGAAAGATATGTTTAAGTTTACCCGAAATATTTTGCAATGCCGAATTGTGAGCTTTATGGAGCTGAAGAGGGCGGTCCGTTTTATGAGATCGGCTCTTATGAACTGTAATCTGACATGCATATGAAGGGATTTGGAAGTCTCCAACAAGTATCACAACTTTCTTTGCGCTTTATGTCATTTTAGAACAAAATTCTAGCTGGTAAACTCCCAGGCCGATTCGAACCACCCCTCCCTGACCGACTAGGCTAAGCATCTATTGTTTTAAGACACACCTGATGCCTCTTTAGCAGCTAATCTGCTAGCATATGTAAGTACTCCATCGTGCCATTCTCTTGTATCCATATCTATTCTACCCAACAGCTGGTAAGAAAAGAAACCTTAGATGCAAATAAACGTCAATTTATTTATAAAATTACACTACATAAACACTGAGCTCAAACTAAAATAAAAAAATTAAAAATTTGAGCAGCTTTGCAGAGTCGTTGTCAATAAGCTAATTTTTTTAACCCGCAAAAATTAGTTAAGATAAATTACTGAAGCAATTTTCGGCAAAACATAAAACAAAACATGTGCAAGCTAGCCAAACGATATAAGCACTATTCAAGAATTTTGACAATTTTATTATTTACACCTTACGGTAAAAGTGGCGGCTCGATGAGCAATAGCAGCAATGTGCAAACACTTGTTTAACTTACATTTAATATTTTGAAGAATAGACGAATAATTTAATACGAAAGAAGAATATATTGTATAAACAATTCCATCATTACATGCGATAATCTTACAAAGTATATTGAAAATTATTAAAACAGCATGGCGTTATGACGAATTTAAGAAGGTTGAAGTTGGCTATGCAAAGAATGAATGCATATTTTTTCAATGATATTGAGCATCATTTTTAGCAAATTGCTCAGATTTTCAGCGCTTCGCGCGGGAAAATACTTAATTACGACATTTGTCATACCTCTTGCTGGCAATAAGCTATTTTAAAAAGAAATAATTTTATAAGCAGCTAAAATTTTGTTGCTTGCTAATATTTCTAAAGCAAAAACGTAAAAATTTCGCAAACTTTAACAAATCCTGCACTACGATTGATTCTGAACAAACATTGAACACTTAAAAAATGCGAAAAAATGCCAATTCTGCGCTGGCATGATGAATTTTTCTGGATATATATCCGACTAATTAGTAAAAACTTAATCGTTTTTATTATGCGTGTTCTTGGGGGTTTGCTGCGATTCAGACCACCCAGAATGGCTAATGACACCGAGAAATGGCTGCGATCTTCTGAATATCGATTTTCGAACAAAATCGTAGAAAGCGTACTCTTTAAGCGCAACTTTCGACTCAAAAGTGTAAAATTTTTAGGGCTCGCGTTGACTATATTCTGTTCAATTTACGTGGATTTTAAATTTCTTGTTATGTTCCCATGTCCTAGAAAGAACGAGCGTCGATATCCGGAATGTAAAAAACAGTGTTTTTGACGATTACCCATTAGTTTTTTAGTCTAAAAAGGTGTTTTATAAAGATTTTTTGTTAAAAGCAACGACGCAGGAATACAATTCCCATTACTAAATTCTGGATCCGCCACTGGCGGGGCAGGCAGAAAATCAGATACAAAAAAATAATAAGAATAATAAGTAAAATAAAACCTTATAAATCTTCTGATATCATTATAAATTGCAAAGTATTATATCTGAGGAAAGTATAGATTGAGACCAAGTCTATTGACTTCAAATAAAATTGAATAATTAAATTGAAAATCCGATGAAATAACGCTGAAGTCGGGCAAGATATTAACAAATCACAATCATTAACAACAAAGGAATACAGTAATTACAAAAGTAGCATTACTCTTGCTTTCGACATTGATTTCGGATTCAGTGTATAAACATTGATCTTTTTACGCGTTTTGATCATAGCTTGTTTCAAAAGTTTCCAAAGCGTCGATTTACCAGCTCCGCCTGATAGAAATTTAAAATTTTTGAGAAAATCGATTCAATATTCAGACGAGTGATTTATAATCATGCACTTCAGTTGAATAATTTGAATGTACATGTAGCATTAAACAATCACAGGTTAGTAGAAATATAACAGTAAATTATATATTTCGGACAATAAGCTGTCTGAAAATCGTATTGCAGATAAAGATGAGAACGCAAACGAGAAACCAGACATGACAAAGCAATTTAATTATAAACGCAAAAAACAAACTCATTAGGAAAACGGTTGGGAATATGAAAGATCCTTACTTTGGCTATTTATTATACTATCGATGATTATACCAGCCGAGTGGTAAGAAAACATCAGTTACAAGCTAATTTAGTTGAACGCATAGCATGGCCGTTTGGAAGTAGGTCAGCCGGTCTGGGGGATCAACCAGAGAGCTTTTTTCGGCTGAAATGGCCTTAGAATTTTTAATGAATGTTTTTGCAATACCGTTTTGACTCTTCTCCGTTTTTAACCCTAAGTTGACCCTTTTTTCTCTAAAACTTCCGTCCTTTGACCTCACGGGTTCCACACTAGAAATGAAAGCAGGAGGATTAGACCCCAGAAAAACACAGAGCAAAATTTTATGTGGAATAAAGTAAAATTAAGGTTACAGAGAAAAACCCATAAGTTTTCTCAAAAATGCTTCAAATCGACCATTGTTCAGCTGACCACCAGATCAGCCAAGCTGTGCATCTACATCCATAATATCCCACGTGCATGTCCGCTTATGAGTATGTTTCTCCATGAAAAATCTAGTAGGTATTCAATTTTCACAGCTCGAAACCCACTCAATAATGTATGTATTGATTTTTTAAATCATGACTTTAACTCTTACTATGACCGACAATGACTACGCCAATTCTTTGTCGCAGCAATTCGTAGAGTTCGAAAGCCTTTTTTACCTAAAAGCTTTATCATTGCTGAAAAACGAATGACCAAACATAGAAAAAATTGTAACAAACGCGAGAATTTTCTCAAGTATGAGTATAGCAGAAAAAACAATATGCTTGCCCTGAAATTCATCATTGAAATATAGAAAGATATAATTGTAAAACAGACAAGGAGACATTTCCTTGAGAAACATTCATCAAATGAAGTAACTGACAACTTTGATAAGCATTTTGATGCATAATTGAATTTATTTATGATGAATATAATCAGAAATCAGGCATCTTTTCTCGTGAAATGGCGGACTTATTGCATCTTTACTTGGCAAGAAATTTGTGTGTCTGAAAAATTTACTTTAAAGTCATACTTGATTTTCAGCAAGCATCAGGTTCATTTCTTGGGCGCTTTCAATCAATGCATTTCGCATGTGTTCAAGCACAAAATCAACAGATTTGATGCCCCTGAAAACATCCTTTACAAGCGTTTCGAATCGATGTAAGTCGGACAATGTTAATTTTGAAGCCGTGTTGAGCCTTAAGGCTTCGACTGCAATACTGAATTCAGTTTCTTCGTCAATTTTCGCGAAATTTTTCTTTTAGCATATTGCAAAAGGTCACCGCATCCTTTTAAAACTGTCTTAGCTGCTCTAAGGCCCCAGTCGTAATGCTGCTGGGGAGTTAGAAGTTCCCTAAAAAAGCAGAAAGACAGTAGATCACAAATGTGGCTTTACGGGGTGTAGTAAGCAGATAGAAAATTAATTTAAATTGTTTACATGGTTATCCATTAGCATAAAATTTTAACTTTAGTAGCATTTCAATTACGATGAGAAGCTGAATGATATTAATGTCTCCGAAGCGCTATCATCTGGTTAGCTCATGGCAATACGCCACTCGGCATTTTCATATCATTAAGCGTCTGAGTTAAACGCAAGTTGAATTTATCAATCTTGCTTGATCTTTCGATTGAATAGCAAGAAACTCAATCATACAATAAGGACGGTCTATCGCGAGCAAACACGATTACTAATAATAAATGAATGTATTTTGAAAAATAGAGCGATTATTTTTCAACAATAAGCCTGCTCACAGACATTTTGGTTTCGTGTGATCTCGATTAATTTAATCTAATTCAACTTTTTGAAGTGACAAAAAGATTTGTAACTCCGGCTTAACAAAATGCAATACTCATGTATTCTCGAGAAATAGAATTAAACGAGGGAAAATCTGTTTTAATTTTGAACATGCATATGTATAGGGAAGTATTTTTTAATGCTTGTTAAAGGTATAAGACAAAATAGTCAAGATGGTATTTTTGAATTTCAAAAAATTTCTCATGCTTACAGTAGTAGAATTTTCTCGCTATTTATCAAATCAACAAGTAAAAGTTACTGAAAATGCAAAATCGAGTGAATAATTTCCTGCGATCCATTACTGTATTTATATTCCCCACCCCATAGATCCAGGATTTTCGTATAAAAAGTGGTACTCCAACCTTCAAAACATTTAGAATCACACGTAAGCATGGAGAAAGGGGTTTGGGCGAGGAGCTTAGTTCCCTCGAGAATCCAAAATAGCCCCCGCGGATAACGGTAGATCGCCAGGATTGAATTTAGGCCTTTTTTGCGATTTGTGCCAGTTTTGTTCCACACAGACCTGCTGCCCATAAATGAGCAGAACCAGTCTCCAAAATTCATTTTTATGCACAAAATAGCTTTTAATCGTCTTTTTTGTTGTGTAAAATCATTTCTAGTGCAAAAAACTTTGTAAAATTATATATTTCCCGAAAATTTATTTTTTAGGCGCGAAGTACCGAAAAATTTGAAACAATTTAGATAAATGATAGTCAAGTGCAGCTTCCTTTATTATTCGTCAGGAGTCACGAAAAGAATATGTCGGCAAGCACCAATTTTCGCAGAATTTCCACTAAACAATAGAGATGATAGCGTGAATTACAAATTTTTACTCGAGAAATTTTTTAACAGCCAAAAAAACTTATACGAATACAAAATCTATATTTATGCCACAAAAATAATGACTTTGGCTGGTAAGAAAGTAAGTAAACGTTGAGAAATATCAGACGCGAAGCGCCGAGAAAAATAAAAAAATAGCAATCGAAGACAAAAATTCTACGAACTAAACATAACTATTTTTATTTCAATTATTATGTTGAGCGACAGTGGGCGACCGACCCGCCCCTATAAATCTGCCCATATTTGCTTTTCTTATTCACGTTATGTAATTTTATAGGTCCATAGCTCTGTGCTATTTGTGCTTAATCTCACAGCCCACCTTGATAGCGAAAGGATTGCAATTAACTTCCGGGACAACACCTTAGCAGCCTTGAAACCTTCTGCAAATAATAAAGTTTCAGCAATCAATTCTTCATCGGGTTCAGTCATAGAGACCGGTCGGAACAGCAGTTTGAGGTTGTCAGGCAATTTTTGTCGACCACCGTATCCCTTGGCGGCTGGATTTAGCGTTATAAATATAGCCGAGTTGCTATCTAGTTTAATCTACAGAAATGGAACGTAAAACCTTGCCATCAAAAATGCATTTTAGATCTCCAAGAAAAAAGAGAATTTACAAAAAATAAGACAGTTGTTTCAACAAAAAATTAAACAGGTAGTACTAAGATACATACATGTACAGCATTGGAATTCTGAAGAGGGGGTCAGACCCTAAAATTTTGGAAAAGTTCCTTTTTGGACTAAAAAACGATAGGTTCACGTGAAAAACACTGTTTTTTATGTTTCGAACAATGCTCATTGTTTCTAGACCATTAAAACATAAGAAAATTCTAAAAAAATTTGAAAAAATCGAGTAAATTGAACAAAATATAGTAAAAAAACTGTCTAAATGGCGCGAAGCGCAGAAAATTTGAGACATTTGAGCCAAAAATGAGCTAATAACGCTTAAATAGGCACACTTCTTAAAATTTTCCCGAAAAATCGACAATTCTGGAGAGGGTCGCAGCAATTCTGCGGGGTCAGTAGCCATTCTAGGGTCAAGCCCCTCAAGAACAAGTATGCTAGGAAATTATGTTACTTCAGATACAGTTATTTAATAATATACGAACACAAAATTGCGTTTGTGTATTTTTTAAAACATCGACGGAGAATTGTATGTTAACCAATATGAATGCAACATACTGTCAACGAGAAAAATTCAATTTTCCTACACATTTTTCAATTTTGTAATTTAATAAATTATAGCGCGACACGGGACCAACATAAAAACCGTGCTTTATGATACAGTCAGCATCCATGTTCTATCTCGTTCACATATAAGAAAATTGTCGTCTACTCATAAATCCTCAATTCTATAAATTTATCAGCCTGACACTTGATTCTGTCCTCTTAGCATTTAGCGTAGCTGTCCTTCTGAATTCAGAGGCAAGGAAAATTTTTAAGTCGGATATCTCAACAACTTCTTGCATATAAGCAAAATAATGGTGTTTTGAGCTTTTCTCAGTGAGATTTACACATTGGAGGAGGAAAAATGTTAAAAAATTCAAGTTGATTTCAATTGTTTAAATGAACACGTTGTATTTAAATAGATAAGGCACGAAGTGCCCAAAAATTTTGGACTTATTTGCTCAAAAAGTGTACTAAAATCTATTCTAACAGTCTTTCAGATATGGTTTGTGAATTTTCAATTTTTTTCTATGGGAAACCCTCGTAAAAAGTACTCATATTTCCAAAATTTTGGAGGAACTAGTCTCCCAAGCCTCCATAGCTACGCCCCTATTGCATGGAGCCACTAGGTGCGGTTCTATGGGCTCTTTCATTCTCAATGTTTGCCTGTTTTCCGATAAGTTCGCAATATGGCTGCCGATTTTTAAGGGCATCTTGTATCGCTTGAATTTGCATCGAAACAGCCGACAAAACTGCCTCATCTAACCGATTAAATTCATCAAAGCATCCCCAGGCTCCGCACTTTACTAGTCCAGTAAATATACGTCCCATGGATTCCACATCAATGCCCTGAGAGGAAATACAAAGACCTGATTAGTTCATGAGCATAACATTGGTGGTGAGAACGCGCTTTCTTTTTTATCAACTGTAGGATATCTATTCGGTTATAAATCCCTTAGGTTAGGAAATATGAAGGAATGCAAGATAATAATAGGTAGCGCGTTAGCGCGTACATACCCTTATCATACAGCTTGAACAGGACACATCTGGGAGGTGCACTTTTTTAAAGAAAAAATACTGCATAGCTAACTTGCTATTTTTTCAATCGTTTTTTGGTTCAATAGTTTATTTCAATCTGCAGGCCGCCGAATATACTCCGATTTGGTATTACTGGAGTTCGTCCACACTTTTTTAAAAATCATTTTCGTTAAAAAATAAAATCGCCATATTCGTGAATCGACATCGCTGATCTCAAATCCGTCGTCTATTTTTAGCCTGCATGCATCGTTGTTACAGTGTACCTACAGTACACCTCAACACTTATTCAAAAATCATTTTTGTTAAAATAATAAAATCGCCATATTAGTAAATTGGCATCGCTGATCTCAAACCCGTTGTCTATTTTTAGCTCGCATGCATCGTTGTATACCTACGTTACAGTATACCTACAGTACACCTCCGATTTTTATTTTCAGATCTCAGACAACTTACTTTAGAAAATTTATTAAGATCATGGCACAAGATATTAATATGAAAAGCAAGCAGCGAGCCGTTTCCTCGTGCGGATTCGGTGGCTAATTCTTCAGTTCTTGTGATATGGCAAAATTCATGCATATTAATATCTTGTGCTATGATGTTAATAAATTTTCTTAAGTATGTTATCTGAGATCTGAAAACAAAAAATCTGAGGTGTACGGTAGGTATACCGTAACGTAGGTATACAACGATGCATGCATGCTAAAAATAGACAACGGATTTGAGATCAGCGATGTCAATTTACTAACATGGCCATTTTATTTTTTAACGAAAATGATTTTTAAAAAGTGTTGAGGTGTACTCTACGTATGCCTACTGTAACAACGATGGATGCAGGCCAAAAATAGACAACGGATTTAAGATCAGCGATGCCGATTTACAATATAGCGATTTTATTTTTTAACGAAAACGATTTTTTAGAAAGTGTTGAGGTGTACTGTAGGTGCAACAACGATGCATGCAGGCTGAAAACAGACAACGGATTTGAGATCAGCGATGTCGATTTATGTACTTCTATGGCTATTTTATTTTTAAAGAAAATGATTTTTAAATAAGTGTGGACGTACTCCAGTAATACCCTCCGATTTTTTACGTTGCTTTGAGAAAGTCTGATTTTTAATAGATTTTGCGACTTTAGGCATATACATGGGGGGCTTGGAGGGAGGGCGGGAGGAGGCGGCCGCTCCCCCCCCCCCGATCGGCCCAAAATATTTGGCGAGATAAAGAATAGATATGAAATTCGCAACGGTTTTTGGCCGTCAGCGACTATAATTTCTCAAATTTTTATGGCGCTTCGCGCCGGATTATACCTATTATTAACATTTATTTACTTTCTTGGCGACCTGGAAGGGATTAATTGCTAATGGAATAGATTTCAAATTAACTTCAACAGCAGAAACAGCTATTCAAGCATAGTTTTCTTCTATTCGCAACCAAAAATTTTGGATGTTCTGCGTCAGAGGCTACAAATACTGGAAATGCGTCAAAAGTGATTTTAAATAAAAGTAGACAATGTAAAACGCCAAAAAACGCTATTTCGCGCACGAAGGGCAGATTTTTGAATGTTTTTGGAAAAGTTGAAGTACCGCCCCTCCCCCTTAGGAAAATCCTAGATCCACCACTAAGCATAAACATAGGTAGCTTTTACCTAGTTCCCTCCTTTTATATCCCGAATAATCCACAGTCCCCTGTATATTCGTCTTTTTTCTGAACATTTTTCTTTGCTAATTAATCAATACGTTATTGTGATCAATCGGACTGGCAAATAAGTACCCTGCTGCGTTATGTGGATCTTGTGAACGCAAGAGGAACTTAATTCCCAATAAGAATTGTAACTTACACAGCTTATTCAGATATCGAATACCTATGTTTTATGTTTGAAAGTAATAAGACGAATATTAAAGTTTTTCATTTTCATTTTTTCACGCGTTCATGAATTGTGAGGTTACACACTTAGGCCAATTTTATGAGATGATTGCGAAGGTTATTCTTCCTTACCAGAAAGCAAAGACAAAAATAAAAGATGCCAATGAAATCATACTCGTAAAAATGTAAAAAGAAGCACTAAAAGTGTCGTAATCAGCGTTTCTTTTACCTCATCACAGTTAAACACCAAAACTTGACGGCCAAAAAAATTTCCCAACGCTTTTACGCTTTCGGTTTTGCCAGTTCCGGCTGGACCATAAGGATTACCACCAAGACCCATTTTCATTGCTAAAACAGAAAGATCACAACAAATTAGTAAGCTAGTGGCATAGAGTTTCATTTGTTTTTCTTTCTTTCTTTATTTTTTGCCTTTCATTCACACCAACCTTACGTGGAATCATAGGCGTAGCCAGGGGGGGCATAGGGGGCACATGCCCCCCCCGAAATTTTTCAGAAATATTGTTGATTTTTCTGTTGCTATAATGTCCAGAAAACTGAGTTCAAAAAGCCAAAAACGTCAAAATTTTCCGGCGCTTCGCGCCGAGTCATTATTATTTATTGCTATATAGATCCAATGAATTTCAAAGCTTGAATCAGCTAAAATAATCCAGCACTTCACATCACTTTAGTAATTCAATGTACTATTTGTTCGTTGAATGAAACTGCGCATGCTCGTTGAGCATAATAGTAAATGTGCGAAATTGATTGTGTATTAGTTTATCTATTCTCTGCTTTATTTGTCTTTTGTGTACCACTTTGTCTATTGTTTGTTTCGTTTGTCTTTCTTTACAAGGACACATAATCCTATTTCAAATAAAAGGAATGGCCAAATTTCCATGTGTTGTTGCGCATTTCTTGTTCTCTGAACTGCATTTTGTTAATAAGAAGTTCACAAATGGGCCTGAAAACGGTAAGAACAACATTTTCATCGATACATCTTTCTATATCTCATTGGCAGCGACCCGTTGCTGCGCTATGTAATTAGCAGAGGTCGAAAAACGCATTTCAGCTCAGAAGTTTTGTGCAATGTGGGGGTTCATCAATTTTAAGTGTTTTTGGGCTTGCTTCAGAACCGAGATTTGGCCGATTTTGGGAAAATTTTAACGTAACTATTTATCATTAAAATGCTTTTTTACAAAATTTTCCGGGACTCTGCCCCGGATCCCGTTGGGAAGGCTTAAGCGCGCTGCCCCAGACCCCCCGCAGCCGTAAAATTTCGTTGTACATGTGCAACGAGATTTCAAGGAGAACAAGCCAGGTAATAGGGTTAGGAATTTCTAAAAATTTCCGGCGTTTCGCGCCGGCATTAATTTGTCTGTTTTGTATGATTTAAGCGGTATAAATTGAGTTTAAAGTGCAAAACCGTCAAAATTTTCCGGCGCATAGCGCCGCCAGTTACTTTTCTTTCTTTTTGTAAAGCTCCAACATTGCGTTTAAAAGTCTGAATCACTCCAAATATCTTCAGGCAAAGTTAGTAATTCGCAGTTTTCTTGTTAGAAGCTTGCCTGTCAAAACTGTTTTGTACAAATTTGATAATTTTCTGCTCTGTCAGACTATTAGTATCCACAGAGCTGAAAATGTTAAGGGTGGTAAAAAATGACTAAATTTCGTGGCACTTAGCGCCATTTATGAATTTTGAACTGTTTGTCAATAGAAGGGCCGTACATTCTACATGAAAACGGTAGAAATTCCAAAAATTTTCGGCGCTTCGCGCCGCTTTACACTTTTTGTATTTTTGATAGTCAGAAACCCATAAATTTGCTAGGCTACACTACTGAAGGTCGGAAAATTCAGTTTTACTATACATAACGTACTGGCATTCAATGCAAAAGTGGTCTTAAAAAATTTTTGTTTATGCCCCCCGAACCAAAATCCTGGCTACGCCTCTGCGTGGCATATGTTGATTTAGCAAGTCAATTTTGATTATTCTAAAATCAAAAGTTAGAATGGATCTCATTTGAAAAATCTTGACATGATTAAAATACATAATTTATTGTATTTCCAAATATGTTTCCCTCGAATATGACATAAGAAAAAAAATTATTTCTATATTTATGAGTGTAAAACGCGCATTTTACTTAGTTCTACATACTTCAAATTCAACCGTTCCAGTTTTAAGACTTACCCACAGTGCACCCACAACAATATCATTATTTCTTCGAATTTAATCCGATATTTGGTAATTTACCTTGTGTTAAAGTTAAGTAGCATTTGTGTGTCAAAGGAGTGTGCACTAATTTCGGAGCATTGCCTTGATACTCGTATGAATAAGCGAATTCAGCATCAACCATTCGAATGACCACTTGATTGCTTATCACATAAACTCTAGAAAACGTTAGTACCTGTATTAACCATTAATCAATGCCAAAGCAACGAAGTATGAAAATATATTGTATGTGAAAGCTTCCTAGAAGTTATATCTAAAATCATTTGTGTAACATACGTTTTAATGACTATTTAAATCGCTAAATAAGCATTGAAATTTAAGAAAACATTTTTTAGCTAGGAAGTTAAAAAATCAATGTGTTATGTTCTAACACTTATCAAATTTGCGGAAAAGAAAATTTTCATGCGCCTACCTTAATCGTTTTTGCCAATGCCACGAATCAACTGATTTGACATTTTCGGCAATCAGTTCATCAGCAATGTCAATGTTGTGAATTAGGTCCTGAATTAAGGCCTTCAATTTAAATTTCAATACTGTCGCAGCGGGTTCAAAATCAGTATATGTGGAAAGTTGGGATTCCAGATCTTGATAGAACGAGGTCAGCGTCCCATTTTCTATGCACTTTTCGCACTGCGATGTAAAGCGTATTTGCTCGGATAAGCAAAGAATCTAGAATCAGTGAGATAAATAAGCAGCAATAAAATAAAAGCTCTATCAGATTTTAAACTCGCATTTACTTGTTTAAGGAATTACTCAGCAATAAAAATCATTTTTTGTCTGTCATTCGTGATATAAAGGTACAGGCGACCAATAATTGAGATTGTTAAAATTCTGTGATAGCAATAATGACAAGAACGGGTACATTCATTCATATATCTTTTTATTTCTTATTTTACCTAGTATTCAGGAAATCTGAGGCGATTACCTGCGAAGGATATTCAGTAGGATCAAGTGCCGTGTTGCTATTTCCAGCCTTTTTCAGACAGTCGAATAAATAATACTGTAGGGTCTGCCGTATTGCTTCAATCAAATTAGCTAGCCATATCTGAATTTTTAAGGTCTGACGATTAATTACTGCTTCCCGGGAAATTATTAAAAAATAGCCAAAATTACAGTTGCAATCAACCTGCTTAAATTAATAGGAATCATACGTGGGCAGCAAGAAAATTCTGGAGGTCAGGTTGGGTGTAATCACCAAAAATGTTCTAAAAAATTGAATTCTGGGGGTGTACAGTAATCCTCATTGGATTTTGAACTTCTGGGGGTTCAACCCCCAAACCCCCACGCCAACGTCTATTAGGAATGCCTAGAGATAAAAACCGCATTCGTGCCTGATTTCTTACATTCAAAAACTTGCGCACGACATTTCAATTTTAATAAATTGATTTGTCGATTATTATGGAGGAAAGCAGTCAGATATTTTCTCATATGCAAAGATCAGCACATAACTGAAATCATTAAAAAACACCTCCATACGAGTACCTCTACTTCATTCGTAATCGGAACCATATTTCTCAAGGGTACGATTTCGCCTTCCGGCGATATTATGCCTTGTATATGCTTGAAGTCTTTGTCCAGTTCGACGGAATCTATACCAGAAAATAATTTCTTCAAATGTGATTGTATTACTGTCGGGTTGGTCGACTGGCCCAAGATTTCTAACAAATCATCGTCACCGATAAAGTAGAATCGAGGGAAAGCTAGTCGTTTTTCCTACAATATAAAAAGTCAAGTTACCCGCACCATGCAATACATTACCTAACTTACCTTAACCCGATCTTAGACACTTTTCCAATACATAAAAATTAACACTAGGGGTTTTAAGTTAGTAATAAGAATATTTTAATTTATTACAAGACATACAATAACCTGGTTTTCCATTTTTTCAACCAAGCAAATTTAAAATTCATCTAATCGCCTTTATAAATGCGGTATATTCTTTGGTTCTTTAATATTAAAAAGTAAGAGTGAATAATGCAGAGTACGATTGATTTATCGAGCTTTACAAACAAATGCAAAGAGTGTTTTTCACAAGCATTTTGCTTCTTTTCTGACAATGCTGAAATTAATTGAATCTATCATTATGAATGATGTCGAATTAATATGCACATAACGATAATCCATGGAGCCGTTTGCTAGCCTCTCTATATCGTACCTCTAGAAATTCATTTAATGCTTTCTGGCACCTTTGCAATTGATCAAGCATATTATTTAATGTGCTTCTTAATCCTGATCGATTAGTGAGAGCAGTTATTCTGGAATCCCTCGAAACATCCAGAATAATTGATCTGTAAAAATGTATCTGTATTAAACCTCAATTAAATAAATATTCTTATTCGAGTTGGTATGGAATTACTAAATAAAACTTAATCCATGGAAAGAAAAATTTATCTGCAGAAAAAATTTATCCAATGCCAAGCTCTGTATTATTTTCATATCTTCAGTAAGACCTTGGTAAAATATTTCAGTGCAGAAAGCAATTAATAAAGATATCAATGACAGTTTTCTGACAAAAATGTTGGAAAAAAATGAAAATTTTAATAAAACATAAGGATACTACTCCTATTGGTTATTCGCAATAAAAATCAGAAATTTAGGAAAATATAGAAATTTACGTATTTGATGCATATTTAATCTCACCTACTGGCGAATAAAAGCTTTTGCACGTGAATGCATGCGATAAATCATTGCTCTTGAAAGTACGTATATTACCTAAATTCTCGATCTACTCTCTCAAAGCGGTTAAGTTCTTGAGGAAGTGCACCCTTTCCAAAAATCGGTTCTAGGTAAACCCACTTTCTCTGTATTTCATTCAACCAACATAAATAGTTGTCGAGATCTGCAAGGCGATTCTCCCAAACATCTGCTTTGTCGGCAAAAAGTTGATAAAATGGCGAATACTTCAAGGATTGCAAAAGCGACCTATTATCGCTGACCTATGAGAAAATTATTATATTGATCAGAAACTCGCATTCTTTTTCTTATATACATAATAAAACTTCTGTTTTGCAGAATGACGTTAGTAGTTAAGCGTGTCACCCTGGACACAATCTTATAACATAGCCTGTGCTTAAGCATAGGCGGGCGGGCCCAGACTTGCACCCTGGGGTGGGGCTGGGGTGCAATGGTTAAGGATAGGCAATGATGAAGGATATGAAGGGGGAGGGGGACCCGTCCAGAAGACCTGTCAGGGGGTCCTTGGGGGAGGGAAATGGAGTTTCCCGGGAAACTTTGATTATTGATTGATTTTATCGATTTTTTAGTAAGTCAAGAACCAGCGGTCGGATCGGGCTCAAATTTGCAGAGTATGTTGAGTATATGTTATGTATCCTAAGTACAAACTTTTAGCGTGCAACCTACAGTATACGAGCATCACTTTACACTTTTGCATATAGGAACGTAAATCAAGAACCAATAGCCGGATTTTGTTCAAATTTTCAGGAAATGATGTATATAGGCGAGGCATGCTATGTACAGAATTTCAGCGCGCAGTCTACAGTATACCAGTTTACTTTACACTTTCTCGTATAGCACTATATTCCAAGAATCACTTGCCGGATCTTGTTCAGATTTTCAGGATATGATGTATATAGGCAAGGCATGCTATGCACAGAATTTCAGCGCGCAGTCTACAGTATACGAGTTTACTTTACACTTTCTCTTATAACACTATATTCCAAGAATCACTAGCCGGATCTTGTTCAAATTTTCAGGATATGATGTATATAGGCAAGGCATGCTATGTACGGAATTTCAGCGCGCAGTCTACAGTATACCAGTTTACTTTACACTTTCTCATATAGCACTATATTCCAAGAATCACCAGCCGGATCTTGTTCAAATTTTCAGGATTTGATGTATATAGGCAAGGCATGCTATGTACAGAATTTCAGCGCTAAGCCTGCAGTATACCAATTTACTTTACACTTTCTCGTATAGCACTATATTCCAAGAATCACTAGACGGATCGGGCTCAAATTTTCAGAGTATATTAAGTATATGCTAGGTATGGTATGTAGAAAATTTTAGCGCGCAACCTACAGTATACTAATTTACTTTACACTTTCTCGTATAACACTATATTCCAAGAACCGCTCGCCGGATTTTGTATAAATTTTCAGGATATGATATATAAACCTTAGCTGTGTTATGTACAAAATTTTAGCGCACAACCTACTGTATACTGATTTTTGATTTACACTCGTCTTCACAATGCTTGATTTTCTTAGCAGTACTTGTCTAATGATGCCATTAGGGGGTTATTTTTGCCCAAAAATAAGCAACCAGTATAGGCAAACATTGCTCAAATTTGATTATCATGCTATTTTGAGCTTCTCAAAGTTTATCAGGAAACTCCTGAAAAAGGGCGATCTTTGCCTGCTGTTAAACTTATGGGAATTTTCAAGCCCTGAGCTAGGGTAAAAAAAATTCATTAATGAACACGTAACTTCATCCATGTCATCAGTATTGATCTAAAATTAGCAAAGTTTGGAATATTTTTTGAAAAGTTTGGAATGTTTTTTGTAAAGTTCGGAATATTTTTTGTAAAGTTTGGAAATTTTTTGTCAAATTTGGGAATTTTTTGTAAAGTGTCAAATTTTATGTATCTAATCTGCATTTCTCAAGCATCGTTGACACTATTTTATATGCCCTGTGCAACTCATGCTCCTGTTTTGCACCTGTAAGGATTGATTTTCCGCTTGTGAACAATATAAAGGTCACATTGCGAAATTTTTAGACTAATCCATGAAACAGTTCTACTTCATACATGCATTTCCTTGTCGTCAGTTCTTAAAATTTGCAAAGATTAATGCGGACCCCTAAATTTGCCAAACCTGCAAACATATGAGTTTTCACCTTTAAATCATCACTTATAGCATTTAATGCATTAACACGCCCGGAAAAGGGCGATCTAGGCCTGCTGTTTAACTAGGGGAAATTCTTAAGTCCTGAGGCTAGGTTTTACTTTGCAAACCTTCGCACATAAACGATTGATGAATACATAACTGACCACTAAAGCTGTTCAAGTTGCATACCTATGGAGGTGAAGTTATTGCACATAAAGGTGACAAGCTAAAGTATAGCTTGAAGGCTGCGTATCTGCAAGAATAAACATGAAAAAGAGCAAATAATCCAAAAGTACTGAATTTGGTAAATATAATTTCCTAAAATTAAACAAATTTCATGCAGAGTTTGGAAATCGTCTGATTAGGAGATTTTAGTTATGCTTGATTCTTTACAATTCCTTACGTAAACACATGATTTTATTTATTAAAATTAAAGATTAAGTGCTTGTGATTTTTGTCTTATTGGTATAATTGGAAATTGCTTTTAAAATTGTATTAGTTAAATACAATAGAAGTATAAGTGCTACACGAGTTTTAATCGTTTTTGTATAAGGCTCTTGAGAGTTATATTTTCTCAACATGCTAACAAAATTTTTGATATAAGTGAACAAATTTTTGTATTTTTTGGAAATTTTTTGTAAAGTTTGGAAAATGTTTTGTAAAGTTGGAAACTTTTTTGTAAAGTTTGGAAAATTTTTTGTAAAGTTTGAAAAATTTTTTGCAGAGTTTGGAATTAATTTTGTGTGCTTAAGCATAGTACTTTTGTAAAGTTTGGAATATTTTTTGTAAAGTTTGAAAACTTTTTTGTAAAGTTTGAAAACTTTTTTGTAAAGTTTGGAAATTTTTTTGTAAAGTATGGAACATTTTATGTAAGGTTTCGAATATTTTTTGTGGAAGTCGGAACAGTACTTGTAAAATTTAAAACAAAGCTTGTAAAAGTCATAAGAAAGTTTTATAAATGTTCAGATATCCGAATTCAGCCATAATTTAAGGGGTATATCTGCCCATATTGCATCAAAAAATCCTTGTTTTTATTGCCTAAGTTAATAAGGCAAGTTTCAGAGATAAACATAATACATATACTGTTAGGCATCTGAACAGAAATTTGTATTTATGAGGCTGCGTTATCTGCCTTATTGGGTAGGCGTAGCATGATTTAAAGCTAGTATTGCACTGTGCGCTTAAAATTTTGTGTGTTAATTGATAACGAGCATGATAAAGCTAGCCTAGGCACACACCAAATGTACCAGAAATACTCATATTATATACACAAAACTATTCAAATTCCACACTTTATTGTGATAGCGTGTGCTGCAAGAGTTAGCTTACTTGCATTAAAACCTGCAACATTAAGTGAGAAATTTAGCAACATGACAAGCATCAGGCTGTATGCTTTTTGTCAGTATCGTAAAAAATATCATCTTAGTACAAGTTTATCTTTATGGCATAGTTTTTTTTATTAATCGAAAATATAAGAATTTTGTCGCTAATATAGATTAATCAGTTCATTTTAACTTCATTCTAGGAATTTTATGGGTAAAAACAGAACTCATGTACTACTTGGTGTGAAACTTTGCTAAAATCATACAGAAAAGTACTACTTGGCGTTAAATTTCGCTAAAATCGTCTAATAGTGTTTAACCCTGAGGAAGGGGGATTCCCCCCACCCCTATAGAGAGGTGTGCTGCATAGTGTATTGCCAGGTACTGATAGGCACACAAAAAAATAATGTAGACAAGCATTTATCTGCAGAATGTATGTAAAAATGGCGTTTATGTAGGCCAGTGAAACAAAACATCAGCAAAGGAAGTAGAGATTTGCTGGGCTGCCTTTTAGCCAGGGTTGCGGGAGCATAGTGCTTGCCAAGGTATATCATACCATATCTGTACTGACTTGACATGCAACAAATAACAAAATACTGTGTCTCAATATACTCACTACAGTTTGTGTATCTGTTATTATCATTAATTATACTGATATATTGATATACTAGTTGGTAACAAACTGGTCAGTGCATACTGTGTAATACTAATTGTATAAATCAAGATTGTGGAGGGGTCGTGTATAGGGCATTTGAATGAAATCAAAGGATTTTTCTGTGAAGCTATATGTCCTGTAACATTGACTGACATTTATACAGAAAATGTATCAGCATTAGGTTTTGTGCACAATCCAACTAATACTTTATAGCTGCACCCCAGAACTCAGTGCATTTAGGAACTATAACATGATGAGAATCTAAATTTTCAGCTTGGGTATAAACTCAATGATCAAAGTTTTAAAGGTATTGTTGACATATTTGTGTAACACAGCCTACTGGGGAAACCTTGTTTGAATAAAATTACCATAAATATGAAGAAAAATCAGTGTGCTGCAAAAAAACAAACATAATTCTCTTTGTTATTTATCTCACAAGCAGGCTTCAATGCGCATGCCTGCATACATGAGCAGCCCTGCATGCCTGAAATCGAATCATATTGGCTTACACCCACCTATCAAGAGCAGCTATAGCTTACAACTACTCATCCTGAATGATCCAAATATGCGCATATCAGGGGGTGCTGATAGTGTTATCTATTTTTAACAGTATTATTGCTTACAGCACAAATTCTTAGCATCGCATATAGAATGCTGTTTAGAAGGAAAACATTGATTTTGCTTAATGGAAGGCTGTGCCTATCAGTACCTGGCAATGCACTATGCAGCACACCTCTCTATAGGGGTGGGGGAATCCCCCTTCCTCAGGGTTAAACACTATTAGACAATTTTAGCGAAATTTAACGCCAAGTAGTACTTTTCTGTATGATTTTAGCAAACTTTCACACCAAGTAGTACATGAGTTCTGTTTTTACCCATAAAATTCCTAGAATGAAGTTAAAATGAACTGATTAATCTATATTAGCGACAAAATTCTTATATTTTCGATTAATAAAGATGATAAGAATAGTAAACAGAACTGATAAAAAGAATAGCGGTTTTCTGCACTATGAGATTTTGTATAACCAAAAACACTGAATTAGTGGTCTCAAATATAAGGACTGTATCCCTTTCCCTGAAGTTTGGACCTTGGGAAACTATGCCATAAAGATAAACTTGTACTAAGATGATATTTTTTACGATACTGACAAAAAGCATACAGCCGGATGCTTGTCATGTTGCTAAATTTCTCACTTAATGTTGCAGGTTTTAATGCAAGTAAGCTAACTCTTGCAGCAAACGCTATCACAATAAAGTGTGGAATTTGAATAGTTTTGTGTACCTATATAATATGAGTATTTCTGGTACATTTGGTGTGTGCTTAGGCTAGCTTTATCATGCTCGTTATCAATTAACACGCAAAATTTTAAGCGCACAGTGCAATACTAGCTTTAAATCATGCTACACCTACCCAATAAGGCAGATAACGCAGCCTCATAAATACAAATTTCTGTTCAGATGCCTAACAGTATATGTATTATGTTTATCTCTGAAACTTGCCTTACTATCTTAGGCAATAAAAACAAGGATTTTTTGATGCAATATGGGCAGATATACCCCTTTAATTATGGCTGAATTCGGATATCTGAACATTTATAAAACTTTCTTATGACTTTTACAAGCTTTGTTTTAAATTTTACAAGTACTGTTCCGACTTCCACAAAAAATATTCGAAACCTTACATGAAATGTTCCAAACTTTACAAAAAAATTTCCAAACTTTACAAAAAAGTTTCCAAACTTTACAAAAAAGTTTCCAAACTTTACAAAAAATATTCCAAACTTTACAAAAGCACTATGCTTAAGCACACAAAATTAATTCTAAACTCTGCTAAAAAATTTTCCAAACTTTACAAAAAATTTTCCAAACTTTACAAAAAAGTTTCCAAACTTTACAAAAATTTTTCCTAACTTTATAAAAAATTTCCAAAAAATACAAAATTTGTTCACTTCTATCAAAAATATTGTTAGCATGTTGAGAAAATATAACTCTCAAGAGCCTTATACAAAAACGATTAAAACTCGTGTAGCACTTATTCTTCTATTGTATTTAACTAATACAATTTTAAAAGCAATTTCCAATTATACCAATAAGACAAAAATCACAAGCACTTGTTCTGTAATTTTAATCAATAAAATCATGTGTTTACATAAGAAATTGTAAAGAATCAAGCATAACTAAAATCTCCTAATCAGACGATTTCTAAACTCTGCATGAAATTTGTTGAATTTTATGAAATTATATTTACAAAATTCAGTACTTTTGGATTATTTGCTCTTTTTCATGTTTATTCTTGCAGATACGCAGCCTTCAAGCTATACTTTAGCTTGTCACCTTTATGTGCAATAAGTTCACCTCCATAAGTATGCAACTTGAACAGCTTTAGTGGTCAGTTATGTATTCATCAATCGTTTATGTGTGAAGGTTTTCAAAGTAAAACCTAGCCTCAGGACTAAGAATTCCCCTAGTTAAACAGCAGGCATAGATCGCCCTTTTCCGGGCGTGTTAACGCATTAAATGCTAAAAGTTATGATTTAAAGGTGAAAACTCATATGTTTGCAGGTTTGGCAAATTTAGGGGTCCGCATTAATCTTTGCAAATTTTATGAACTGACGACAAGGAAATGCATGTATGAAGTAGAACTGTTTCATGGATTAGTCTAGAAATTTCGCAATGTGACCTTTATATTGTTCACAAGCGGAAAATCAATCCTTACAGGTGTAATACAGGAGCATGAGTTGCACAGGGCATATAAAATAGTGTCAACGATGCTTGAGAAATGCAGATTAGATACATAAAATTTGACACTTTACAAAAAAATTCCCAAATTTGACAAAAAATGTCCAAACTTTACAAAAAATATTCCGAACTTTACAAAAAACATTCCAAACTTTACAAAAAATATTCCAAACTTTACAAAAGATATTCCAAACTTTACAAAAAATTTTCCAAACTTTACAAAAAAAGTTTCCAAACTTTACAGAGAATTTTTCAAACTTTACAAAAAATATTCCAAATTCTGCAAAAAATATTCCAAGTTTTACACAAAATATCCCAAACTTTTCAAAAAATATTCCAAACTTTGCTAATTTTTAGATCAATACTGATGACATGGATGAAGTTACGTGTTGATTAATGAATTTTTTACCCTAGCTCAGGGCTTAAAAATTCCCACAAGTTTAACAGCAGGCAAAGATCGCCCTTTTTCAGGAGTTTTCTGATAAACTTTGAGAAGCTCAAAATAGCATGATAATCAAATTTGAGCAATGTTTGCCTATACTGGTTGCTTATTTTTGGGCAAAAATAACCCCCTAATGGCATCATTAGACAAGTACTGCTAAGAAAATCAAGCATTGTGAAGACAGTGTAAATCAAAAATCAGTATACAGTAGGTTGTGCGCTTAAATTTTGTACATAACACGGCTAAGGTTTATATATCATATCCTGAAAATTTATACAAAATCCGGCTAGCGGTTCTTGGAATATAGTGTTATACGAGAAAGTGTAAAGTAAATTAGTATACTGTAGGTTGCGCGCTAAAATTTTCTACATACCATACCTAACATATACTAAATATACTCTGAAAATTTGAGCCCGATCCGTCTGGTGATTCTTGGAATATAGTGCTATACGAGAAAGTGTAAAGTAAATTAGTATACTGTAGGCTGAGCGCTGAAATTCTGTACATAGCATGCCTTGCCTATATACATCAAATCCTGAAAATTTGAACAAGATCCGGCTAGTGATTCTTGGAATATAGTGCTATACGAGAAAGTGTAAAGTAAACTGGTATACTGTAGACTGCGCGCTGAAATTCTGTACATAGCATGCCTTGCCTATATACATCATATCCTGAAAATTTGAACAAGATCCGGCAAGTGATTCTTGGAATATAGTGCTATACGAGAAAGTGTAAAGTAAACTGGTATACTGTAGACTGCGCACTGAAATTCTGTACATAGCATGCCTCGCCTATATACATCATTTCCTGAAAATTTGAACAAAATCCGGCTATTGGTTCTTGATTTACGTTCCTATATGCAAAAGTGTAAACTGATGCTGGTATGCTGTAGGTTGCGCGCTAAAAGTTTGTACATAGGATACATAACATATACTCAACATACTCTGCAAATTTGAGCCCGATCCGACCGCTGATTCTTGACTTACTAAAAAATCGATAAAATCAATCAATAATCAAAGTTTCCCGGGAAACTCCATTTCCCTCCCCAAGGACCCCCTGACAGGTCTTCTGGACGGGTCCCCCTCCCCCTTCATATCCTTCATCATTGCCTATCCTTAACCATTGCACCCTGGCCCCACCCTAGGTTGCAAGTCTGGGCCCGCCCGCCTATGCTTAAGCACAGGCTATGTTATAACATTGTGTCCAGGGTGACACGCTTAACTACTGACGTTATTTCCATTGTCGCTAATCTGAAAATATAGCTCGAATAAGAAGCGTCGATTGAACAATTTAGCTTGATTAGCGATACGTTCTCAAATTGATAAACATATATTATTTTGTTTTCCTGTAATTTTATATATCTTAGATAATTAATAATGTGATAGAAATGATCATGTGGAAGGTGTGAGTCTTTGCTCGATTTATTCAAATTTTTATCCAATTTTGAAATTTTTTAATAGTGCGAAGGATGAGCATGACTAGCGGAGGAGGATTTACGATTTTCCTAAAGGAGACGATACCCCAACTTTTCCAAAATCAGCCGAAAATAGGTCTAAAAATATGCCCTTCACGTGCAAAATAGCGTTTTTTTGGACATTTTACGTTGTCTACTTTTATCTAAATTCGCTTTTAACGCAACATTTTTTCAAAAATTTGAAAATTTTGGAGGATTTTGCTTAAAAAATCATTAAATTTGTTTGATTTTGACGAAAATCTGGCTCGAAGCTTCGTAAACTTTGTGAAATTTATGCGGGAAAAGTTCAAAAGCTTTTACTGCTCGATTCCGGTATTTGTAGCATCTGAAGCGAAATGTCGAAAATTTTTAAAGGTTATGCATGAAAATAGAAGAAAATTTTGCTGGAAAAGCTGTTTCTGCTCTTGAAATCGTTTTGAAATCTAATCTCTGAGTATAAATAAGGCTTCCAGACCGCTAAGAAAGTAAATAAATGTCATTAATAGATATTATCCTTTTTATTATTATTAATTATTATTTATTTTAATTATAATCAATGACGGCCAAAAATCATTGCAAATTACATATCCATTCTTTATCTCGCCAACTACTTTTGGGCCAATGGGGAGAGCGGCCGCCCCCCGCCCATCCTTGAATCCGCTTATTCCATTTTCGATCTACTGTTCGCTTTTAACGAAGATTGCAAACGTTCAATTATTACTTGGTTTGTAACCTCCTTCCAATCTTTAATCAATCGTACATTTTGCGCGGAGCTATCGATATAATCGATAAGGCTGAATTCGGCCCCAGCTCCCCACAATTCTAACTCTCTGAGCGCCTCTCGTATAGTTATCTCGCCCTGGGCTCGAGTATTCAAATCCTAATATAAACAATCATTTCAAAGATTGTCAAACCGATTTATCAATAAATTTTAATGTCGATGATCTTACATCAAAACTAAGGCCAGCATTATGAATTTGATCTCAGGAACAAATTTGATCCTTGATTCTGATCAATATTCTCAAAAACATCATGTCATTTGTGATTGAGTCTTTTCTTGTTTTGTATATCAGTGCTTATCATTTAAAAATACGAATGTTCACCTTTATTTCTAATTTTACATTTTCTCAAAATCGTCAAGTTGGAAAAAAACTGTTTATAGTCTATTTCACGAAACCTTGTGCATAAAAATCAATTTTTAGCGATTAACCGAACAGCTGCAAAAGTAGTTTGTAGTTTGCTTGCTGTAACACAATGTTGCATAGTGAAACCTCATATGCTTATCATTGCTATGCACAATGTTTCGTGAAATAGACTATAAACATTGCTGCTTCAGTTTTTACCACTTTTGTACTTTATTTACATCCATGCACAGGTTTCTTGAAACAGACTGTAGTCATCAAGGTTATTGACGGGAAAAATAAAAATTATTTAATATCATTTTGATTTTTAAAGCTTATATCCGAAAATGGGCGTGGTGGGTTTGGAGGCTTTACGCCCGCCAAATCGATAAACCCCAGAATAGAATTTTTGGTGCTATGTTTTGGCAATTTGGCCCTATGTGACCCCCAGAATTTGGCTGCTGCCCATGTATGCTTATATCCCGTTACATGTCCCCGCTTTTCATTCATAAATTTTTAGAAGTTTTTTTAATTTTGCGAAAAGGGATCAAATGAGGTCAAAATTGCTTAACGAAAATTTTTCAAAAAATCGGGTCTTACCGACATTGAAGATCTCTTGGAGTGAATATGATGTAAAATAGACTGACGCTAGTCTCTTACTTTAATGTAGTCCGAATGTGCGCTAATTTGATCAGCAACTGATAATATATCACCAAAGGTCAGCTTCTCAAGCGTTGTTCCTTTGGGCATACCAAGAACATGAAACAATTCCAGCCAGTGATCTTGAGAAAGCGTTTCCCCTCGCATGAATTTTAAGTTTGGCGTTAGCTGCTAAAAGTTTTGAAATGCAAGTTCAGTTTTATGTATCTGTTTCTCGTGAACATAAATACACAGCATGGCCGATCTGAGGGGTCAACCGATCTTGGAAAAATTGAGCTTTTTTGGTCAAAATGACCTTAAAACTGGATAAAATGCTAAAATAGCGTTAAAACAACGTTATTCCACATTTTCTGGCCAATTTCATGCACTTTTGGTCTTCATTTTGCCTTATTTTCCCTAGAGAATTTTATATCTTTTCATTCTAGGGGTCTATACCATAGATGCACAGTATGGCCGATCCGGGGGAGGTCAGCCGGTCTGGGAGGGGAACTAAGAATTAAACTTTTCTGGGCCAAAATGATCTCAAAAACTGGTATAAACGCTAAAATAGCGTTGAAACTACATTATTATACAGTTTACGATCAATTTGAAGCACTTTTTAAGAAAATTTTCATTTTCAGCCGTTTTCCGCCTTCATTTTGCTTCATTTTCCCGGTTCAAATTTACCACTTTTTCATTCTATGGAGGTCAGGACCTCCCAAATCTCCACGTGCATTTCTGGTCTAGACTCTCCTAAAACCCTACCCCCTCCCCCACCCAAGTGCGTGGGTGCTCATGACTATCTGCTTAATTCTATTTATTTATAGATAAATAAGATAAGAAGCGTTTGTTCTTATATTGCAGACAATATTAGAGAACTTTCAAATTTATGGAATATATTTTATGCGATAATTTACTTGATATGTGTCGATTTCCTTCTGCAATCTGACTGTGACATGCGTCATGGGCGAACTTTTGAGTTTTTCTCTCCAAAGGCTAAGCAATTCATCAAAAACGTATAATCGATTTCTAAAAAGCATTCAAAAGATTCAAATAAAAGCAGTGTACAGATCAAGACAACGTAAAACCAATCAATAAACAATAAATAAAGTCTTTACCGATAAAATAATAGTCCAGTTGTAGGCATAGATGCACAGCAAGGCCGATATGCGGGGATGGGGGTTCAGCCGGTCTCGGGAGTCAAGAATTGAGCTTTTTTGGGTCAAAATGACCTAAAAAATTGGTTTAAGCGGTAAAATGACGTTTTAAAACTACGTCATTACGCAGTTTCTGGTCAGTTTTGAGCACTTTTGAAAAAATTTTTAATTTTTATCCACTCGTTTCCTTCATTTTGATCGTGTTCCCGAGAAAATTTCTCATTTTTCTTTTCTTGTGAGTCTAGACCTCCCAACCCTTCCCCCGACTAAAATTGAGAGAAATACGACTAAGTTGAGAAAAGAATAATAATTGTCTTAAGAATACGACACATTATCCAATTATTTCTAATTAAGTTTTAAAATATTTCGCTAATGCAAAATCAGCTACGTCAAGGAACTTTACTTTCAGGGACAAAAACCTTGGATTTCATCGATTATTTAACGCATACGTAATTAAATCCGTTTTTTATAGCTTTACTGATTGCATTTGTGGCATGCGGACATAATTTACATTTGTATCATTTTGAATTTCATTTCCAGTAATTTGATAACAGCCCTTCCTGAATTTATAGTAACAATCAGTGGCGGAGCAGATCTTCGATTTTCCTAGGGGGCGTTATCCCAAATTTTTCCCGAAACAGTAAAAGATAGGTCCAAAACCGGCTATTTAATTGCAGAGTAGCATTTTTTGCCTTTGTTTTATTGCCTATTTCAAGTAAAAATAATTTCTGGTGCAAAAATTTCGCAAAAAAATCCACAATTTTAAGCAATGTTGTGTAAAAAGTGCTAAATTTCTTTCACTTTAGCTTTAACCTGGCAAGAACTTCTAGCAAATTTGTGAAATTTTGACAGGAATACTTTTAGAAACTTGAATTACTTTGCTCTCCCGTTTTTGTGCATTTTGAGCAAATCATACTGAAGCATTTACCGTAAACGCAAAAAAATTTAGACTTTATGCCAAAAAATAGAAGAAACTACAAAAATATGGCTACCAGGCCGCCAAGAAAGTGAAAAAATGAAATAAATAAGTATTTATTATCTGGCGCGAGGCGCTGGAAAGATTAAGCGATAATCGATGGCCAAAAATCATTGCAAAGTACATATCAATCCTTTATCTCGCCAAATATTTTGGCCAATGAAAAAGGGGCGGCCTTCCCTCTCGATCCTTATTTTGGCCAATGAGGAAAGTGGCGGCTGCCCCTCTTCGACCCTTAAATCCGCCCTGGCAACAATACATATGAGTAAAACGTTTCAGAATCACCTAAACGAAATCCAGTCTTCCTTCGCCAGTGTTTCGACGGATTTGCTGAATTGGTCAAAAATTAACCAGTTTTGCTCGACATATTCGAGATCGTTTTTCACTTCGTCTAAAATTGGAAATTCCGGTTGAATCAAGCTGAATTGTTCAGCCTCCGAACTAAATGCAAGATTGGAAAAATATTAAGAATTGAGCGGAAAAGAATGAGACCTTTGAGACTACCATAATTTTGCTTTTCTCTGACAAAGGTCATCAAGTTCGAGGCGCTTGTCACGAATAAAATTTACAGCTTCTACTATAGCATTCGTATCAGCTTTTGACTCAAGTATTTCTGGATCGGGTTTCAGCTGATACCAGCGAACTGCAAATTTTTCAACCTCTTGCTGCATCGCACGCGTTTTTTCGGCTACATTTTGCTTCAATACGTTAACCTGCGGTAACGATTAAATGCTTATAATACGAATATTCTGTGCTGTTTTACATTTTAGTATCAAAATTGGTCACCATAGATGCACAGCATGACCGATCTAGGGGGAGTCAGCCGATCTGGGGGTTGGTCAAAAATTGAGCTTTTTTTAGCCAAAGGGCCTTCAAAAACTGGCATACATGCTCAAATAGCCTTAAAACTACGTTATTCCACAGCTGGTCATTTTCAAGCTGTTTTGAAGGAAGTTTCCATTTTTCCTCAATTTTTGGCCTTCACTTTGCCTAATTTTTCCCACAACATTTTTCATTTTTCCATTCTGAAAGGAGTCTATTACCCCCAACCCCACTTGTATTCTGCTGGTCACCAAATTTCGGAAACCGCGTTGTCGTAACTGTAGCACGTCGCCTTATAGGAAATTTTGTGCCTTCAATAATTTCAACATAATGATAACTATTAGCGCGATGTTATTTTGACTAAGTTGCTGTTCATGACATTCCGAAGTTAAAAGAAAATTATATAGCAGGACGCAAAATTAAAAGTAGGGTCAGAACGATAGTTTTATTTGTCTCTGCTTTCTGGATGGTTCTTGTTAAAAGTTTTAGCTTACATAAATATGAGCACAATGTAAAAGCAAAGAAACGGCATTGAAAAAATACACGAGAATTGAAAAAGAAACTCGAATCATGTGAGTGCCTCCATTAGTTATAAAATTAAAAGTCTATCTATATCTCATTTAGGCTCGTTATTAATTTGACAAAAAAAGATCGATATGAGTCAGTATTAAAAGATTTTTCTAAAACTTTAAAATATTACTACCGCATTGTTGAATATGACTGAAGCATGCACTGTCTTTGTTTCAGCAATTGAGAGATAGGCAAGATGATAATAGAAATTATAGTAAAAGAATAAAAATTATCATAGAACTTACTTGCTCCTTTATCATAAGTTGGTGACTTTCGAGCATTAAGTCGAATTTCTCCCACAATTCAGTCAAACTTTTAATAGGCTCAGCTCCTAAACCGGCTGCCGTCGCCCTCAATAATTGTCCTTTGGCTTCTATTTCCTCGAGCAACAACTGAAATCGACTTTTCATTTCCAGCAATTTCTTGTGCGTACTATTTGTCTCAGAAACTTCTTCCAATGTTTGAGGCCTCGTGCTTAATATCTCGATTGATTCGTTAAGAAAATTGCTAGTTGATTGGTAATCAGCAAGCAACGAACGACGCAAAGTAAGAAGAAGTGTGTCAAAAAGTTTTTGCAATGAATCGTCAATCACAGACTTGACTGGACTCGTATTAATCGAAATGCACCCGATCTTGATTTCGCTAAAGAAAATAAGTTTATAAGAATTGCATTCATAGGGGCGTAACTGGCCTTCTGAATTTGGGGGGAACAAAAATTTTGAAGTGAAATATCTCAACTACTCGTAAAAGGCAAAAATAATGCGTTTTTGAGCTTTTCATAGCAAGATCTATGCACTAAAATTTTTTTTACAAAATTTAACTTTATTTGGATTATATTAAAACTTATATTAAAACTTATTTTGAAAATTAAAAAAATTATATTAAAACTCAAGCGCTCTTTCACATGAGCTCTAATCATTTTCCATTTTTTGCTTTGGGGGAACCTTGTGAAAAAATCGTGCCTTCAAAATATAGGGGGACTAGTCGCCCTATTCCCCCACAGCTATGCCACTGTGCATTCATGCGCAAAAGTTTAAAGCATTATCGGCCTGAATGGTTCAGTTGTTCTATTAAGCTTTTATAGCCTTAAAAAATCGCCTAAATTTTGAAATGGTGTACAGATTTATTTTGATTTCTGATCGATTTCAAGCACTTTTGCGGAAAAGCAAAATTTTTATCTGTTTCCGACCTTTACTTATTTTCCAAGAAAATTTTTATTTTAGATTTATTACTATTTACCATGGCAACTTCTCAGCTTCCTTTCCTTTCGTTTTGATCAACTTGAACGCTTTCTCCCAGTCAGAGGCATTCTTCAAATTAGACTCAATCAACTCTTCGCAGTCAACTTGACCAAGTATTACCCAATTCTGCGTCAAAAAAGAAGAATTACAACGATTACTTCATTATATAGAAAAATAAACAAGAAAATTTAAAATAAAAAGGATAGAAAAGAAAAAATTAGAAATATACAGGGTGTCACGAAATGATAGGCTTCCTCCAGAAATCAAATCATAAGCATTATGGAAAAAATATACAAATACCAGGATGTAGAATATTCAATTCTGCGTCGGAAGCTCATTTTTCATAATGCAATGTGCATCGGTCAGTTTTTGCTTGATCAGAAACCGTACATTATCTCAGTTTTTTAATTTCAACGACTACATCGATTTAAAAATTCATATTACCGCCATCTGAAAATTTTTAGAAAGTGTTTCTGCAGAATATCGCCTAATTTTGAATTTATGTGCATTCGCTTTTTCACTCGATCTTTCACAATTCTACTAGGATAGATCTTACTCGGACTTACTTGTAGAAACCTGTTTTTTCTTTAATGTATCTTACTTCATACCAGCAAAAGTGGAATTTAATGCTCTACAAGGTGGTAGTCAAGATTTTCCTAACGTATCTCGGATTCGATTTTTGAGGAGGCCTATCATTTCGTGACACCAAGTAGTAAGAAAAATATTTTGCTTTTCATGCAGATTTAGGTTTTGCCTGTATAATATAAGCACGCTGGTTAAAATTTAAAACGCATATTTTATTGAAAATTAAAAAACTTCAAAAATTGACAAACCTTAAAAATCCACGAGAAATAAAGATAGTTTCAAAATTCATTATTACATATTTGTAATGTGCATTAAGTAAGTGCTGTAATGTACTCTGAATTGATCCTTCGAATGATCAAGATGATTGAATAGTTCAGCGGATTTACGGTATATCCGTTCGAATCTGTCGGAATTTCTCTCAATCATGACCGCGAACAAATTGTCCTCTGACGCTAAATCGCTAACGCCTTTAAAAGCGATCGGGTGATACATAAATTTTTTAAATTCTCTGTAGTACTTAGCCTGCACTTCTTCGAGCGGTGGTTTGAATTGAAGTTTTTGTTGCCTATTCGTAAAGATTAGATACCATCATCTGATCTTAAATTAATTCAAAAACGCAACGCTTACTTGAAGGTCAACTCAATCTGAACTTCGGGCAAATTTTCATTCAGGGCTTCCAAGCCTGAACTGTACTGATGTTCGAGCGCCTTATACAGTTGTCTGTCCCAATAAGCTTTCCAAGGGAGCATATTGTTTGGAGTTATGCCCTTAAAGCAGTAGAGCTGCATGTGATATTCAATGCAAAACTAAACTGTGGTCTGATAACCTGTTGCTCCAAGTCTTTCATGATGCCTCTGATATCGATGAGAATTGCCTTCCACTTGTTCGGATATTTCAATAGATCAATATCAAAAAGGTTGCACACCTAAATTTGAGGATGATTAATGAGATTTTTTATTTCAAAACCATGACCGCATAGTAATTTTCTGCATATTTATGAAGCTTTACTCGTAAAGGCGTATCAATAAGTCAACATGCACGTACGCGGCGTACACAAATAGCTGATTATGTCAAGTCCATGACTAGAGTTTTTTTATTTCATTTTGCTTGCAGCAGAATATCCATCACCATAAAAATATGAAAATTAAAACATTTAAAGACATAACAAACCAAAAACGAAATGGCGTGAAGATCGTGAGTGTCATGTGAAGCTGCTAAAGGTTTTTGAAATGCATGGCACGCGATGACCGGCTTGTTACCCTAGATGCACTAAATTCACATTATAGAACACTCATGAGTAAAGAAATCAAATGATTTATTTCATTGAGCCAATTGATCTAAAGATTTAAACACTAAGGAAAGAATAGAAACTGATTTATTCGATGGCTTGGCAATGATTCGAAATTATTTTCGTTATAAATTTGAGTTTTACCACTTTTTGACGATAAATTTTACATTGTTATCCGATTTTCTATCATTACAATCAATGCTATCGCGTTTCTTATTCCACGAAGTCAAACTCAGCTCGCGGATATCTGCTCAAGACTGAATATACAGCTAACACTACGATACAAACACATTAGGAGAAGCACTTCTTCCTACAAATTTTTATCTGCAAAATAAAATAAGGCTGAGAGCGATTTCTAGAATAAATCAATGGAAAAAACGAGTTGACACATTAAAGTTACAATATGCCTGAAAAAAATGAGATCAATTGGGAGTTGGGACCAGTTTTATATTTTTAAAAAGGAGCAACTTTGATTTTTCGCACCACCGCTCACTAAAAGCCTGAAAAAATAAATTGTCTGCTGCTTCAAAAGGGATTTCTTCTGCATGTTTTTCAAAAAAAAATTCTTACGTGCTAAGCATGAATATAAAAAATAAAGCGAATTTTTCTTGAAGAACGAAAATGCTAATAACATGCCATAAATTTATCTATGCGGCTACACACTGCTAACAAACCATTTGTTTTTCCATTTAGAAAATGCGAAGGAATTCACACAAGTCATTGAATTCAGGAGATCGATCTGAACCTTTCTAATTTTTACTGACAAAAAATTTTTCGCTGATGCATACTAAAGAAAATCACACAAAAATCCGAAAGTCTTTGCGCCGATGTTGCACAATTTTTTACCATATAATTCAATGCTTCATAAAATTAATTTGATCTAATTTAAGTTTATTTGATAAATAATTATTAAGCACTTTTTCCTTTATATTTTGGTGGCAGCTTTTCAATTTTCGATTCTGATGACTTAAACGTTCTGTAGCAGTTTGAAGCCGTTCTATGTAGTCCGACAGTTCCTTCGGTTTATTCCAGGTGCATGTTTGAAAACCTTTGTCTTCAGACTTTTTGCCAGTGTCTTTGACCAACCTCTCAAAAGCTAAGGCGGCATCAAGCATCATTGCTTGTTGACAAGGTATCATTTCCTGGTCGATCGTGTTATAAAAATGCGCAACCTAAAAAATGATACGGAGATAAACAGAGGCAAAAAATACAAAACAAGCAGCTTTTTATACACGCATCGAAATATTACGATAAACGGACTAAATAATTTATGAAATGGGTTTTAGGGCTCATAAGCGTACTCGTGCGTGAAGAGCGTCTAATGATGAGATAATCCTAAAGCTAAAAACGCGGAAAATTTTATAACAGTGAAAAAACATCACGCTCTATCCATTGGCATCAAAAATCACGAAAAGAAAATTTCCATAATTAAATTCTGAGGTTTGTGAGATTTTTCAAATACTAAGAGGGCACTAGTCCCAACGCTGATGTCCCGAACAATTCAATCGATGACACTTAGAAAATGCTAAGCACACTTTGCTATGAGCTACAGTTGCTTCCTGTGGCGGATCTGGGATTTTCTTAAGGGAGGGAGGGCAGTACCACAACTTTTTCTAAAACAGTCAAACACAGGTCCGAAAATTTGTCCTTCACGTGCAAAATAGCGTTTTTTAAGCGTTTTACGATGTCTTCTTTTATATAAAATCACTTTTGACGCAACATTTTTTGGAATTTTCTGAAATTTTCGACAATTTTGCGCTAAAAAATTGTTAGATATTACCTATTTAATATTAGCGAAAATCCGGTGCGGAGCGCCGGAAAATTTGAGAAAACTAGGCGAAAACACATTCAGAAGCTTGATTTACTGCTCGATTCCTTGCATTTACAGCATTTGACGCAGAACGTCGAAAATTTAAAAAAGTTATGCTTGAAAATATAATAAATCTATGCTGAAATAGACATTTCTGTACTTGAATTTGTTTTAAAATATAGTCGATGAGCAAAAAATGGCTTCTAGGTCGTCAAGAAAGTAAATAAATGTCATTAGTAGGAATTATCCGGCGCGAAGCGCCGGAAAACTTTGAGAAATTGTGATCACGTACGGCGAAAAATCATTGCAAATCACATATCTCGTCAACTATCTTAGGCCGATGGGGGAGGGGGCGGCCGCCCACCTGGCCCCTTAAATACCTCCCTGGTTGCTTCCAATAATTTAAAATGCCATTCTGTAGCACACTCGTTATGGAATGATATATTTTTTATGCATTGTGAATTATTACGGATATGGTCAAAAAATTTTCTATATTTCGCAGTAAAATCGTCCAAAATCATTTCTTTTTTGTACATTAGCAATTATTTTTGAACGATAATAGTTTAGATTTACGTTCACGGGAACCCAATTTCAAAATATTTTAGATGAACTTATGGCCGGAACGATCGTTACTTTGCGCGAGCTTATGTACTTCCAAGTGAGTCAAAGGCGTACAATATCTTTAGAGCTTTTATAGTCAACAGTATAATGCACGAAAAGGGAGTAATCTCTTCATCCAGAACAACAGCCTTTTAACGAGATTTTCGACCATGATTTGTGAGCATTTAAAAGAACAAATGTAAAACTTTTTGAAATAAAATTCAGTGAAACATCGTTTGTCCTTTCAAGACTTCGAGATGGGACGATTAATACTGACGTTCCCACAGTTATAAAATTAACCTCTGAATAGAATTGGGCAATGTGCATGCAAGATTGGACGACACTTACATTAAACTATCCTTGCGATTTTTGCATGAGCAATATTACTCATTCATTTACGTCGATTATTTTGCATAATTCATAAATTGCATGTTATTAGCGGACAAAAAATGCATAGAAAAATAAAAAGATGTGAAAAATGTATAAAAATTTTGTTTAAAAATGTAATTGAATTTAAAATAATTAAAATTAAATTGATGAAAATTTAAATTAAATTTAAATTAAAATTTTAATTTAAATTTTAATTAATTAATAAAAAATTAAACATAAAAAATGCACATATAAAAGTAGTCATGTTTCATAAGTTTTGTTGTTTCGTGCAAACTAATAATTGTCGGGTTTTGCATCAATTGTTTGATTTACCTTCTTCAATACTATTGCTTCTTTGTAGAACTTTTCGGCGGTTCTCGTACAATCCATTATTTTGTGCGGTACACTATAGCCTAGGCCATTTAATTGCCTGACTTCCTTCAGCAAACCGACCAGTCGATCATTATAGTTTACTTTCATAGCGCCATCTTTATGACTGAATTCCACTAACCTTCCAGTCGTCTGAAGACTTAAACGGAGAATTCAAACTTCAAGCGTAAATCATAGGTAGTGCGATAGCGCTACCTATGATATACTTGGCCATCCTTTTTCTTATATGTTTATCACAGCGAGTGCGAAATTTGTGTCCCCCTCACAGCAACAACGGCACATACCTGGGAGGTGCGGTTTTTTTAATCGATAGATAATTAAAAAACTCGATGTAGATCTTTTTGTTTTTGTTTACACTCAATACCGAGTTAGCAATGAGTGTGTAAAGTGTAAACCGAAAAATGAAATGATTTGCGAAGGGCCAATTTTTTTAAATGTTGCCCCTGAGCTGTAGATTACGAATCTGACCTTAGAAATTTCTTTACACTCAATTGTTGTTGCACAAAAGGGTAAAGTATACGTGCTTTTTACTCTTTGTGTGTAGCACAGCTTATCTAACTCAATTTTGGTTTCTGTGCAGTCCTATCAGTTCTATAATGCAGAGAGTTACAATATCTCGAGGCCAAATTATTTTCCTCTTTTAACGCAATATTTCTTTATCTGTGAACGTTTTAGTGTAAAGGGTTCGAGACGAAAAACAAAATTTATTCAGCTACTCCGCTAACTAGGCGGAACATGCTAATTATGCTTAAAATGTGCCCTGACCTTAGCGTTACAGATCCTAATTTATTTTGTTTCTATACGCCCAATATTGCGTTATTAGCACAAGTGTAAAGTTTACACCAAAAATTCAAATGATCGGCGGAGAACCAATTTTTTAGAAAATGTTTTCCCTGATTAGTAAATTACGAATCTAGTCTTAAAATTTCTTTACACTCTTTAGTTGTTGCACAGGAGTGTAAAGTAGACGGTTTTTTACTGTTTTCATGTGCAGAAGCATATCTAACTCAGTTTTACATTCTATGCAGTCTGATTAGTTTCAAAAGGTAGAGAGTTTTAGAATCTAGGGAAGTGGTTTTTTTATTTTTATCGAAAAAGTAATATTTTTAAATCAAGAGGCGGTTCATTGTAAAAAGTCTGGGACATAAAAATATTTCTTTCCTGCCATATTCTCCACTTAGTAGACAGAACGAGGTAATTATCTTTAAAGTGTGCCTCGTCCTAAGCGCTACACGTCAAAATTTATTTCGTTTCTTTACAATCAATATTGCGTTATTAGTGCAGGTGTAAATTTTACACTGAAAAAATTTTTTCCGCCCAGAGCGTCGTGGATGATGAATTTAAAAAAATGTTTTCCGTAAGGTCAGAATAACGAATCTGACCTTTAAACTTTCCTACAGCCAGTGTCTGTTGAGGTATGAAGAGGTGAACTTTGAATTATACATCTATTTTCTAATGCCGATAGATATCTCCGTATTGCATATTGTTTGATCAGATTTTTCGTATTTCAGAGGTTTTTGACTCGTCTTTAATAAATAATTATTTTTATTATCATAAATGCACTATTCTTAAACTTCAGTAGAATGATAAATATTTTTCAAAATAGTATAATCAAGCTAAAATCTTCACTGCGAGACTCAGTTAACGTGTATTGTGTGATAGACAGGCACCTAATCATATGCTTCTATATGTCGCCATGTTAAAAAACCTGCAGCGTAATAAGTATAGGAAAGTAGGGAAATGATTTCAGATTTTTATCTATTGTCCACAATACAGCGAAATCATGACTGACTAAGTATTAAAATCGGCCGATATGTTGACTTCGTGCAAGTACGTATCTGTTCTTGCATGTGGATTTAAAAAAGAATAATGGGTTCAAATCTTCTGAATACTGACTTTTTCATTTTTCTAATTCTTTTGGCAAAACCATGCATTTCATTTGACTTATTCCTCTATTAAGGTCAAGTAATCCGCTGGCTTCTTCATTTATCGTTTTGTAAAACTCCAAATTAATGTTTACTATTTTATTTTAGGGTCAGTATTTAATTATGGTAGCGCGTTAGGCGTACCTATAATATACTTGGGTACCCCCAACACCTGTGCACCCACCCTACAGCTATTACGGGACACATCTGAGAGGTGCAGTTTTTTCAAAAGAAAAATAATAAAAAATTCGCTGCCTGTCTTTTTTGGTTTTCCTTACACTTAAAACTGACTGTGTAAAGTTTTGGAGTAACGTTATAACATACAGCGAATTTTTAGGGGTTTTTTACCGGGCTTGTGGACAACTCAGTATTGATTCTTCAAACTATTTAATGGCATAGATTTGTAGAAGAAGGAATTCTGCAGATTACATTTTTTTGTTTTTTGAATTTCGCCTTAGTTCTCGAATGGGAGTGTAAAGAGTGCGAAAATCTGGGGGTGAAAAGACACATTTTGGTCGAGTTTTCGACTTGTTTATGTCTGCCAACAACTCCGGTTATGAGTTTTAAGAAATTTTTTCTATTCACAATGTACTACGGATCAAGGGCTATCTTGTGCTTACTAGCAAACTATTCTACAATCAATACGCAGTTAGTACCAGGGGTTTAAACTTTACACTCTAGTGGATGAGTGAAAAAACAGATTTTGTCCAAGATTTCTCTACCAACTTTTTCAGTTATGAGTTGGGATAAATTGAATAAAATAGAAATGAAGTAACTTCTAAGGGCTATACGTCAAAGCAAGCCGCGTTCAAAAAACGTAATATTGAGTTGTTTTTTGTGGTGTAAAGTTCGAAATCTGAGGTGTAAAATGGGTGAAAAAAGAGGTTCTTTTCGTATTTTGATTGGTAAATCATATCAAATATTTTGCGGAACATAAATTTGGTACACACAAACGTACTACAATCAAAGGGCTACAAACTGGCCTGAACCGAATTTATTTACACTCAATGGGGCGTTAGGTTCAGATTTTTAAAGTTTACAATGTGGTGGACAGTGGAAAATACGTGTTTGTCCATTTTTTGTTCGCCACTTTCTCTTCCAGAAGTCGGGCGAGGTCGAATAGGATAGAAATAAAGTACTTTCTAAGGGGTACGCGTCACAGCGAATTGGGTTTGTTTACATCATTATTTAGCTTTTTTAGGAGGTGTAAAGTCAAAAAAATGGGGGAGTTAAACGTAATTCTGTCTTGTTTTTTTCTGCCAAGTTCTGGGTTATGAGTCTGGACATAATTCAAAGTCTAATAATGAACTAGAAACCAAATGTGAGACGCCAGTTTGTTTGCACTCAACAGTGGTGTAAAGTGGTTTATATCTGATATTTATTTGTCCTCGTACCATTGTGGAGACTTAATTTTTTATAAATGTTGATCGTAATATCAGAATAATATCAGAATTACAAATCCGACTGAAATTTTCTTTATACTCTGTGGTTGTGTAAAGTTTACACTGCATATTAACTTTAGTTATAGAGCCTTACGGAAGCTTAATTTTTTTCAAAATGTTCTACGTAAAATCAGAATTGGGAATCTTACTGTTAGTTTTCTCTACACCTAGTAGTTGTGTAAAGTTTGCATATTCATTTGTTGTTAATATGTAGTTTATACTGCAAATTTATTTTACTTCCAAATCTAAGCGTCAGTGTTCCTTACACTTGATATTTGCGTAAAGTTTATGCTGAAAAACTTTGATCTGTTTAAATGATGTGAGGTTGTCTTGTTTAAAACGGATAATGCTGATACTAAGATCAATATTGTTTTCCGCGTTCTTGGACGGCTGTCATTATTGTGGCATGTTACTGTATGTGTTTACTGACTGATGTACTCAAATCATGCTAATTAAAAGTAGGGTACTAGCAAAGAAAAATGCTCCGATGGAACAAAAAAGATGAATATACTTGGAATTGTGGATTATTAAGGATGTAAAGGAGGGGACTAGGAAAAAGCTACCTAAAGTCGCAAAATCTGCTAAAAATCACACTTTCTCTAAGCAACGCAAAAGATCGAAGTATATTCTGCGACCTCTAAAAGAGTGTATTTTTTGAATAATTTACAAAGTTTCAGATAAGAGTGTATAAACGAAATCTATAATGTTTACTTTTTTCAAATTGCTGGCAAGTAGCAACGCTGAATAGCTTCGTTTCCTGATTGATAGAAAACTAAACGGTATTGTATTTGAAGTTGTTTTATTTTTTATGAGCATTATAGCTAGCAAGCAAAGCAGGGGCCGATTGATTAGTACACACAATCGTTACGGACATGCTAGTGTACCTACATTTAGTCTGTTTCAAGTCAACTTACGCTTTCCAACTGTTTTAAACCAACAATTTCTTCAATTGTCTTGGATGCATCGATGTTTGCTATTTCATTCAATTGGCTTAGACAGACTGTTAGTTAACTCAATATCATTTCCCATAGCTACTGCACAGCTAACGTACTGCTTTTTCAATCATTTTTATACTTAAATATTTATTTTAATCTGTTGGCCGCAGAATATACTTCGATTTTTTGCGTTGCTTGGAGAAAGTGTGATTTTTAGCAGATTTTGCGACTGTAGGTAGCTTTTTCCTAGTCCCCTCCTTTTACATCCTTAATAATCCACAATTCCAAGTATATTCATCGTTTTTGTTCCATCGGAGCATTTTTCTCTGCTAGTAAAGATATACTCGTACTCAATAGACCATTTTAAGAAAACGCAAAAGTATCAAATTTTGAATCTCACAAACCCAGGATCAGATTGTTTTTTGTGTTAACTTTTTCGTCCAATAATAATGAATTAGTTTATATCAATATGATATCATTGGAGTTCAAACATTGCGATTTCAATGCATCTCAATCATAGGCGGACTTAAGGGGCGGGGTGGGAGGGGAACGGCTGCCTTCTATTGGCCCAAAATAATTGGCGAGATACTCGTAAGGAATAAAAATGTAATTCGTAATGATTTTTGGCAGTCAATGATCATGATTTCTCAAATTTTATCGACATTCATTTACTTTCTTGGCAGCCCGGATGTCATAGTTATGCTCAGGGAATAGTTTTTAAAGGATTTCAAGAGCAGAGACAGCTTTTCCAGCTATTCGAGCATAACTTTTAAAAATCTCCGACGTTTTGCGTCAAATGAGTGCTACGAATACAGGAAATCGAGCAGTAATTTAAGCTTCTGAACGATTTTTCGCTTAAATTTCTCGAATTTTCCCGCACTTTGCGCCAGATTTTCGCTAAAATTTAAAAATATAATTATTTTTTCAAGCGAAATTTTCGAAGATTTGACAATTTTAAGGGAAATTATATCGCCACAAACGATTATAAATAGACGTAGACAACGCAAAACGCTAAAAAAACGCTATTTCGCACGTGAACGGCAAATTTTTTGATCTATTTTCGACTGCTTTCGGAAAAGTTAACATACCGACCCCCCTACCCCGCCTAAGGAACAATTTCGATCCACCATTGATATCAACGGACCGAAGAACCCTGTTTTAATTATATTAATATGGATGATTTGATCTGTGGAAGTAATTGACAATAGGAAAGCATTTCAAAACTTTGTCACATAGTATATGTATGTAAAATGCAGCACAGCTCATTACCTGATTGGATCCATCGGGTCGTCAATCATTCGTATGATATCTTGGCACCAGTTTTCGAATTGATCATGTCTGAAAGCTCTCAATTCATCTTCGAACTGGCGACAAAGCTTGATAAATGTGCTGCACTTAGAAAGATCATTCAGAAAATCATTTGCATTTTCAATGACGTTTTCGACCTGAATTTACAAACACATTTTCCTGAGAAAGAAAGCATATGCGTCTAGAAATTAATAAGATGTGTTTAGGTAAGTAAACGTACGCGTGCTTCCTCCTGCTTCGTCCATAATATATAACTGGCAACTTCAGACATTTCTTTGAACCTTGGTAAGGCTCCTTTCGAAGAATTTTGTCGGAACTTCTCACGACAGTCAATGAGAAAATCACTTAGATGGCCTAGTAATGCTTCCCTATAAACACCTTCAGAGCACGATTGAACTACATATATTTCAAGTATTATAATTAGCGAAGTAATCATACATGTACAGCATGGGAATCCTGGGAGGTTAGGTCTAAAAATTTATACAAAGTGCTTTCTTAGCTAAATAACGATGAGTATACGTCAAAAACCATGTTTTTTGACGTTTCAGACAATGTCCGTTCTTTCTAGAACATGAAAACTTAGAAAAAATTTCGAAAAAATATGAAAAAAATCGAGTAAATTGAACAGAATATAGTCAAGAACTTTGTGTAAGGCGTGAAGCGCCGAAAATTCGAGATTTTTTCAGCAAAAAATGAGCTAAAAACGCTTGAAATGGCACGCTTTCTACAACTTTTACCAACTTTTGCAAAAAATCGAGAATTCTGGGGAAGAGGTCGCAGCCATTTTGCAAGGGGATGGGGGTCATTTGCCATTCTGTGGGTTAACCCCCCAACCCCCCAGGAACCCGTATGGAAGTGACTAATGCTGACAAAAGACAAAATTTATATACGAGTATTTGCAAATGGCCTCAACGAGTGAGCAATTTTTTAGGTGACGAGTGACTGCAATTCAAAATTAATTTTTTCATTCAATTCATTTTCAAAATCAGTCCTAAAATGATCCAATTGATAAAATTATTGAAGATAATAAAGAAGTCAATTTCAAGAATATAAAAAAGGAAACGGTGAATTAAATATTAGTTAATAATGTGTTTTTTTGTGAAAATCACCGCATATTGTTGGCAATTCCTGCATCGTTTTCATCATCAAATCTAAGATGCTTTAGCTTTTTAAAGCTTTTGCTTTCTGTGGAAACATTATAATGATCATACCACTACAATGCGTCCTTTTCAGCTTATTTGGGCTTCAATAATCCTCAGAGAGTGGCATCAGAATGAATTATATTTTTTGTCATTTTTTTACCTCTACTGATTACATTTTAAAATACTCGATTCATTCTGCAAAATTATGAAAGGAGTAGAAAAATAATTGAATCTGAGTGACAGTTAAAAAATTGCGAATACATACCGAAAGGAGAAAATGACTAATGTGCATATATTTGTATTGAATTAGTAAAGCTCTCTCAAGGAAAAACTGTGCCAAAAAGCTTTAAATCAATTAAAACTCACTATATTATAAAAATGTTTGTATGACGCGCTAGGTGTTCTATGAAATCATTTTGCAAAGTCGTAAAAGATTAAATAACATATTCAATGCTAATATATTTATTGATCGCATAATTTGATAAGTTTTTTCAAATTTTTTCAATTTACAAATTTATTGCAATTATTTAAACGGCGTTACTTACCTTTCTGCGTGAATTTCCATTTTTATTGTTGGACGTTTGATGATGTCGCGATAATGAACAAATTGACGCAGCATCTAATGAACACAGAATTTCGGTAAGGATACTGACGATTCAGGAATTATTTTATCCACTGTTTTTTGCATTCAGAAATCGAAAAGATTTGTTTTTTGGTAAATCTTACTTATCGGATTGTGATATAGATACCAGAAATAATTGACAGTTTTATAAATAAAAGTCATCTATGTATATAATTTTTATCAGGTGGACGATGAAGTCTTGAATAATTATTGTCTTTATACATCACAGGTTGCGCGATAGCGCTACCTATAATATACTTGGCCTCCTTTTTTCTTATGTTTATCACAGCGAGTGCGAAATTTTTCTCCCCCTCACAGCTATAACGGCACACATCTGGGAGGTGCGGTGTTTTTTAATCGATAGATAATTAAAAAATTCGATGTCGGTCTTTTTTTTGTTTACACTCAATACCGAGTTAGCAATGAGCGTGTAAAGTGTAAACCGAAAAATCAAATAATTTGCGGAGGGCCAATTTTTTTTCAAAATGTTGCCCCCAAGCTGTAGATTACGAATCTGACCTTAAAATTTTTTTACACTCGATGGTTGTTGCATAAAAGTGCAAAGTATACGTGTTTTTACTCTTTGCGTGTCCTTCAGCTTATCTAACTCAATTTTGGTTTCTGTGCAGTCCAATCACTTTTATAATGTAGAGGGTTGCAAAATCTCAAAACCGAATTTTTTTGTTTTTCTTATAATGCAATATTTCTTTATCTGTGATCGTTTTAGTGTAAAGGGTTCGAGACGAAAAACGATATTTCTTTAACTACTCCGCTAAGTAGGCGGAACATGCTAATTATGCTTAAAAGGTGCCCTGACCTTAGCGTTACAGATCCCAGCTTATTTTGTTTCTATACACCCAATATTGCGGTATAAGCACAAGTGTAAAGTTTACACCGAGAAGCATTTTTGCGCCCAGAGCGTCGTAGATGATGATTTTTTTAAATGTTCCCCGTAAGGTCAGAATAACGAATCTGACCCTTAAACTTTTCTACAGCCAGTGTTTGTTGAGGTATGAAGAGGTGAACGTTGAATTATACCTACACCTATTTTCTAATGCCGATAGATAACTCCGTATTGCATATTGTTTGATCAGATTTTCCTTATTTCAGAGGTTTTTGACTCTCTTTAATAAATAACTACTTTTATCATCATAAATGCACTATTCTGAAACTTCAGTAGAATGATGAATATTTTTCAAAATAGTATAATCAAGCTGAAGTCTTCCGATATGCCGAGTTGGCGCAGTGGTTTACAACTCCGTTCTCGGATGCGGTCTTAAGAAAAGAATGATGGTTCGAATCTACTGAATGCTGACTTTTTCATTTTTTTAATTCTCTTGGCAAAACCATGCACTTCATTTGACTTATTCATCTATTTAGCTTCTGCAGATAACACTTATTTGTTTTTTAAATTTCGCCTCAGTTCTCGAATGGGAGTGGGAAGAGTGCGAAAATCTGGGGGTGAAAAGACATATTTTGGCCGAGTTTTCGACTTGTTTATGTCTGCCAACAACTCCGGTTATGAGTTTTAGGAAATTTTTTCTGACAGATATGTACTACGGATCAAGGGCTATCTTGTGCTTACCAGCAAACTTTTCTACAATCAATACGCACTTAATACCAGGGTTTTAAACTTTACACTCTAGTGGATGAGTAAAAAACAAATTTTGTCCAAGATTTCTCTGCAAATTTTTTCGGTTATGAGTTGGGATGAATTTAATAAAATAGAAATAAAGTAACTTCTAATGGCTACACGTCGAAGCAAGCCGCGTTAAAAAAACGTAATATTGAGTTGTTTATGGGGTGTAAAGTTCGAAATCTGAGGTGTAAAGTGGGCGAAAAAAACAGGGTTTTTTCGTATTTTCATTGGTTAATCATATCAAATATTTTGCGGAACATAAGTTTGGCACATAAAAACGTACTACAATCAAAGGGCAACAAACTGGCCCGAACCGAATTTATTTACATTCAATGAGGCGTTAGGTTCAGATTTTTAAAGTTTAGAATGTGGTGGACAGTGGAAAATACGTGTTTGTACATTTTTTGCTCGCCATTTTCTCTGTTCAGAAGTCGGGCGAGGTCGAATAGGATAAAAATAAAGTACTTTGTAAGGGGTACGCGTCACAGCGAATTGCGTTTGTTTACATCAGTATTTAGCTTTTTCGGGAGGTGTAAAGTCAAAAAATGGGGGACTTAAACGTGTTTCTGCCTTGTTATTTTCTGTCAAGTTCTGGGTTATGAGTCTGGACATAATCTCAAGTCTAAAAATGAACCAGAAACCAAATGTGATACGCCAGTTTGTTTGCACACAACAGTGGTGTAAAGTGGTTGGCATGTGATATTTATTTTTTTGATGTACTGAAATCACGCTAATTAAAAGTAGTGTACTAGCAAAGAAAAATGCTCCGATGGAACAAAAAAGATGAATATACTTGGAATGGTGGATTATTAAGGATGTAAAAGGAGGGGACTAGGAAAAATCTACTTAAAGTCGCAAAATCTGCTAAAAATCACACTTTCTCTAAGCAACGCTTAAAATCGAAGTATATTCTGCGGCTTCTAAAAAAGTGTCTTTTTTAAATAATGTTCAAAGTTTCAGATAAGAGTGTATAAACGGAATCTGTGATGTTAATTTTTTTAAATTGCTGGCAAGTAGCAACGCTGACTAGCTTCGTATCCTGATTGATAGAAAACTAAGTGGTATTGTATTTAAAGTTGTTTTATTTTGTTTTGAGCAATTAAAGCAAGCAAAGCAGGGGCCGATTGATTAGTGCATACAATCCTTAAGGGAGTGCTAGTGTACCTACATTTAGTCTGTTTCAAGTCATCAAGTCAACTTACGCGTTTCCTACTGTTTTAAACCATTCATTCAATTGGCTTAGAAAGACTGTCAGTTTACTCAGCATCATTTCCCATAGCTACTGCGTAGCTAACGTGCTGCTTTTTCAATCATTTTATGGTTAAATATTTATTTTAATCTGTTGGCCGCAGAATATACTTCGATTTTTTGCGTTGCTTAGAGAAAGTGTGATTTTTAGCAGATTTTGCGACTTTAAGTAGATTTTTCCTAGTCCCCTCCTTTAACATCCTTAATAATCCACAATTCCAAGTATATTCATCTTTTTTGTTCCATCGGAGCATTTTTCTTTGCTAGTATAATTATACTTGTACTGTCTTCAAATCTATATATTTAAATGTCATTTAGTCTTCAATAAAAAAATTAGTCATACCTGATGAGCATTCTCATCATTTGTCCTTATTCTGGATCTTAATTCGGTTAAAATTCTTCCAGCGAACGGCTTCAAATTGTGCTCGAAAATTTCGACTTTTGTCCTCCAATTCGCGTCCGTGAAAATATTATAGTGCAGCGGATTGATTCCGACGAAGCACGAAAATAAAGCCGACGGGTCTTTGTCCAAATCTCTGTCATTCAAAATACGGCATAATTGCTCTTTGGACGTCCGAAGTGTTAAGACCTAAGCAAAAACCCTTGAGTTATGACGTGCGCTATCAAAAACTAGCTAAAATACGTAAAACATAATCAAAAAGGGAAAATTAGTTCTTAGTGCAGAAATACTGGTAAAATCAATTTAATCAGATTGCACACATAAAATAATACTCTAAATTGACTTAAACTTCATCTGGTCGTTCGCGACATGCAAATTTCACTTTGATAGCATTCAGATATTACATACAGGGCCATATTTTAGGGGGCGGGGGTGGCCGCCTCTCTTTTTTTTCGAAAAAAAATTTTGAAAGGTAAGACAATGCATGGAAACATCGAAAACTTGCATGTCTGGATGTAAAATCTTTGAATTGCCGGCGCTCCGCGCCAGATATGAATAATCTTCCTCAATTTTGGCAAAAGCGCGATTGAAAAAAACGACGCTTTTATTAGCCTTGTTAGAAAAAAATTTTTTTTCTTCGAAAAGTTCGAATCTTATGATCGAAGCTGATGGAGCATGTCAAAAAACGTCGAAAAATGCAGTTTTTGTGAGCTATCTCGACGAATTTCCCGAGACATAGATCAATCTATGATAGGTCCACCCCCTCCTTGACCGAATTCTGGATGTAGGCCTGATTACATATGTAGATTTTATGTAGTTTATTTCATCACGGAACCATGTGTATGTAAATTAATTTTTAGTACTCAAGATAGTAGCTACAAAAATGGATTTTGAACAGTAATAAAATTTAGCATAGCAAAATGTCATGTGCTTATCAATCAAAATGTACAGTATAGTGATTGATGCTTCATTCTACACCGCTCTTGTAATCGATTCACATTAATTCAAAAATTGTGATCTATGCATCATGAGTCAGACTTTAGATATCTTGTCATAATCAAGTGCATTAAGTGTGAATTGCGCATTGTCTTCCGCAGATTTGCGAAAGGTACCTACCACCTGGCGAGTATAACGAAAAAAGGAATTAGTATTAAGCAGGCGTGGGGGTTATATGGTTCGGACCACCAGAATCCAAAAAAATCCGCACACGCCCAAACATAAATTTTAGATTTTTTTGTCATTTACCATTTCCTGATGCCAATCAATAGAGCCCGGTCAGTAACGTCTAAATGGGATTTTTTTTTACCTATTCGATAAATTTGTTCGACTCTTTCTGACCTTTGAAAATTTGCAGAGCTCTATACCTCCCGAATTTTCGGTATTACTTGTGGTATAAAGATGCGTCAGAAAAACAATTTCTTAAAGCATTTGCGATATGCTGATGTAGGGCTGGCACGTTTTGCATTCATTGTCTTTACTAAATCGTGCTCATTTGTCAAGCAACTATGGTAAAATGTCCGCTTTTGATTTGAAAATGTAGAGCTTGTCAAAAGCTTTCCAAAAATTTATTGAGCATGCTGTAATTTTGCTCTTGGGCAAAGAAAATTAAAAAAGACGATAATCGACCCAGGAGCAAATTTATTAAATCACATATAATACATGTTTGGAAAGCTATTAATGTGCTCTACATTTCTAAATCAGAATCAGAGAGCTTCCTTCAGGTGTGAATTAAATAAATGCGATTTAATGAACGTCTTCTGTGCTGGCCTTATGCTGATGACGAATTTACCATTCTTTTTGCTTGAAACTCTTTTTTACAAGTTATAATTGCAAATTTATGATAATATCCGTGAAAACGTCTATAAGTCGACCTAAGCAGCTGCGCCCAAGAAAAATTAAGAGAAAACCGAATTGCTAGATAAATGTCAAAACTGCAAATTCTTAAGCACTGTTGAATTGTGAACTTTAGAGCCCTCTAGCTCCCTCAATATTAAACTGATTTTCAAGAAACTATTTTCCAGCGCCTTATTTTAACCATTTATGCAAATTTCATAAAAAATCCGGACATTGCAAACTCTAATTTCTGAAGGAACCCATATTCTGCACTTTAGTTGTGTTCCCCGTACACACCTCTTGTAGGCGATCTCTAAAACCAGATAAGACTTTTGATCGAACCGGTTCTGATTTAAAGGGATTTATTGGCAATCGACGCCACAACTCTCTCGTCAGTAGATCAGTTCCTGATAGCCATTGATCGCATAATGAAACCGATTTGCGTAAGGCCTCATTGATGGTTTTGTATTGATCGTACCAAAAATTTGCACCCGCTAACTTTTCCTGGATATATTGAACTAAGAAGCAAGCTGCAATGAAAAACAAAGCTTTCACACACTATGTATTTACTTATTAAGTCAATCGTAAAGAAAAAGAAAATATTTTTGCTCAAATTAATTATTGTACGCCTCTTTTTCTTTCGCAGACGTTAAAACAAATGGTATTAGAAGGGTTCAGTGAAACCGCTTATCCTCCTCATTGGCCCAAAACAATTGGCCAAATAATGAAAGGATATGTAATTTGCAATAATTTTTTGACCGTCGCTGATCATAATTTCTCAAATTTTTCGGCGCTTAGCGCCACTCATTAATAACATCTATTTACTTTCTTGGCGGTCCGGAAGCCGTTTTTGCTGAGAGAATTGGTTTTAAGATGATTTCAAGAGCAGAAACAGCTTTTCAGCATAGTTTTCTTCTTTTTCAAGCGTAATTTTTCAAAATTTTGACGTCCTGCGTCAAAAGATACAAATACAGGGCATCAGTATTTATTCAAGCTCTTAAAAGCTCTTGTGCTATAATTTCATAAATTTTTCGGTGCTTTGCGCCAGAATTTCGCTAAAATCATAGAAATTTAATGATTTTGTTCAGCCAAATTGTCTAAAAATTTCAAAATTCCATGAAAAAATGTTGTTGCAAGAGCGATTTTGAATAAAAGTAGACAACTCAAAACGCCGAAAAGACGCTATTCGTATGGGATAGGAAAATTCTTGGACCTATTTTCGAATGTTTGTGGAAAAGTTAGGGTTAATAATGCGGAAAATCGTAGATCTTCTAGGAAAATCGTAGATCCGCCACTGCATAAACGTATAATCTAAAAAGTAATTTATTGGTGTGAAACGATGAAATCGTTTTGTATCAGGCCATATAACTGCGGAAAATGCACAAAACAGTATACCTTTTTCTTTTCATTAAAATTTAAAAATGATTCGGAAATTTAGAATCATTTTGCGGACATCACTGTCGATATGTTGGGGCATATGTGCAATGAAGTGCGTCATGTAGCACTCACATAACACTTCAAGCAAGTTCCTCATCCTTTGTTCCGGATAAAAAGGTTCCACGTCGGTTTGTCGCCATAACTCGTCCAGGGCATCACGACAAATTTCTAGAAATTCAAGCATCTCATCGAAGCTCACTTCACTAAATGGTTTCGATAAAACTGCTCTCATTGGCTTTAATATGTCGGCGAAATGACTTGCTCTTCCCGCTTCGTTTTTTCCGATTTTAGAGTCATTAGCGACATCACACCAGTATTCCACTTCATCGACTGGAGCAATAATACCTGTATAGCGGCAAGCATTAAAATTTCTTAAATCATTCGATGAAGTTTTGAAGCTAAGTTCACTTCTTAAATAATTAGATTTGGGACATTTATAAATAATTAACTCACTCGACAGATCACCCGATTTGTCGGGTTTATTATGACGTGAGGAGTTGTAACGCCTTCTCAGATTTGTTGCTAAACTAGATTCCAACTCAGCTATCAGACTCTGCGTAACCGGATCCAAAGCAGAGTCCATTTTTTGCGTCGATTTCACTAACACGGGGGCAAAAATCTTATTGACCGATTGATAAAACGAGTTCACAACAGAATTATTTACAGACACCAGCATCACGATGCGATCGTAATTTTCGGGTGTTATAGCTTCTGGGCGGCTCTTGTAGAAAAATAAGCATTTGGGAATGTTTTCAGCGAGTTCCAGCTATCAAAAGAATAAAATTAGACTAATATTATCAGTTTCAAATAACTCTGCAATTTCTATTTATCATATTTAAGTGATAGTAAAGCACAGTGCATATGTTAATAGATTAATTCTGGTCAATTTCAAGTACTTTTGCAGAAAACTTTTGATTTTTACTCATTTGGCTATCATTTTGCCCTATGTTCCCCAGAACATTTCAAATTTTTCTTTCCTATCTCCGAGAGTCTAGACTAGACATGTACGTGGGTGGTTGGGTAAAGGCATAGCCAAGGGAAGGCGCGTGTCCCTTAAAATTTATTCAGAAATTTGTTTGTTTTTTAAGGTGCAATCGTGTGTGACCAAAATTAAGTTCAGAGTCAAAAACGTCAAAATTATTTTCCGCATTATTACCGTTTAGAGTTCTAATATTCAGTTTAAAAGCTTGAATTAATTAAAATAATTCAGCGCTTCGCACAAAGTTAGTAATTCAATGTTCTATTTGTCTGTTGAACGTAACACTAATTTCCTTTTGAAGATCAAATTAAAAGTGTCAAAATCATTTTGTGCCAGTCTGGTAATACTCCGTTTCGCTTCTTTCTTTACAAGAACATACAATTATATTTCAATAAATGGTCAACTTTTCTCATGTTTCGCGCATATTCTGTTTTCTGAGCCATCTTCTTAATGAAAAGACTATAAATTCGACCTTAAAACGGTAAGAACAAGATTTTTATTGTTATGTTTTTGTGTTCCTTATTGACAGTGATCCTTTGCTGCATACATAGCAGAGGTCAAAAAACGCATTTCACATTTATACACGGCATTTTGAAAATTTAAACTGTTTTTTGAGCTGATTCGGTCGATTAAGTGCTCTTTCTACAAAATTTTTCGGGCTCTGTCCCGGACACCTTTGGGAGCTCTTGAGCGCGCCACCCGGACCCCCTAAGCGTAGAAGATAGGACTTTCTTCGCATTCTCACCCTGCCTAAGGTCCTAATCGGGTATACTCAGATGCCCGAACTACCTGGATAATGAAATGGCGGGATCAATAATATTCTTAAAATTTGAATCGCCCAACAAAATTCTTTGCTGGATCCGCTGGAAGACAAGACATCCTGTAGGATGCAGGCAAGCATAAAATTTACATGGCGGCAATGCACGCAAACCAGACAAACCGAAGCAGTAAATAGAATGAAGTGTGAAGAAATTTTGTTTGTCCCCCTCAGATAATGGACGGATTTTTGGATAATTTTTGACACTATTAAGAAAATTTGTGGTTCCGCCCCCTTGTCAGAAAATCCTGAATCCGCCATTGCCTGGACTCGAACCAAAATCATGGAAAAAAATTGGCTTGGGGTCTACACCATAGGTGGGCAGCACCAAAATTTTGGGAGGGTGCAAGATTTTTTAAAAGTCAAAATATTTTCTTACAAACAGTGGTATGGCGAAAAAACACAATTTTTCAACGTTCCTCATCGAGCACTATCCATTGGTACCCAAAAATAGCAAACAAAAACAGAAGCAAAATTCCAAAAATCGAATTCTGGGGAGGTATTTTGGTTTCTGGGGGTATTCGGCCTTCTGGAGGGGAGTGCATACCCCGAACTCACCCCCACGCCCAAGTGTGGTCTACTCCCTCTAAAATAGGAAAAAGGAAAATTTTCTGAAAAAATTTGTTTTGAATTTAAAAAATTTCTATTTGAAAATTTTTTTTTTAATTTTCCTAATCCCCTGTACATATTTATTAAGGCAAAATGAAGGCCAAAAATGGAACAAAATCGATAATTTCCTCAAAAAGATGATGAGAATTGATTAAAAATTCCATATTACGTCAGTTATCGCGTTATTTAAGCATTTATATTACTTTTTGTGGTCATTTTGGCCGATAAAAATGTAATAAATCCTCAGATCGGCCATGCCGTGTGCGCCTATGGTCTAGATATCAAGGCCCAAACTCCCACAAACAGTCTGGATCCTAGCAAGCTGAAATTTTGTTGTAAAAAGGCCTATTTTAAATATAGATAATATCTGTATGTAGCTGAATGTAGTCAATTAAAAAATGAGCTTCCGATAGGTTTTCTGTACTCGAAATACCTATTCCATTCAATCTTATTACGTACCTTATTTGCAAAGATTATTTGATCTCCATTTGGATTTATGAATACTTTTAAAATGTTACAAGACGAATCGTCAAGGAATTTGTCAACCGCACTTGTCTCCGAAATATCCTGTTTCGAGCCTTGCAAATAATCTTTTGAAATCGCCAAAATCGCTGATTTTCGATTGTCGTTCATTCTATAAGCAGGTATATCTATGATTTTCTTGCACTTACTGAATATTTGTGGTAGGCTCAATTTTTCTAAATTCTCACGTCAGCTTGTTTCATGAAGTCGTCATGGTAACCAGTGTGATCTTATGCTTTGGTTGAATGCCTTACCTTGCCCACGTATGCAGAGCGTCAAAAAAACATTAAGTTTATGAATCCTTCGAAGGATGCGTGACCATCATACCTGGGCGTATGGGGGTTTGGGGGGTATGCACATCCCCTCGAGAAACCAAAATACCTCCCCTTCCAGAAACCAAAATACCCCCTCAAGAATTCAATTTTTGAAATTTTTCTGTTTTTTCTCAATTTTTTGATGCCAATAGATAGTGCTCGATGCGAAACGTTGAAAAATGGTGTTTTTTCGCCATGCCACCATTTTAAAGGCCATTTTTTGACCTTTGAAAAATCTTGCATCCCCCAGAATTTTGGTGCCGCATACCTATAGTGACCATAATTTTTTTACTTCGAGCTAAGTCGCGAGCTTATTAGAATTTCATACCAAGCTATACGCTTATTTGTGAAGAGGACTATGAAAAGTCAGTAAGTCTCCTATACCTACTTGTGAAAGTCGTAAGAATGTGCAATACATACCCATAAACAAATCAGCACCAAAACATAAGGACAGGCAACGATAATAAGTGAGACAATCACAGGTAGCGCGCTAGCGCGTACCTATAATATACTTAGGTAACCCTGAAAAGTGACTCCCCCTATAGCTCTGGCCGGATACATCTGATAGGTACGGTTTTGTTTAAAAGATAGATAATAAAAACTCGATGGAGATTTTTTAATTTTTGCGCACACTATACCGAGTTTGTAATGAGTGTGTAAAGTTTTGGCGTAACGTATACAAACTTTTGAGCGTTTTTTAGTCAGCGTGTACACAGCTAAGTGTAAATGCCTCATACAATAAACAAAATTATCTAGAACCACTTTTTTGTTTTTTTTTGTATTTCGCATTAGTTATCGAGGGAGGTGTAAAGAGTGCACAAAAATGCGATTGTAAAGACAGATTTTGGTCGTTTTTCTTCTTCTTTCTGTCTGCCAACAACTCCGATTATAAGTCCCAAGAAATTTTTTTCTAATAGAAATTTGCTAAAACGCAAGGGCTACTTTTGGCTTACCAGCAAATTTTTTTACAATATATATGGAGTTAGATATAGAGGTTTAAACTTAAGACTCTAGTGGAATGTGTAAAAACAGGTTTTGTCTCAGATTTCCCCACCAACTTCTCCGCTTATAAGCCGGGACAAATTAAATAGAATGAAAATAAAGTACGTTCCAAGGGATATACGTCGCAGCAAATTGCTTTTCAGAAACACAATATTGAGTTACTTCTAGAGGTGTAAAGTTAAAAATCAGGTGTATAACATGGAGTGAAAAAACACATTTTCTTCCTCTTTTTTGATTGATCAATGTCTCAAATAGAATGTGGAACAAACGTTTTTCACACGCAAACGTACTGCAACTTAAGGGCTACAAAGTGGCCCGAGCTTAATTTCTTTACACTCAATGGGATTAGCTAACTCTAGTGTAAAAAACACGCTTTTTGCCGATTTTTCTTGAGCCAACTTTTCCGGTTATGAACCGAGATGTACGGACAATTCTAAAAATGAAGTACATGGCCGCGGTTACAAATCGCACTTGATCGGAATTCTCTGCACTCAATACTGAGTCATTCTGGAGGTGTAAAGTACTAGTACTGTGGAGAAAAAAACGTTTTTGCAATTATTTTGTCTGCTAAGTTCTCCGGTTATGAATTGGTATGGCCCGGACTCATGTAAAAAATAAAGAACGTCGTAAGTGTTAAAGATGGCAGTGAGATGCGTTTCTTTACACTCAATATTGAGTTAGTCCTGGAGGTGTTATGTTGTAATTCTAGTTGGAAATCACGTTTATCCGTCAGTTTTGCACGTTATATTCTTCTATAATGAGTGGAAAAATAATCTCAAATCTATGAATGCTTTTCGCTTAAGGGTCAAACATTTTGTTGGATGAATTAGTTTGTATCCAATGGAGGTGTAACGTTACTTACGCCAAAGGGTTATTTTGTTCCTGGAATGTTGTGAAGGGTCAATATTTTGTAAAATGTTATTTGGAACATCAGGATTACGAATCCGATTTTAGAAATTCTTTACCCCCAGCGGTTATGTAAAGTTTACTCTGTAAAACAAGTTATGCCACAGAGCGTTGCCAAGGGTGAAGTTTCTTTAAAAATGTTCTTTGAAACGTAAGGGTTCCTCCGTACTATCAGGATTATTAATTTCAATCCAATTTTCTTACTTTACACCTTCAATTTTTATAAACTTTACACTGCCTTTAACTGAAGGTCCAGGACGTTGTAGGGTATACAAAAATTTTTTTACAAACTGTTCTCTGCAAAATCAGGATTGCGAGTCTAACTCTGTTTTTGTGGCGCAATGACTGTCTGAAGTTTAGACTGAAAATTAATTTTAATCTTGAAAGATTGTAGAATATAACTTTTTCAAAACTGTTCTCAATGACATCAGGATTAGGTACGAATTACGAAAGAAATCTTATTTGAAATGTAGATGTTAACGTGTATGAATAATCATGTTTCTTGCTTTGCTCAACTGTTAAATTTCATTCGGCAGGTTACCTACATGTGTATTGATCGATTTACTCAAATCAATCTAATTAAACGTAGGGTAGTAGCAAAGAAAAATGCCATGATGGAACAAAATGAACAAATATACTTGGAATAGCGGATTGGTAGAGATATAAAAGGAGGGAACAAGGAAAAAGTCACCTATGTGCGCAAAAAATCATAAAAATCTGCTAAAATTCAGACTTCTGTATGCCTCGAAGATAAATACCTAGGTGTCTCTGTGTCGATTACGTAGACATAGAACACCTCAGTATTTATAGAGCTAAACCATTGAAAACGATGTAACTGAAGCCAAAACGAGGCTAGACAAAGTTTTGGAGACATGGATAAGTAGAACAGAAAAAATGCCGCGAAAGTGATTCATTATGCCTCCGGCATAGGACACGGTAAACGGAGGGTTAATTAGCACGGTCTGAGTAACTCAGTCAGTAAACATACATATGAAGTAAAACGTAAAAAGGTAATGGCTCTCTAATAGATTCGGACCGCACATGAGCAGCAGCCCAATTCGGGGGATTCTGGGTGTTGCAAAACCGGCAAAAATCCCAAGAAACGTGCCGAAAATTTGATTCAGGTGATCTGTCGATTTTTAAGGGGTCTGAAGTTCTCCTCACCTTCACGCCAACGCGTGATTCGGACCCTCGACCTGGAGTTTGCCACTTTGATGCAATAAAAAGAACATCTCGACTCGTGAAATTTAATAATAAAGATCAGAAATATGTGTCTTCGCCACCAGGTCTTCACACTAACGTCATTGTAAATTCAAATGAGAAAGTAATGAGTACCTAAAGTACATACCTGTGTCATACTGGAGCGCATAAACTGTAGCATTTAAAAATGTTTCCAGGTCAGCTTTGTACATAAGCCTGTTAATATGAAGAACATCTAAAAATGAGCCTCCAACGCTACGAAATTAACTTTCAATATAAAACTCACACAACGGCTGAGTGTGAATAGAATTTAAAGACAGATTCTTATTCCCGACATTACAGAAAATATTTTTAAAAATCACTTAAGCCTAACACTTTTAAACTAAAGTTAACTTTCAATGTAAACTTCATATAACCCCCTCAGTGAATGAAAATTTTAATTTAATGAATTCGTGTTCCTGATGTTGAGGAGAAAATAAAAAACTGAGCTTCTGCCATGCTCTAAAACAAAACTTCATTTTCAGTGTAAACTTTTAAACAACTATTGCATGCAGAGAAAATTTTAAGTCAGGTTTGTAATCCTAATGATACGGAGAACATTCAAATAATTAAGCTTCGGCAAGGCTCTGGAACTGTAGTCTGTTTCACATAACTACGTTCATAAATTTTAAATCTCTCTCCGACAAGAAGCTGACAGAGTGCGATTATAGCATTGCTTGTACATAATTATCGTAACCATCAGCTCACTGTCATTGAAAAATTCTTAGAATTTATGCGCGAATTGATGTGAAACAGACTATAAACTTAGCTTACTCTACACAACTACTGAGTTTAGAGAAAAAGAGAAAATTTTATAAAAAATAGCCTGCAACGTTCTGAAATGGGTCGAGAAAAGTTTTCAAGCCAATTTCCGCAGGAAGGGATTTCACAGGGGCTTAAAAAGTTTGTTTGAAGGAGAAAATTTATTTCTAGCAATATTTGCAGCAGGTTTACCGTTTCGCACAAACAACATAAATATCTAAGTCTACTGTAAACGACCAAAGGAGAGTACGGAATTTTTTTCTAATATGGTTTTGTCTCCGATTCTCCTGAAAATATTTTTTTCTGATAGTTTCGAGGACACTGAGTCCAGAAAAAAAGCGTTTGGGGGCTGACGAATATTTGTGGAGATAGAGCCCTTCAAACTTGCAAAAAACGTGATTATTTCTTTAATACAATACAAATACAAATATTTTATTTTCGTCGCACAAAAAAGAACACAATAAGAAAAGAAACATTAATATACAATGAAATACAATTATAAATAAACATTCGACATGAATCATCATACAAAATCACATATTCTAAAAGCAAGAAATTATTAATTAAAGTACATTTATACGAGATTAGTGCAAAAGACGAAGGTAGGCGCGCAGGCTAAATAAATTATGCACTTAGAACACGCCCCCTAGCAAATACCCCGTTAGATCAACTTTTTCAACTTTTCACGGAGGAAAGCAACACTAGGAGATCTTACAACAGCTTCAGGGAGAGAAATCCATACGTGAATCCACCTATTGGATAAATCATACCCACGAACATCAAGCCGAAAAGGAGTGCATTCACATTTCATTGAATTTTGAGCACGCGTGCTGTTTTCACAAAAAGTAAAAAAGTCGGCTTGCTGCAAAACGCATCTACCACTCAATATCTGATTCATCATACACAGATCACTACGCAATCTGCGAATCTCCAGGCTATCCAATTCTAAGGAACTGAGTCTTTCAGCATAAGAAAGTCCCCGAAATCCAATAATTTTACGTGTAAACTTCCTTTGAACATTTTCGATCATTGAAACATGGGTCTTACGGTATGGATTCCAAACAGTGCTACAATACTCAAGAAGCGGTCTGACGTAAACAGTAAAAGCCCTAGACATATTTAGTTTATTTTTAGAAGCAAATGATTTCGATATTAGCATAGCCCTAGCATAAGCTCTACGCGTTATATCATTATAGTGGAAATTAAAATCAAGTTTACTTGATACGTAAACACCCAAATCCTTTACAGAATTTACACTCTGTTCTACAGTCAGGTCAGAAATTCTATAAGAATGCTTGGGATTTCCAAAACCTAGATATAACGCGTAGCATTTTTCAGTAGCAATTTTTAACTGCCAATCCTTGGACTAGACTACGAGTTCAGCGATATCATCCTGAAGTTGGGTGTGATTGCTAGATAAATTATAAAGCTTGACGTCATCGGCAAAAAGGCAAACTTTGCTATTTAAGCGGTCGCTAATGTCATTTATGAATAAAACAAAAAGAATCGGGCCAAGTATACTGCCCTGAGGAACACCGCTAGTGACAGATTTTTCGCTCGAAAACTGACCGTTAATAACAACCCTTTGAGTCCTATCGCTCAAAAAACAAGTTAACCAACTCAATAAATCTCCAGAAAATCCAAAAGTTTCCAGTTTATAAATTAATTTACGGTGAACTACAGTGTCGAAAGCTTTAGAAAAAAATCAATGTAGATAACATCAACAGTGTTTTTTTCATCAATTAATTTAGTCCATTCATTTTGCACTTTAGTAATTGCAATTCACACGATTTACCCTTTTGGAAGCCAAACTGACCGAGATCAAATTATTCTCACGTAAATGTGCTTGCATCGAACTGTTAATTATCGATTCCATGATCGTACACGTAACACAACATAACGATATCGGCCTATAATTTTTAGCATCACTCCGGTCGCCCTTTTATACACAGGAACAACATTAGCGGTGCGCCACAGTGCAGGAATACAATGGGTTTTGAAAGATATGAAAAGTAGTGATCGACCGGGCCCGGCCCCGGCCCCAGCCCCGGCAATCCCCGGCCATTTTTCAGCACCCCGGCCCCGGCCGGGGCAAGGTCAAAAAATGGCCGGGCCGGGAAAAATTTAGTGTAATTCGTATTTTGTACAGGCTGTGATACTGGCACTTATTTATCAATGAGCAAGTGTTAATTTTGAGAACTGTACTGATTAGACCATATGTATACTTACTTAGTCCTTGTCATAAGTTTTCTACTGTGTATAAATGAGCTTTTAATGAATGAATGTTCAGGAAAATCTGCATATTTTCGATTCCTCCACTTAACTTATTTAAACTAAATGCTACTTTTAACTCATTCATTCATAGCTATGGCTAAAAGATTTAGAGTTGACAAATACGTTCTATTTCTAGTTAGAAATTGTACGTTTTTAACAAACTATTTCTACAAAAAACACTTCTACATTCATTTGAATGGGAACTGTGTGCTTTAAAACGCGTTTCCTGTGTAACAGTTATTAGGACTAGAGCTGCACACTTTGCAAATTTTACCACTCGGGTACCCGGCTATTTCATTACCCGGGTACCAGTGATCGGACCGAGGGTACTTTTTGGACCCTCGGCCTCGGCCGAGGCCGAGGCGACTTAAAATCCTTGCCTCGGCCGAGGCCGAGGCCGAGGGTAATGCCGAGGGTCAAGCTTATATACCTATACCCATAAATAGTACTCTTAGAATATTTTGTATGCACATGAGCTAGAGAATAACCGTAATATTAAACACTTTATCGAATGTCAAACAATTCATTTTTATTTTCAATAATAGTAGATTAAATGTGTGAAGGATTTATTGAATAAAGTCAGCAGCATGAAAGCATACTTAATATAACAAGTTGCGTTGATGAAGACTTGGAAAAGTTGATAAAAAATATGGCTGAACAAGCACTTAAAAACTTTTATTACTATAAATAAGAAAACAGTGTCGAAGAAATAAACGAACAAACAAAACAAGCTAAGTAAAGACAGAACTGTAGCCATTGTTGTGCTCGCTTTTGCAGTAATGCATGTTTAAACACGCTTTTTCAGTCATCCAATTCTGGTGTGGTAGGTAATATGACGGAAACTGCACTGTACTTTCCGATCATACTTTCCCAAGGTCCAGAGTTGAGGGAAGGGTGAAATCCCAACCTGGGGGACCAGTAAATTAAGTAATGTCTTTGTATGAGCGAACAAATTTTTGTAGATATTTTATATTAATATATTTTTAAAGATACACATTTTTACATACTGCCAGTGTGTGACCTGCAACCGGCATGCAGTCCTAAACAGTGTTTTTTTGTGCAAGATACCTTTTTACATGTACAAAGATAGTATCCAAAAGTCTTTGAACATTTTGTACATGCAAATTTTTGTGTACTATTATAGTATGGTACAGTAGCGATTTAGTGTGGTAAAACAGGGTTTTTCGACCTTTGGTAGTGTATCTTAGCTAATTCCCGGGTTTCTGAGTATTTGACATTTTTCCTTTCCATTCTAAATGCAAATTCTACTATTTTAAAGATATATAGGACAGACAATTACTGATGCGCCGAAAATTTTCCGGAATTTTACACCTTTTTACAGTTTTTGTCTCTCCAAAAATCTTTGTGCATGTACAAAGACGGTCCTGAAAAGATTCTGTACATTATGAAAAATCTGTGCCGAATACAAAAAACCGTGGCCCTAAATGTGATAATTCGGCCTGAATTTAGTTGATAATATTAGTTCATGAGCTTTTGATAAAATTTACACATAAAACTCGACTGAGAAAGCTAAAACAACTTGTACTGTAAAATCAGAAATATTACAGATATTGTAATATGCCAATTAGATCTTAAAATAAGCACTACTGTGCTTAGAAATTCAGTGCAACATCGGGATAAATTAGTCAATTTTATCTTTGAACGGCAAAAAAGTGCAAAGTTATTAAATAGTACTTATTTTGCATAAAATTTTTAAAAACAGTATGAATAGATACAAAAGATATTTAAATCTGCATAAAGATGCCTAGATTATAAAAAAATTGATTTTTGAGTGTTTAATGCCCCTGCTTCAATCTAAATACATTATATTAGCGATATTTTGCGCGAAGCGCCGAAAATTTTATGAAATTTTCTTAAAAATACTGAAAAACGATATAATTAATATCACTTTGTCCAAGAAAGTATTTTAACATTGTATAAAAATAGCTCCAAAAAATGCACGAGTCGAAATTGATTTTTGGCAAAACCTGCATTTATTGGCCATTTTTAGGTGCGTTTTTGCGATTTTCGGCCGAAAATTCGTGATCATTTACCCCCTCTCCCATAAAAATGGCCGAAAACCATACGTGTAACAGAGGGGCTTTGGGGAATTCCCCACTCACCCAGGGTTGGACGTCCTCCCAAACACCCTTCCCTCCAACATCAGAAAATTTTGACCCACCCTCCCCATTTTTGGCGAAAATTTGCACTTTGTTGGCTATTTTTAGGGGCTTTTGCCATTTTTGACATAGAATTAGAGTCGCTGACCCCCCCTTCTAAAAATGGCCAGGGACCCCTACCCGAAATTTCTAGCCGTTACATGTATGCCGAGGAGCCCCTCCCAAAAATTTTGAGCTGTTACATGCATGTTTCATAGTGATGGTTTGTCTATTTACTCTTGCTTACATTCAAAAATACTGTATCACTTCGTGAAATTCTAATAGTTAGCTGCACTTTTGCCATAGTAAAAATTAAGTTCAAGAATATTCAAAAGGTTTTCATCAAAAATCGTCTGACAGTGACATGAGTCTTGTACCCTGAGAGAGGGTAATAACCCTAGCGAGCATGAGAATTAAAACTTAGTCATCACACGAATAATACATTGGCACTTTGCTGTAAGTAACTTGGTGTAACTGGGTACACGACTAAAACCAAAAGAAAAGTCTATAGGTAAAAAATAGCCTGTGTACTGCAGATGCATTCTAAATAGTTAATATTCAACGGATATATTAAACTTATTCAATTTGATTTTAACCCTCGGCGCCTCGGCACTTTTCAGCTTCGCCCTCGGCGCCGAGGCCGAGGCTCCAAAAAACGCCGAGGCTTGCCGAGGCCGAGGCCGAGGCCTCGGTCCGATCACTGCCGGGTACCCGGGTAATTCGGGTACTCGGGTATACCCGGGTATACCCGGGTAGGACCTTAGATAAAAGAGAATGCAGTGAACATTGTTTATTTTCGGTTGACAGCAGTGATCGTACAGGGTCAGATCTTCACCCCCGGTCGAGGTCGGGGTCGGGGTCGGGGTTGAAAATTAACAATTAACATTGCATGATTACATACCAATTTAAAAAGGATAAAAACGATACTTCACTTGCTTATGGAGAATACTAATAAAGCTGGTTAAGTTTAAGATTTTATTTTCATTCCAAGTTCAAACATGGTTTTAGCAATTTAGCATTACTTTCAATTTTAATCACTAATCGCTCTCGCTTTTCGCATTCTTCCACAGTTTTTTCTTAACGGTATTCTATGGCGCACTGATTGTGGGGAACCAACGTGCTGAAGCGCCAAAAATTTTCGAAATTTTTACCGTTTTCATGTAGAATTTACGGCCTTTTTATTGACAAACAGTTCGTAAATCATAAGTGGCGCAAAGCACCAAGAAATTCAGTCATTTTTTACCGCCCTTAACATGTTGTATAGATATATGAATACTGAATACTAATAGTCTGACAGAGCAGAACAGGAATACTACGAATTATTAACTTAGTAAGAAGATATTTTGACTGATCCAGGCTTTTAAACGCAATGCTGGAGCTTTACAAAAGAAAGACAATCATCGGCGGTGCTATGCGCAGGAAAATTTTGACGTTTTTACTCTTTCAACTCAATTTATACCGCTTTAATCATACAGAAAAGATAAATCTAATTGTGGCGCGAAGCGCCAGAAATTTTTAAAAATTCCCAATCCTTTTACCTTTTCTGTCCTCCTCACACATTCCCATAGGGGGTGAGGGGGCATTACCCCCACCTCAGGGTCCGATACTTGAATCACTGTCAGACGATTTTGAGCTATCAAACGTTTTCTGCAATGATTTTTGGGTACAAAAGCAGCGCAGATGTCAACGCCGACTAGTATATACCGTTACTTTTTTATTTACCCATAAAATACCTAGAATGAAGTTAAAATAATCTGAAAAGTCGAAATTTTCGATGAATTCTTATATTTTTTACTTACAAGAGTGACGAAAGTAGTCAAAATGGGACAAAAAGTAGTTAAAAATGCAGTTTTTCACATTAAAACATGCTATATAAGATGTTTTAAGCGTTTTGCATATTTGACCTGCAAAAAAGGCTAGAAATCTAAATTTAGTGGTCTCAAATTTTGGGATTTCACCCCCTCTAAACTTTCGACCTTGGGAAGCTATGGTCCTCCTAAATATCTCTTGCACGTGTAAAACGAGATAGTACGGCTGGGGGTCTGGGGTGGCGCGCTCAAGCGCCCCCAACGGGGTCCGGGCAGAACCCCGGAAAATTTTGTAAAAAAGCACCATAATTTATTAGTAACGTTAAAATTTTCGTAAATCGGCAAAATCTCGGTTCTGGATTAAGCCCAGAAAAACTTAAAATTGCGTTTTTCGACCTTTGCTAAGTGAGAGCAGCAACGGTCGCTAACCAATCAAGTCATTGAAAGATGTATCAATGAGAATTTTGTTCTTACCGTTTTCAGGCCCATTTGTGGCCTTCTTATTAAATAATTCAGAAAACAGAAAATGCGCAAAAACACAAGAAAATTTGGCCTTTCCTTTCATTTAAAATAGAATTATGCGTCCTTGTAAACAAAGATAAACAAAGCAGAGATGGTACGCAAACATTTTCGCACTTTTACTATTATGTTCAACAAGCATGTGCAGTTTCATTCAATGAACTAATAGTGCATTAAATAACTGAAGTGATGCGAAGTTTTGGATTATTTTAGCTGATTCAAGCTTTTAAATTCATTGGATCTATATAGCAATAAATAATAATGACTTGGCGCGAAGCGCCGGAAAATTTTGACGTTTTTGTCTTTTTGAACTCAATTTTCTGGACACACATTAGTCCAACAAAAAATCAACAATAATTTCTTGAAAATTTTGGGGGCTACGCCTATGGCTGACTGCATTTGGAACATCGATAGGCTTCGAATCAGGTCTAACTAAAACAGTTGCGCGCACGATGTGAATAAAAGTTACAGTCTAAATTTATATAATGGTCACAGAAGTAAATGCATTAGAAAAAAGCGTCGTTAGCAGATAAATTCTTGTTTAAATTTGTTTACAATAGAGAATAAGAAGAATTCGGCACAAATAAAATAATTTAAGTAAAGACCTGAATGATGGAATTTGCCTAAACCGTATGTGCGATATACTGTGACAATAGGAAATATTAACAGACTCGCTTATTTAACAATATACGGTTGATTATATCATATCACATTTACATTGTGATTCAATCGCACTAGAAGCAATACGTTTCTAGGTTTCTAATTCGATTCTTAGCACATATTGCATAACTGCAGTGCTAATTTTCCATTTTATGTTAGGGGATCCGGGTACCTGGGTGTACGTCAGGTACTCGGGTAGTAAAACTATTTTCTACCCGGCTACTGGGTACCCGGTACCCGCTTCGGGTACCCGCGTGCAGCTCTAATTAGGACCGAGGTTAATTATAGGCGAATATAAACTACGCTTACAGAATTGCGGTCCCGATCCGATAAACTAAATATGTCTCAAATAGTTTCCTAGGGGTCCAGAGTTGAGGGAGGGGTGAAATCCCAAATTGGAGGACCAGAAAATTAGTGGCAAAACAGGGTCTTTTGACCTTTAATTGTATATTTTAGCTAATTTCTGGAGTTTCTAACGCCAAGAATTACTAAAATTGTCTCAAAACGGCGCGAAGCGCCTAAAAATTTGACATTTCTGCATTCTAAATTTAAATTTTGCCATTTAAAAGATGTATAGGACAGACAATTTTTCATATCGGAGGGAAATGCCATAGAATTTTATACCTTTTTACAGTTTTTATCTTCCCAAAAATCTTCTGTACATGTACAAAGATAGTCCTGGTCTTTGTACATCGGGAAAATCTTTGGCGAATACAAAAAACACTCTTTTGCACATGCAAATTTTTGTATACTTTAATATGGTACAGTAACGATTTCAGTGTGGTAGTAGAACATACTTTTTCGACCTTAGTGTATTTGGCTAATTTTTGGGTTCCTGAATATTTGACATTTTTCCATTTTTCCATTCTAAGCGCAGTGTTGCTTATTACAAGATTTAATTCGCATATAACAATTTTTGTAATATTTCTCATTTTTGTAGTACAAGTTGTTTTAGCTTTCTCAGTCGAGTTTTATGTGTGAATTCCATCAGAAGCTCATAAAAATTTCGGCACTCGCGCCGAACTATCAACTAAATTCAGGCCGAATTATCACATTTAGAAGCACGGTCTTTTTGTATTTGGGGAAGATTTTTGCTGATGTACATAGACGTTTCAGGACCGTCTTTGTACATGTACAAAGATTTTTGAAGAACAAAAACTGAAAAAAGGTTTAGAATTCCTTATTGAAAATTCTACCATTTTAAAGATTTTCAAAGGGGGGGGAGAGCGGCTGCAGAAATGGAGCCGCTTTACCCCCTTCCCTGAAAATAGCCGAGGAATATACATGTGACAGAGGATTTGGGCCATCCCCCATCTCCGCTTTGAAGCCCTGAACTTCCTTGAAAGTCAGAAAATATTTAACCACCCTCCCCATTTTTTGGCGAAAGCCTGTGCCTTTTTGTCTATTTTTATGTGTTTTTACCATTTTTGATCTAGTCGCTAACTCCCTCCTTCTAAAAAATGGCGCGGGACCCCTACCCTAGATTTCCAGCCGTTACATGTAGGTATACTGAGGGAACCTCATAAAATTTTAAGCGATTACATGCATGTTTTATAGTGATAGTTTATCTATTTACTCTAGCTCACATAATAAAATAATGTATCACTTCATAAATTCTAATAGTTAGGTACACTTTTGCCATACTAAAAATTAAGTTCAAAAAATTCAAAAGGTTTTCACCAAAAATCGTCTGACAGTGACTTGTGTCTTGGACCCTGAAGGGGTAATACCCTCCCCATATGGGAATGTGTGATGTCTCATTTATTACATCCAATACCTATTGCATCCAATTGCTACAGCAGCAGTAGCCGTAGCTAAGATTCGAATGATACAGAGTGTGCTAATAGCAGCGACATAGACCTTATTGATGATTCAGACAATGAAACACTAGACTAAATTTGTTTCTTGTGACATAAATAGTAATAAAACTTGATATGGAAAGCCATTTACTACTGAATGGAGCAATCGCTCATTATTTCTTTCCTATGCCCCCACCCCAAGTATGTGTCATGCAATAATATTTTCCTTGTCTGACCCCGGCCAGCCCTGGCCCCGGCCCCGGTGCCGGCCCCGTGCTGGGGCCGGGGATTTATTTCCAGCCCCGGTACCGCCCGGCCCAGGCCAAAAAGTCGCCCCGGTTGATCACTAATGAAAAGCCAAGTCGCCGTCGCCGACATTCGAATGACAACAAACGACATTAACAAAGCCGAAGCAGGGTGTAATCGATTCATCACGGTTATTATTTTAGACTTGCCGTGCATATCAAATTGGTGCCAGCTGATGATCTAAGCCTAAGGCACAATTGGGGCAAAAATTGCTCCGCTCGCTTCGCTCGCTCCGCAATTTTTGCCCCAATTGTCTCGGGCTTAGACCATCAACTGGCACCAATGTGAATACACTTTCTAAGCCTAAGCCTAAGATGTTCACATAAGCAAGCTGGTGAGTTGTGGGCAAGTATAAATCTATTTGCCAAAAATTTAGCTCGCATGGATCTAATCACCAAATTTTATCTAATATGGTTTTTTCTCAATTTTCCCGTAAAATAGTGTTTTAACGCTTTGTTAACGTCAGAACTGTAATGTAGAAATGTTAAAAATGGGGTTTAGCATAATTTTTTTCTGCATAATTTTTTTCAAAATTTTTTTGTCACCGATCCTCCTAAAAATAATTTTTTTTGATAGATTCGACAACGCTGAGTCCAGAAAACAAAAGCGTTTCGGGGGGTGACGAATATTTGTGGAGATAGAGCCCTAAGAACATCGAAATAATCACGTGTTTTGCAAGTTTGAAGGGCTCTATCTCCACAAATATTCGTCAGCCCCCTTAACGCTTTTTCATTTCTGGACTCATCGCCCTCGAATCTGTCAGAAAAATTATTTTTAGAAAATCGGAGACAAAACCATATTAGAAACTTCAGCCCAGAACTGTAATGTAGAAATGTTAAAAATTGGGTTTAGCATAATTTTTTTTGCATAATTTTTTTTTTCAAAAAATTTTTTTGTCACCGATTCTCCTAAAAATAATTTTTTCTGATAGATTCGACAACGCTGAGTCCAGAAAACAAAAGCGTTTAGGGGGCTGACGAATATTTGTGGAGATAGAGCCCTAAGAACATCGAAATAATCACGTTTTTTGCAAGTTTGAAGGGCTCTATCTCCACAAATATTCGTCAGCCCCCTTAACGCTTTTCATTTCTGGACTCAGCGTCCTCGAATCTATCAGAAAAAATTATTTTTAGGAAAATCGGAGACAAAACCATATTAGAAACTTTAGCCGGGTTGGCCGGGCATGGTTTTTTGGTTTTTTTGGTTTTTTATGAAGAAGAAGAAAGAAATTTTATTACTAATACACCAAACTGATAAAATGCTAAATGACAAAATACACAATACACGATTACGAATTAGTAACGGGACATGCGAGTCAATGGAATGACAAGTTTTACGCGCGCCCACAAGATATCTAGATAAATCAAAGTTTGCTAATCTAGATTTAAATATGTTTAGGCTGGGGAAGAAACAATGAAGTCAGGCAGATCGTTCCAAACTGCAATATATTTGTAAAAGAAATCAAACTTTTCTAAATTAGAATGTACAACAGGTATAACTAATTTAAATCTATGGAAAATATTCGTTATTACTGATTTTTCAATTTCTTACAAAACAGCCATTTTTCGGGTTTCTAATCATTGCGAGCATCGCTAGAAACCCAAAACTGGCCGCGGAAACCAGGTTTTGATATGCAAATTAGCCTGATTTGCATAGTATGCAAATTAGGCTAATTTGCATAGTATGCAAATTAGGCTAATTTGCATATTGCAAACTTGATTCAGGGCATGTCTTGGGTTCATAGTGCTGCTCCTGATGATTAGAAGCCCAAAAAGCGCTGTTTGAGGCTTCAGATTGGTGTCAGGGGATGATCTAAGCCTAAGCCAAAGATGGGGCAAAGATTGCTTTGCTCGCTTCACTCGCTCCGCAATTTTCGCCCCATCTGACTCAGGCTTACATCATCCCCTGGCACCAATTTGAAGGCACATAACTAAGCCTAAGCCTAAGCCAGTGCTAAGCTCAACTTAATGATCAAGAAATCATGTTGTTTACACCACTCACTATTCTAATCCTCCAGTTCGTTGGGCCTTTGTCACAATTATCAATTGGCGTAGTGCGATTGGAGCATCAAGTTGAGTGAAATCAGTAGTAGTATAGATTTTTGGGCGCGGATAAAAAAACCGGAACGTTCTAGCTGCTAATCTGTTGAAAATATGATATAGTTAAGGGGCAGCAGAATTCATGGTATTAGCCAAAATTGACAAGAATCCAAGGACTTTCTATATGGGTATACTCGAATTCTCAAAGAATGCTTGCTGGCAAAAGCACACTCAAACTCGTCCTGGCCGTCGGTGCCTTCCGCTTCTTCACTGATTCATGTGCCTACCACATAGCGATTCCTTACATATTCACCCGTCAGTACGTACATTGTATAAACTTTAACAATGTGCAGCGGGAGCATTGCATCTTCCTTTTATAGGTCATTTTTCCAGTCATGCTAGAAAATTTAGCGCGAATCAATTTGATTTGCTGTTGACGGATTTCGCAGAAGTCTAAAAAAACAAAGTTTTGCGCTTTTTTCTACCAATTGCACGTCAGCCTCTTAAATGTTGTCCAATCCGATCGTCGCCTGTAGTGAATATAGAAAGTAGTTCGATTTCTGTGATACAGTAATATTTGTAATTAGATAATTTTCATAAAGGAAGGTACTTGATAAAATGCGTTAAGGCTTTACTAAGATCAGTAAAAAGACCAAACTTGTGTTCAACAGATTTTCACTAATACCATATTCTATCGTTTCTATAAGTACGTTCCTCACTAATGTTTATGTCCCTCCTACATCCGTACCAATCATTTCGGATCATGTAATCGTCTGTTTCATTGAACTTTGAACGTCCCTTATTTATCCGGACAAACCTATTGGGGTTGAAAATTACCTCCCTCATAATTTTATGTAAATGTCCTTTAAACTAATGCGGTAAACGTGATATTCTACAGTATAATGAGTTACAAGGAGTCAAACACATCCGCCTAATGGTGTTATCAATTACCTACTTCATGTTTATATGTAAATGTCCTTTAAACTTATGCTATTTACTTTATATTCTACAGTATAATGAGTTACAAGCAGTAAAACACATCCGCATGTCTGTTTTTTATTCCATATAGTCTGTTTCATTGTACTTTGAACGTCCCACATTTACCCGCACACACCTAATGGGGTTAAAAATTACATGGTGTTATCAATTACCTACTTCATGATTATATGTAAATGTCCTTTAAACTTATGCTATTTACTTTATATTCTACAGTATAATGAGTTACAAGCAGTAAAACACATCCGCATGTCTGTTTTTATTCCATATAGTCTGTTTCATTGTACTTTGAACGTCCAACATTTACCCGCACACACCTAATGGGGGTATGAATTACATGGTGTTATCAATTACCTACTTCATGATTTTATGTAAATGTCCTTTAAACTTATGCTATCTTCTTTATATTCTACAGTATAATGAGTTACAAGCAGTAAAACACATTCGCATGTCTGTTTTTTATTCCATATAGTCTGTTTCATTGTACTTCGAACGTCCCACATTTACCCGCACCCACCTCATGGGGGTAAAAATTACCTACTTCCTGGTCCTTTACACTAATGCGGTAAACGTGATATGTTACAGTATAATGAGTGACGAGGAGTCAAACACATCCGCATGTCTTTTTATTATTCCAAATAAACTTATCACATGACTAATCGGTTCAGGATCGCTTCACTCTTGCACTAGTTCTGCTTCCCCTTTCCTCTGTCATATTTCCATCAGCTTTGCAGCTTGAACGTTCCGGTTTTCTTTCCGCGGCTGCCACTTGGCTGGTCTTGGTTTGTTCTAACACCTCTATGCTTCTCCTATCGCGGTTCGCTGGTTTCGAAACTCATTTTTGTCGAATGATACCCAAATCGATTAATGCTGCGGGTAATGTTATGATTAAATACAAAAAAATCATCAGCTTCCAAACATGATTTGTGACAAATAATCTGATACATCATACACAGACAAATTTTCAAGCGTCTTAATTCAAGTCTGCACAATTTAAGTTGTATTAAACGATCCTCGTAAGAAAGAATATTATTATAACCGAAAATATATTTAGTTTTTTATGGTTTGAAAATCGGCCTGGTTTTTGGTTTTTTTTTGGTTTTTTTAAGTCTATGTTAAAAAATGTCGCAAGATTCATATTTCATCATTTGTAAACATGTGCAAATAGTACTCTTTACTCTATCATAGAGTAGACTAATTATTTAGGGAATAAATGGCATGAAATAGTTTATTTTCATCTTGGTTGAACTTTTTTGTAAGAGAGACGTACTTATAATCGTATAATCTAATGATGATCCAGGCACGTAGCTGACCCTCCAGTTTTTGGGGGACCAACTTATTTTTTGGGGGGGGCAAATGCCAAAAAGGCCAAAAACGGCCAAAAATAGCATTAAAAAATTGAAATTTTTCCAGTTTTTCTTTGTTACCAAAGCTGCGTAATCAGCTGGCACCCGACACTGTCAAAAAGCTGGTATTTGTGAAAAGCAATATCAACCTACTCGAAGGAACGACCCTAGATATTTCTAGCGATGAAAATGAACAAGAAGAAAATGATTCTTAATGTTGCCGTTTATTCTACTAAATAAATTTGAAATTGTTCACTTTTGTTATTTTTCCTGAATAATTGGTTAGGCAACTCATGCCTGTTCTTTAATTTAGTGGTTTTTAATCATAATCAAGCATTTAAACAGTTATACTCACGACTAAGATATAAAAACCAAAATTTGACCAATAAAAACCATAAAAAACCATAAAAAACCATTAAAAAACCATAAAAAACCATAAAAAAACCATAAAAAACCAAAAAACTAAAATATCGGAAATTTTCAAACTTTGGTTTTTTCTAACCCTGTTGATGCACTTTTTGTATAAAAATTTCGCGCTCTACAAGAAGTATCACGATTAGGATACGTTATTTATCTTGAAACTTGAATTTCCTTCCTTCAGTAAAGCATTTTAGCCAATTCTGAAGTCGTTTTTGACAATTAAAACTATAATTTATCAAATGGCGCGAGCGCCAGAAAATTTTGAAATTTTAGCTCTCTAAATCCCTTTTACATGACAAAAACTGTGCAGAAGGTGAGGATTTTCAATCGTAGTGGAGTTCTAGGACCAGATTATCGATAAAAATGCTGCAATTGGCGCCGCGCGGCTTAAACATCAATAACAAGTAAGAATTAAATCAATTCGGCGCGGAGCGCCGAAAAATTTTGTAGTTTCACTTCTCTAAAACGCATTTTTGCATTACAAAAACTAACTGAATCCGTGCAGAAGATGAGGATTTTCAATCGTAGTGACGTTCTAGACCAGATTGTCGATAAAAATGCTGCAATTGGCGCGGTGCGGCTTGAAGATTAATAATAAGTAATAATTAAATCAATTTGGCGCGAAGCGCCGAAAAATTTTTGAAGTTTTAACTCTCTAAAACGCATTTTTAACATTACAGAATTTTCCATAAATGCCAACCAAGCCCAAAAATTTTTTCATTTCCCAAAATTTTGGTTGACAAATAGACCAGAAAGTGGAAAAAACGGTGCTAGTGACTAGTGCCTTGCAGGAGTTGGGTTTCCGGGTGCAGCAAGAATTAGAATTCTACCAGATTTAGTAGAATTCACGGATGTAGCCAGGATTTTTCTCAAGGGTGGGGGGAAGTCCGAAAATTTTTTATTTTGAAGTCGATAAAAAGGTTTGAAAATACTTCCTAGGTGTGAAATAATGGTTTTTATTGAATTTTTCACTTCGTCGTGTATGCATAGGTATAGAATTTTTTTTTGAAGATTTTTTTGCAAATGCTGCACTCTTTGCAAGTTTTTCTACTAGGGTAGAACCTTAATGCAGCTAAAAACCTATCTTTTGGGCTGGGTGCTTTAGGGTGGCGCGCTCAAGCCCCCTCAACGAGGTCCGGGGCAGAGTCCGAAAAATTTAGCAAAATAAGCATTGAAATCGTAAATCATTTTGGCTAAAGTTAAGAATATGGTACTTTTAGAAAAGGAGCAAAACGAATACGAAATGCCAAAATTTTTGTGCTAAACTGGTAGAACATGATAAATTGAAGCGCGGAAAAAAAATTTGGTGAAAATCTGAGCCATACTTGCAAAGTTGCAGGCAACTGTCGATTTGAGTGTTGGGTGGGACGATTAAACGGCTCGATCCAAGGACTTAAACATTTGTCAGAAATAAATAATATCTGCTGAAATTATGGAAGAAGCATAGGAATGAAGGAGAAACAAGAAAAAAGGCGCGGAAAGCTGCTTGAAATTTAAGAAAAACTTTAAAAAAATTTTCATTTTTTTGCATGTTTTTTCGGTATTACCTTATAAGATATAGGAAAATCTAAGTTTTTGCTTCTAATATACTTAGGCTTAGGCTTAGTATATCTGAAAAGGTGTTTTAAGCTGCTTAGGTCGAGGTCGCTCCTCGCTCAGGTCAATGTATCGATGCTTAGGTCGATGCTTAGGTCGATGCATGATGCTTAGGTCGATGTATAGATGCTTAGGTCAATGTATAGATGCCTAGGTAGATGTATATATATATATATATATATATATATATATATATATATATATATATATATATATATATATATATATATATATATATATATATATATATATATATATATATATATATATATATATATATATATATATATATATATATATATATATATATATATATATATATATATATATATATATATATATAGATGCTTAGGTCGATGTATAGATGCTTATATCGACGTAAATTGGGTATCCACATGTGATTCTGCATTCAGCTGTTTGAATCTTCGAATACTTAGGTCGAGTAGATGCTTGCGTAGGTCGAGAAGAGGCTAATTGACGAAACCCATAGCTTTTGTAATATTGATCATAGACGGATGAATATTTTTTTCCGCGCTTTCTTTCAACATCTTCTAAGTAGTGAGCAAAAAAACCCGCTTTTCTGAAGTTTATTTCATAGTATCCTGAAAGTACCATGTTCTTAACTTACTCCATAATTTTTACTTTAAAATTTTCATAAAATCGTCCGAATCTTGATTTAGCTGATAAGTAGGTAAAATTGACTGGCGCGACTAGACTTGTTACGTATAATATTGTTCATAATAATCTCTTACCTTCTGAATATTCTTATCAGTTTTATGGGAGTTTTTTGAGAATAAGGTGACCTTGCCAAATTTTCAAAAAAACGTGCTTTTATGCCTTTTCAAACAATAATCTTCAACTTAGAAGTCGAAAAAACTGTCGGGAAACCATGTGAGTGAAAAAAACTTTTCGAAAAAAAAATTTTTAAAGATTTTTTCACTCTTATGGTTGACAGATCGTGTTTTCAACATCTACGTTATAGATTATTGCTTGAAAAGGCATAAAATCATGTTTTTTTGAAAATTTGGCATTTCAACATCTGATCATCTATACATCGACCTAAGCATCTATACATCGACCTGAGCGGGAGCGACCTCGACCTAAGCAGCTTCAAACATCTTTTCAGATATACTAAGCCTAAGCCTAGAAGTAAAAACGGCTAATATTGAGAATAGCCCAGTTCGTCTTAATTAATTTGTTATCCTTAAACACATGACGTTCAACAGCCTGTAACTCGGTCAATAATGCCGACCGACACCTAATTCTTTCAGATTTGAATTCCTTGAGCCTTAATTAGATTAAATCATCCATAGAAAGTTAATTTCTAGGAGGTCACCTTATTCTCAATATTAGCCGTTTTATGGTCATTCGCGTAGTAGGGATGCATTCGAAAATCAAACATATTTGGGTAAATTTCAACTCGATTGTAAAAAGTGTTGTTTTGCTACTATATCAGCTAGAATTTGGAACGATCTTCCACAATATATTCGAAATTCTCAAAATGTCGAGAAATTTAAGAGAAATTTGAAAAAGGTTGATTTCGGGAATTTTTTGATGGGGCACACGTGAGCGCCATTCACTGTTTGCCTGTGTGTCCATGACATTTCGCATTTTATACTTTGCTGTCTTATTTTCCTGAAGACCTTTTTTATCCTTGCGTTTATTCCGAATGAAGTTTCAGTATTAGTATTAGTATTAGAAATTTTCTAATATTTCCATCGCTATAATAATTGAAATATTCTTAAAACGCCGCATAAGATGCGAATCTTTGCAGACTTTGTCTTGTATTGCAAAACAGCTTTTAAGAAACGTATGTTAGCAAATAGGTAATCTTCTCATGGCGACAAACGCTTTGTAGCTCCATGTTGTCATTAAGCTAAAATAATAGCCAAAACTAAAAGAAATGGGCGCGAAGCGCCGAATTTTCTAGGGTTTATTCTCAAAAAATCGTCGCAGAATAGCATTACACAACCTTTCAGCTCCATTTCAATCAATTTTACAATTTTTCCTATGGAGAATTCTCCATTTCCCCATTGGCTACGCCAGTGGTTTTTATTGTCCACTGACGGTATTTCGTTTTATCCCCTAGCCAGATTTCTGGCATTATTCTGCTCAAAGATCACCTTTTTCGCTTGATTTGATTTTTTCGAGTCACTGGTATTCAAACCTAAGAGCTTCAGGTTTATAGTCAAGCGTTTTATTCAAGCTCGGTTCACACGAGTGCAATCATCTGCAACCTGAAACCTGCAATTTGGTCGCAGACGTCTGGGTTTCAGTAATTGCAGTCGTTCACACGGCAAAAACTAAATCTTGCAATCTAATGCTGCAATCAGGTGCAACTGCCGCTTGAAACTATGCTAAAAACATGCAGAATGGATTCTTAGGCGCTAACTATGTTTTAAACAGCGTAGTATTGTTTAATGATGAATTAAAATTGAAGTGCGAACTCGTTTGAATAGAAAATAATATTTGAAGACATGAAATTTTCAAAATTTGGCCTAAATTAAAGTTTGTGATGGAGATTTAAATATGTGTAAGTTAGGGGAAGAAACAATGAAATCTGGAAGACTGTTATAAACTGCAATATATTTAAAAAAATCAAACTGTTGCAAGTTAGAGTGAAGGTATGACTAATTTAAACCTATGAATGCTATAGGTAAGAAAGGTTAAGTAGCGTGCATATGACACGCGTATAATATGCACTGCACTCATATACGTGTGCAAAAAGCGATCGTCGTCCTCATTGATATGCCTTCCCTGCGAGCAAAAACTAAATAATCGCTTGGTTGCAGGCATAAAAAATGAATTCGTTCCATTCTGCCCGCAGCAATGCCTTGCAACCAAAACGACTGGTTGCATGCAGTTGCAATGCTATTCATACGGGTGCAATCCGTTGCAACTGCTGCGACTCAGACGGTCCTGTCCGGGTTTTAGGTTGCAAGTTGCAGGTGATTGCACTCGTATGAACCCGGCTGTGAGCCATCAAGCTTTTAATGGGAGTGAAATGAACCAATTTAAAGCGATTTGTCAATGCGTCTTCTCCTCTCTGTCGAGAAAAATTTGCTCGTCAAGAGAGTAGAGCAGTGTATTTTTCAACTGCCTACGTCAATCCGGATTCATAATGATTTTAGAAATAACGTAAGCCTAAGCATAATCGATGGGACCTAACTCGAGCCGCTCACCCCGCTCGTTGCATCTTACTACTCAGACTTATATGTTTCTGCTGTTCTTATTTATTTTCTGTATCGTATTCCGCTATTGTATTTGTTTTGTTTTTCGAGCAATAGAGTATTTGAATAGAAAAAATGGTTATTTGAATTTTTATTGTAACGAAAAGCATCTACCCGGACGGATATCTACCGAATAAATTATCGGTGAGAAAAATAAACGTATTCGAGATCAGCATATTTTGAAGTACATTATTCGACTAATTTTGGAAAAATGTTTTTTGAAAAAACGTCGGTAGCTAACTGTTGCCTAACCTGCACAAGTGCCCATTTGTCTCTTACCTATTCTATAGGTTGGTAGGCGCCTTGCCTACATATTTGTTTCTTTTATTTTATGTTGATCTTAGGCATTGTTTAGTAAGCTTGCAAAAAAGCCCTGCTGCTATTCCGCTCCGCTGAAAAAAGAATGTCAATGACCAAGGAGCTATGGTAAACCGAAAAAATGATTAACGAGACTTTAAGTATATACCTGTCTAGTGTTTACTATCTTGTATAAATTCCGTATCAAGGTCTGATTTCAGGCAAGTATGCAATCGAAGCTTATTCTTTTTTTAGCTGCAGTCAAAAAAATTGCACCTAACTCTCAGTATATTATCGCCTACTCCACCAAAAGCTGCGCAGTTACAGATGACTCTTTAAGGATGTCTTTATGTTCCCGCTCTACTTGTAATTCATTTTGTTTTCAGGTATTTAGAATCACCGTTAGTTTTCCATATTTGCTTATAAGATGATTTTTCTGCTTGTATATTTTTTATTAATCGCTTTGGTCGTTGTTATTGGAAAAAGGTAAGTCTTGCATAGGAATTACTTTTTATTTATATAAAATCCATTAAGTCTTGTATCGATTGCTTGCAGTCTAATTTAGTCTGGTCGCCATTATTTATTTTTTTGATAGCAATATGCAATCTTTCTTCTTGGGTTCTTGGGTGAGAGTCGTTGGATAAACCAATGGTAATAAATGAGTTCTAAAACAGCGCGTAATATGCCTTAACAACCAGACTTTTGACTAATATTCGAAGGGCCTGTTAAAAAAATTAGCCTTTCAGTTTTATAAAATGTGTTTCAGCATTTTCATTGATTTTAAAAATTCAATATATTTTGAAATATCACTTTAAAAAGTTTTAACATGATTAAATGACTGGATATTCATTAGAAAGAGAATTTGATTTGTATATATTTTGTTTAATACGATTGCTTCTACAGAAATCTGTCCATTGATAAACAACGTAATGTGAAACCGCACAAAACCACTACTAATAAAGGTAAATATGTAAAATGTAGTTTAAAAACTAAAAAGCCTTTATTCACGATAAAAAAACGACGTGTTCTCGCCTGATTATTTTTTGTTACAAATAAATGGGATGCCTTGCCTAATAATATTCTTCAGCGATTAATAATTTTTCCTTTGTTTTATTTCCTAAATGATAATTTTTTGGTTGCCACCTAGCTTTTATTTAATTGTTTTGCATCCTATATTAATTCAATTCCTATAATTTTTCGCTAAAATGTTTGTACAAGTGTTGAAAGATCGATTCAATGTAAAATTTATACAAACCTTTTACCAATCGTCGCATGATTTTCATTCAGGCTCGTTGTAGTTATTATTTCGTGGATTATAGCTCGATGGCTCAGATGCAGTTTTGTGAAATACGGCCACGTTGGGTTATTTTCAGTATCAGATATTAGACTTTGTTTTTATGGCTTCAAAATTGTGAGCGTTCAACATATTATAGTTTATTTCTATCTATGTGTATCTATTCAGTAAATGGTATATTTCCATTTCAACTACAGGAAATCGATAAATTTTGGATTTCTAGCTGTTTCCTCAATCAGGAATATACGTACGTCCGATAAGAATAATCGTTGATCACGTGTGCAGCGTCGTGTTGTCTACGTGTTTTTCAGGAAGCCTATAGTTTTGTGCTTGAATGACATTCGATTGGAACCTGATAAAAATAGCCGCATCAGTTCAGTCAAGGTTCACAATAGTTTTCTTCTTAGTGAAGATAAAATCAGAGCTCGCATAAAAAAATTCAGTGCAGCTATACAGGTAAGCGGATTGATATAGTTTCACCGTTGTACAAGTAAATATTACGGTGTGATGATGCATTCTTTTTAAATACTTAGCTGGTCCACGGTTTTTTGTATTCGGCAAACATTTTTCCCGATGTACCAAGACTTTCGGGACCGTCTTTGTATATGTGGAAAGATTTTTGGGAAGACAAAAACCTTAAAAAGGGTGTGAAATTCACAGAAATTTTCGGCGCTTCGCGCCGAAATGAGTAATTGTCTGTCCTATATATCTTTATAATAGCAGAATTTTCATTTACAATAGAAAATTCAAGATTTTTCGGTGCTTCGCGCCGTTTTGAGACAATTTTAATTAATTTTTGGCGTCAGAAACCCAGAAAGTAGCTAAAATACACTATCAAAGGTCGAAAAACTCTGTTTTATCTCACTGAAATCGCTACTTTACCATATTATAGTACACAAAAACTTGCATGTACAAAATGTACAAAGACTTTTGGGGACCATCTCTGTATATACATGTACAAAGGGACCTTGTACAAAAAAAACACTGAGCTGGTCACTTGATCATTGTACTTAGTCACTTTCTGCAGTATACTGCTGCATGCGGTATTACCAGACGATTCTAAATACTTTGACAAATTGCTCAGCGCATTGCACAAAATCCAGTCCATTTGGATTATGAATGAACAAAGTCAATTTAAAAAAATTTTTATCACGACTTTTTATTGGTAGATTGTACATTTATTTTTATCAATCGGTCGTCGTCGTCTAAATTGGTTTGAGCGCATCATAAGTAATTAAAGTGGAGGATTTATTGACCAGATGCGTTTTTGAACTCCATTTAATACTTTTCTTCGGTCAATGTAATTTAGAAAAACTTGAAAAAAATCGTAATGGGGCTTGTGCTTCTACATTAAAATAGTAATTTAGGCAAAAAGAGTGCATGTTGTGATTATCAGGCGTTATTATCTGTGTTATTTATAATTATATGTTAATTATTTATTAATATTTATTTATGCCTACATGCAGGCCCGTATCTAGGATTCGGCCAAGTGGGGGCGGACCCAACATAAATTAATCTATTTCTCGGAAAATTCGCCGGGATAGCTCGCTAAAACCGCATTTTTCGAAATTTTTCGATATGCTCTATCAGTTAAGATTATAAAATTCGAACTTTTCAGAATAAAATTAATTATTTATTAATTGTCAATTATTTATTTATTAAGAAAAAATTTTCTTAATTAAAAAGCTATATAAAAATGTTATTTTATGGTCGTTTGAGCCAAAATGATGGTAAATACTTCACATCCGGCGCGAAGCGCCGAAAATTTGAAGATTTCACGACAAAGACTTTCAATTTTCCATCTTTATGTGCATTACCCTACCTTTCAAAAAATTTTTCCGTTCAAGGGGGAAGCGGCTGCCCCGCCCCCTTAAATACGGCCCTGCCTACGTATATTATCATAAATTTCTGACAATTGTATTATTATTTATATTATTTATATAATTATTTATTAATTGTCAAATATTTATTTATTTATTCGGGCCTATATCGCTAATCTCTGACAACCTCTGCTTCGCCCATATAGGGGATTTGTTACTTTGTTTTGCATTACAAGCGGACTTATAACAGCTCAAAATTTTGTGAAAGGGTAGCGGCAATTTTTTAGGGGGCGGTGAGCCGAAAATAACAAAAAAGCGTCAAAATGGCAAAAAATAGGATAAAAAATCTCAGTCTTTGGGAGGATTGGGAGACAAGCGATTGGTTTGAGATCCCACAAAACCACCCCTATTAAGTGCAGGGTGGTCCAAAAAACACTACCCAAGTTTCACGTTTTATTTCCAGAACCAGGCTAGGTAAGCACTTGAATTTTTTTTAATCGACAGACAAAAAGTCTCAAGTAAGATTATATAATTTTACTTAACATTACTAACCCGTTTATAAGATGTTGCACGCTGAGTAAAAGTTGGTTTATTTAGAAAAAAACAAGAAATTTCATATTGCAAATAAACAGTTTTGCGAAGAAAGTTTCTGCTGTTTGTACGTATTGCTATTTGAAATTAGTAAAATAATATGTGAGCATGTTAACTGACTTAAAATCATTGCTATTTCAGAGTCTATAGAGAAGCTTGGCACGAAAAAAACTGAATTAGGTTGAAAATTGCAGTCATGACAAATTTTGGCGGTGGTTTCACTCCATTGCTACAGCACAACGAGCTTGCATTGTAACAAAGCTCACGCTTGTTTTTTATCTCCCTGAATGTTTTGTTTATCACTCAGGAAAAGAACAAATTGAATGAGTGAGTGATTGGGGCAAGAAAAGAGATTTACAAACAGATAATTAATTGAATATGCAGTATTTTTCTCAGAATAAGCACGTTTGAAAAATATAAAACAACATTCTTACGGGATCAGGTATCTTTGTGAGATTCTGCATTTGTCTTACAGACCTTTTTTAATTTGTCCTAAAAAAATTTAGGCGCCTAGCTGCCGTTGTTCTTAAGCTATGACATTAAACGTGGGTAGTGTTTTTTCGGACCACCCCGTATAAAAAGCAAGACATAATTCGCCTGAAATCTGTTTTATCACTTATTGCAGTACATGTCGGGTCGGATCAATAATCTGAATGTCGCGTTGTTTAATGTTGTCTTTCCCGATTATTTGGTTCACGTAGTCACCGATGGGATTGTTTTGGATACGTTCAGAGATAGGGAAAAGTGAGTGATGCTCTGAGCTTTCAATCGCTATACATATGATTCAAGTTTTTCCGCATACACTTTTTGTTTTTAAGCATTCAGTTGGAAATTACGTGGAAATCGCTTACTTGTAAGATATTAGAAAGGCATTCAATGCCTGGCGGTTCTACGATAGACATGCTTCAGGGAGCGGCCATAACTGCTCATGTCAATCCTTCGTCATACGCTTTAAAACTACCGATTAAATTATAGAAAATAAGTTATCTACTTTGCGCGTCAAATATTACAATTTCCCGAATCAGTTTCACGCGCGAAAATTATTGACATAGGCCGATTTAAGGAGTGGCGGGGGTCGCCCCCGAATCGGCCCAAAATAATTAGCGAGATAAAGAACGGACATGTAATTTGCAATGATTTTCGGCCGTCAACGATTATAATTGCTCAAATTTTGTCGGATAATACGTATTATTGATATCTATTTACTGTTTTGGTGGCCTGAAAGCCTTACTTTTGCTCGGGAAATATGTTTTAAAACGATTTCATGAGCAGAGACAGCTTTTCCAAGATAATTTTCTTCTATTTTCGACTTTAGCGTCAAATGCTACAAATACTGGAAATCGAGCAGTAATTCAAGCTTCTGAAGATTCTTTGGCTTAAATTTCGCTAAATTTCCGGCGCTTCGAGCCAGATTCTCGATAAAATCAAAGCAATTTAATGAACTTTTCGAGCGAAATTGTCGAAAATTTTAAAATGTTCTGACGAAATATAGCGCCAAACACGATCTTAAATAAAAGTAGGCAACGCAAAACGCCGAAAAACGCTATTTTACCCGTGAGGGGCAAATTGTTGTACCTATTTTCGACTGTTTTCGGAAAAGTTGGGATACCAAAATAGGGAAATCTCAGGAAAATCCTAGATTCGCCGCTGATCATTGGTCAAGTTTGAAGTCACATATGCACACTGGGATCGGGGGTTTGTTCCTTTGATAGGACTCTCGAATAGCATACCTTTTCCATTAGACCGTTTTCGAACAAGAGCGTAGTAATGTTGCAAACGGATAACTCAAATCTTTCCTTCTTCCTTATTTGCCGTTTTGATGCTAATTTGACTATTCATCCTTATTAGGATTAAAAGAAACCCAATTTAGTCTCAGGGTTTAAAATTATCTCCAAAAACACTTTTAGGCTTACTGATCACTTTTCTTGTGGGAGGAGGGCGTTTGGAAACCGGAAAAATATCTAAAGCAATCAACAGATACGAGCTCACTGTTTTTATTTAATTTCCAATTAATTAGCCGCTGGGATGCATAGTCCCTTCAAAATTTTCATGAAATATTTGTAGAAAGATATGAAGCAGTCGTCAGCTAATTTGGATATCCTGGGACAACCTGATGTGAATGATAATCATCGAAAATTTGACATCAAATGATTCACCTAACTTATTTAACTCCCTCCTCGCGGGAAGTTGGTCTCCCCAGAACAGTGGAACGTGTGCGTATATGCGGGATCTGATTAGGAGAAGAGGCTGTCTGTCCTTGTTGTAGAATTTTGCTTCTTTCTTCCGTAATGCATGTCGAATCCGAAAAATCTTTGGTACTAGTCGGTTGAACCCTCATCAAGATTTTAAACTATTTTCTGCTTAAATTTCGCCGCTTTCCATAGAATGGAATGTACGATCAGAAGGTCCTAGGTTTGAATCCCAGTCATTTGAAAAAAGTTTAGGCAAAGAGCGCGATTTCGTGGAGAAAAATGCTTAAAATTTGGAGGGGTTATAACCGACCCATGGTCGAAAGTTCAGAGGGGGGTGAAATCCCAAAATTTGAGACCACTAAATTTAGATTTCTAGCCTTTTTCGCAGGTCAAATATGCAAAACGCTTAAAACATCATATATAGCATGTTTTAATGTGAAAAACTGCATTTTTAACTACTTTTCGTCCCATCTTGACTAGTTTCGTCACTCTTGTAAGTGAAAAATATAAGAATTCATCGAAAATTTTGACTTTTCAGATCATTTTAACTTCATTCTAGGTATTTTATGGGTAAATAAAACAGAAATGTACTAGTCGGCGCGAAGCGCCGAAAAATTTTTAACATCTGCGCTGCTTTTGTACCCAAAAATCATTGCAGAAAATGTTTGATAGCTCAAAATCGTCTGACAGTGATTCAAGTCTCGGACTCTGAGTTCGGGGTAATACCCCTCCCCTCACCCCCTATGGGAATGTGTTAACCGACTAGTACCGAATATTCAACTGACTGTCAGGATCTGCAGTTTTTTAAATTTATGATATGGACATGCTTGAATATAATTATGGTTTGTATATTTCTGAGAATTTCATAAGTAAATAAATGTTTTCTGCCGCTAAAAACAAATTCAGTTCTTTGCAGTCATGTTCAGACGTATACGGCATGGGAAGTGGCAAAGAGCGACATTTTAGAGTTCCTTTTTGGGTTAAATTGTACAAAAAACTTAGATTTTTTGTACAATCGAAAATCGGCCAAAAACTGCCTATACTTTGTATACAAAGGTGCACAAAGATCGCTCCAAAAATCTTTGTACGAGCCTCAAAATCTTTGTCCCGTACAAAAATATAAAAAGCAGCGGAGCACAGACATTCACAATATGAGGATTCTAGGGGCGGGGGGAGGGTGAAATTTTAAAGTGTCTTTTTTGGGCCCAAAAAGGCCGGATACGCGTCAAAAACATCGTTTTTCGGCGTTTTTTACGATGCTCTATCTTTCCAGAGCATAAAAACATGAAAAAATCAAAAAAAAATCAAAAAAGTCGAATAAATTGGACAAAAAGCGGTCAAACATGAGTACTATGGCGCAAAATTTGACATTTTTGAGCAAATAGATGGTTAAAAACGCTAAAAAGCATCATTTTTACGAATTTTCAGGAATTTTTTGGAAACTTTCGGAAAATCGCAAATTCTGGGGGTAGGGGTGAAAATTTTTCTGGGGGTGGTGAAAACCCTCTGAACCCCCAAGATCATGTATGATGGAGCAAATAGATAGCGAAAAACGCTTAAAAAAGCACCTTTTCTACGAATTTTTTCAAAATTTTTGATAAATCGAGAATTTCGGTGGGGGGAGTGAAAACTCCCAAATCCTCAAGATAACGTGTGGACATGCCTTCTAAAAACAGTTGTCATCTTTTTCGGCTTTATATTTTCTGGGAATGAAATTATAAAAGTCTGGTTTTTGACAGCTGCCCTAGGACTCGGACTTGTTTAATCCTTAAGTGAGACTTTTCATCGCAAGCTTGCTTGAAAAACGAAATTTTGAAGAAAACTCTTTTTATCCAAGAATGAAAGCTGAACATGTGATCTGAAAAGCCTGCTTTAAAAAGCTGCTACAGCGTAGTTCTTAGAAAATATTTTACCAGACTAAGCTGGAATAGTAGGCCTGAGGCTGACCCCCAGATTTCCCATGCTGTACTTTTATGCTACTTATGTAAGTGTTACATTTTTACGCGTTTGTTTTTATTTTTAAATTTCAGCTACTTACTGTCAAGTGCGTCGAACCCGTTTTCACGACATCAGATGGTGATACGCTAGCTTTTGAATTTTTTCTGTTCTTTGCGTACGTAGCTGTTTTTTTCAGTTTTTCTTCGTTTATTGCAAAACATATCACTAGTCAAGCGGCCTGTCGACATTGAATCCACGGCAGATTTTCGTTATTTATTGCCGTTCAGATTCGACCTTGACGTTAAAAATGTCGCGCTAACTTTTTTAAATGTATCTCTCGACAGGTAATGCATTAAAATTCAATGAAAACATTGGGCGAAAATTTTGACCAAGTTTGTTACTCTTACCAGGCGTCTTTCAGTAAATTTAAAATCCTTCGCATTCGCCGCAGACAGGTCATCACAGGATTCTGTTTTACCTTCTTATGTGAGTTATATTCATTTTTATCGTATGTGAAATATTCAAATTATTCGGCACCACTCAAAATGTTTCTTATCAACATAAGCTTCAATATATAATTCCTAAATGAATTCTTATAAAGCATCCATAATTATCACTTTCATAAGTTCCGGTAGGTACTAGGTATGCTTGATGCAATTGTACGGGCCTTTTCTTGCAGTACAAAATGTTTCCTTAAAACCATTCGCCCGTACATACATTTTCATATAATTTATTTATGCACAAATTTCTCTTTGTACCATGCCAAAATCCCCAAACCCAGATTTCTTCCTAAATTTTTCTATTCGATCGTCTCTTCCCATTAATTTTATCACATTTCCGTGTTTTTCAAAACTTAATTTAAACTGTTTTTGCTTCCGCTTAAAAACTGGACATTTTTTAATCAAATCAGATGAATTTTCATTTATTATCATCTTATAGAAATAGCGGGTGTCATAAGGGAAAGGTGGATTTGCATTGTCGAGATAAGCTGACTTCATAATCCGTCCTCCTTGCTATTGTATGTAAAACGTGATTGTTAATATTGCGATTATTTTGCTAATTTTATTTGAGTTTTCATAAAATAGAATTGATATTTTTGGAGCGAAACCGATTACTCGACTAATGTATATTTATTGTGTTTATTATTTATTGTACTTTTGCATTCCGTCAAAATACAATGTCAGAATGTATATTCATGGCCTCTAAAAAACCACGTTTCACGTTTTTTGCATATATTCATTGTGCAAGCACCCCAGTCTAGAAATGTATATAATCAGAGCAATGTCCCGTCGATGCTCCATCTTTCGCCACTTTAGTTAATTTCATAAATCCCTTTAGTCTTGGAGAAAAAATCGATCAAAGTCAAAACTTAAAAAAAACCAGCAAATTTCATTTGAGAAGTAAAAAAACCATGGGAAATAAATAAAACCACCCCCAAAATGTTATGCGAATTGCGTGGTTTGCAGCGTAAAATAGTTAGTTGACCTTAAATGATCATATTGAAAAAAATTCATTTTTTACGATATTTCCGTTCATTGTATCACATGGTCTTTTTTTAGGTTACAGTGGTTTTTTTAGGTTACAATGAACTTTTTTGGCAGTTTTTGGGGTGATTCTTATTTTTTGTGAAAAATAAATATCAGGCATCATGTAAGGTGCTACGAGGCACATTCCTGCTAAGTTTTGTAAAAATTGGCGCTGGTTTTTTTAGGTTACAACTGGTTATTTAGGTATGACTTTGAAGGTATACTGTAGCTATGTGGATGACATAGGACAATTAAATTTTTTCTGACATTAGTCTGCAAAGGAGCCTAATGTGAAAACATAAAAGATTCCAGCAGATATGAATACGGGTTGAAATACTGACCCTCAAAAATGCTTTAAAAAATTCATAAAAACGACAATTCTTAGGAACTTTTCGACAAATTTATATCCCAAGTTTCTGAATAATCCGGAAAGAGATCAGGCGTTCAGTTGTGACTTCTCAGGGCACAGCTTGTTCGCCAGTATAAAGCCTGATTTATACTTCACGCGGCGAGCGAAGCGGCGAGAAATTGCCGCAACGGCCGCCGCAGAAATTTCGCGCAAACCCATTTATACTTCGGGCTGCGGCGCGGCAGCCGACGAATTATTCGCCGCCGCAATTTGATTTATACTTCACGCGGCCGCCGCGCCGCGGACTGATTTGCAGAAGTCTAGATTTTTTCGCCGTTTTCCAATTTATACTTCTGCCGCTCCGCAAGGAGTCAAAATTGTTATTTTTAGCCTTTTCGGCCATTTTTCGCCGCGCCGCAGAAGTCAAAAAGCCCATTGCTCTTGCGAATGCTAATGAGGTTTCGAGCCAAGTGTCGACGTCGAATCATTTTGAATTTTAATGAGGTATCGATTTGCGCAATATTCTGCGGCAGTTCGCAGGAAGTATAAACGCACTGCGCGAAGTGGCTGCGAAGCGGCGGTGAGGTGCCACCTTGTCGCTGGTTTTTTTGTCCACGCGGCGAGCTCGCCGAGTGAAGTATAAAATGCACGACGCGGCGCGGCAAGCGGATTTCGCCGCAGAATATTCGCGCAGGGTCGACTAATTTTTGGGCATACTGTGGCCGCAAAACCTCTTTGCGGCGCGGTTCGCGTGAAGTATAAATCAGGCTTAATATCATCAGTTATCTCCTTTTGGTTATGGAAAAAATGGGTGGTTTTTTAGGTTACAAATCGACTGGTTTTTTAGAGGCCAGCACTATATAGGCCGTATTCTTCTATCATTTCTTAATTTATTAATTCAATTTCATGTATTTATAATTCTGAAATGGATTTGACAGAATTCTTTTGCGCAGACGGCGACCATTTTCATCTGTCGTGCCTTTCATGTCGCTTATTATATCGAGTGCGTATCTTTTCTTAATGTAACTTTATTACACCGGCTTCCTTTGATTACAACAACTTGCAGCTTAACTTTTAGGGATGGCTGTTATTTGAATGAAAATTTCTTAAATTATCAATTAACATGAGATATTTGTTCGGTCAAAAATGACGTAGTCAATTGCATCGTTTCTCCAATTGAAGTTTAAAAGTTTCTTCCGTTTATTGACAACTTGGACGATTCTTATGTGTAACTGGTGTCAGGGCCGTATTTACGAAGTGGGAAAGGAGCGGGGAGGGGTCCGCCGCTCCTTTTGGCCACAAAAGAAATTTGAAAGGTAAAATAATGTACGGAAAAGTGGAAAAATTTGCATGTTTTTGACAGAAAATGTTCAAATTTTCGGCCTTCGCGTCATATGTGAAGAATTTTCGATAATTTCGCTTCAAACGCGACCAATAAATGACACTTTTTGCGGGATTTTGAGAGAAAAATGCTTTCTCAAAAGTTCAAATTTTATGTTGTTAATGGATATAGCGTGTTGAAAAACGTAGACAAATGCGGTTTTGGCGAGCTATCCCGATGAATTTTTTGAGACAGACTAATTTATGCTGGGTCCGTCCCTTCCCTGAGGCGAATGCTGGATACGGGTCTGAATGGTATAACCCAGCGCATATAACACTGGACAGGAATTGTACGTACATATGATTTTTTTAGCATTTGAAACGCATTTTTTAACTTGTGATCTAAACATATCGGTGCTTTGATGTCCCATCGATATTCTTAAGCTTAAGAGGACTAGTAAACCCATCTATTCACGTTTGTCAGGGATGTGATGGTAATTACATACTAGTGATGTCCTGGGCACCGGCACCGGCACCGGCGCTGGTGCCTAAGCAACGGCACCGGGCCGGTGCTAGGCTGGTACCGGCGCCGGTGCCGGTGCTAGATAAAAGAGAAAAAATTAGTGTAAAAAGAATAATTGAAGCTCATTTATCACCAATTTAATGAATAAAGGCGCAAAAAGGTAGCATTTTGTTAATAAAATCTTCTGATTAGCATAGTGAAGCATTTTGACTGAACTTCAGAACAAGTCTTCGAGCTTTAAAAATGAATTATTCATTTAACGAAACACATCTTATTGAAAACATCAATTAACAGCAAGAAGCGTGGACACTAATAAATAAAGTAAATTAAAATTAAAAAGATCGACATATAGAGTGGAAAGTTCTTCTAATTCTACCATCTGTAGGCAAGAAGGATGAGTACTACAGAGTAGTTTTCAACTTGATTTCATCAAATCCATTTTTATTTTTCCATTTCGTGAGCAGAAGACCGTAAAACGCAGCTAGAATTTTAAAATAGTTTTTATGCAAAACTTTTTCCTGCAAATAATTCAGAAAAAGCTTGTTAAAACTTTGTAAATGAACTTCTATGTAAGTCTTTTGCATTACTAATTTATCCCATGTTTGTTTTCAGAGGCTTTTGAAAATGTGAAATGATAAACTCAAATAATTTAACCTCAAAAAGTTTTTGTGGCTATTTTCATGTTTGTTTCTTACTAGTTGAATATTTAACTAATGCACTAAAACCAAATTTCGATTTGACTAAAGAATCAACTACTGCACAAGCCAATCTTGATTGCGCTACACTTAAACTTATAATACACTATTTAACTTTTATTTTTCTTCGAATTTCAATTTTATTACAATTTTTTGTTTGTTTAATGCTTAAGTGAGAAAATAATATGTATTCATGAATTAAAAATAATGAATTCGTTACTAGCCAAATGAAATTTTGCCCTTAATATGTATATCCGGTGAAAAATAGGTACAAATTTAACCCTTTTTGAAGAAGCATAGTACACAATATAATATGCTAATGTAGCACCGGCACCGGCACCGGCACCGGCACCGGCACCGGCACCGGTAAAAAAAGCGGCACCGGGACATCACTATTACATACTATGTAAAAATTTAAATAAAAATATTTTCTGGCGCCAGATGGATTTTAGGAAGATTGCTGCTTAACATCGTAGCATACAATTTTGTTATGAAACTACTAGTCACACATTGAAGAGGACTACGGACTTTTTGCTGAATTTAGTAATGCTGTGCAACATTCATGCACATAGGAGGGTGAGGGGGTATTATCCTTCGCTGAAGGGTCAGCCTGACAGATACTCTCCGGTGATTTTGAGCTGACGGAACGTTTTTTGCATCATTTTTGAGGTCAAAAGCAGTGAAAATGTCAAATTTTATGTACTTTTTACTCAAAAAAGCGCCCAGAATTGATCAATTTTTGTATTTTTTAGTGTTAAAAATGATATAATGCAGTCAAAATGGATTAAAAATGCTTTTAAAATGTGAGATCACCAGGAAAAACGTTTCACGGGCTATTTTGACCATTTTGGTCGTTTAAACAAAAAAATCGTGATCGTTAAATTTACTGTTTTAGATTTCTAGGATTTACCCACTCCATTGCCGACCCTGACCTTGTGCATCATTGCTGTGCAACGATTTTTCTGACTTTGAAAATGATGCATGTTGATTTTTATGACTTTGAAGGAAATGTTAAGCTGCTTTTGACGTTAAGCAATAACGGTTTTAGGATTTAAAAAAATACAAGTGATGCTGATTTGTATTATCTTTATGAAACTATAGACACCACAGCTCTTTTTCTTGGTCGGCTTCTTTCAGTTAACATGGCTTAACTATATGTAGCTAAGCTATCCATCTTTTAAAGTTCAAGGGTGAAGCTCTCTATTCATCCCTCCCTATGCTTTTGTTTGTCAGTTGGGTTCATTTTTTCTTTTGTAGTTTCCACAAGTATATTTTATATTGTAATTTATTACTTTTGTAGCCTGTATTACATTCTAGACGACCCGTTTTTAGAAAATTCTTAATGATCGTTTTCAAACAATTTTATTTGCACACTTAGTCATATTTTGCAGATGAAAATGCGCTACGCGGCCTTTTATCGTGCATGACAGCATAATTGTAGCCATTTTCTGATCTGCTAATTTGATATTTTGTCTTTTAGGCTTCAATGTTGCAGCCATTTGTAGAATGCTATATGACTACTGTCAATGGGAACTCAAATTTCGATCTGCTCAAAGCATGGATAAATATTTTTCATAAAATTTCTAAAGATTTCGTTGAAACGAAACGATTGCGAAATAAAAAGAATGAGCAATGCCTTAATAACCGGGACGGCACAGTCAAAACATTTTGCATTAACCTTGAAGTTTCTTCGTTGACCTATAGCTTTTATTTGCCTGATCAAAATCAACTCACATTGAAGGTTGAGCTTATTGAATACATCAGGGAGGACTCGAATAAGTAAGTACGAGTATATTAGCGCGCTTACTCTTCATTTAGCTTGTGCGTATCATATACGTCTGAGTCATACATGTAACGGCTCGAAATTTTGGGTGAGGGGTCCCCGACCATATATACGGGGTGGGGGAGGGTAAATGACCTCAATTTTTTGTCTTGAACGGCCAAAAAATGTCTAAAAACGGCTAAAAATTCCCAAGAAACGGCCACAAAATTAATTTTTTTTAAAAACCGAGGGAGGTGTGTCAAAAATTTTACAGATTTGGGGGGATGGGGTTACGACAAATTTTTGGGTGGGTGATCCTTCCATCTCCTGTTAAATGTATGGTCTGGGTCGTTTGAGCAACTGAGATCAATTTTCAAAACAAGGAAAATGCCAACACATATATAAAAATCGACATTTTTCGCATAAATGCTTGATATCATCTCCGGGCAGTGAATAAAAATAATTAATTTATGCAAACGTCTACTGCGCTCTTATAGATGACTGAGTCTCTGCACTTAAAGTTATTTAGATCGTTCCGCCTCTGAATGACCAAAGTGTTATTCAACCCTATCCTGGTCCTCTTATGCACCCACACGAGTCAAAATTTTAGGCGCTCCGCGCCACAAATCGATTATTTTTAGTCATGTATCCTCTTTCTTGATTGAAAACGTCAGCTGCTTTGTGACTGTAGTGCGCTTATAAAATTACATAGTCAACTGTTTCACTAAAGCACGATTTATCCTGTTCTTCTTCGCGGTTTGAAGTAGGACGCAGCTTAGCCATCATTGACTAGGATGGTTGACGAGACAAAAATGTTCGTGTTCTAATTTTTGGCTTTTTTCGTAGCTTAAGGTCACGAATTTATCAGTAATACTTAATTCTAAATTACGGTTTCAGTGTTTTTTGCGTATAATTGTTGTTAATTCTAAAATTTTTGGATCCTCCTGTTTGCTATAAATTGAAAAGTCTCAGGCGTACGAGGGTTTTGAGGAAATGATAATTTTAACAACTTCTATTTTGTTTTTTACGCTAAAAGTCCTAAAAGCTTCGGTGCTTTGCGCCTGATCATTCAAAAGATACATGCATTTGGTGGTTGGCGTGCGACTGTAAATAATTAAATTTTTCCTAGAGAATTCGCTCGATTTTTTAACTGTTTTTTACTTGAAATCTTCGTATTTGTCCGCCTTGAATGGGTACATACATGCTTAAATAATTAATAAACACGAATAATTTTTTAGGAGTGAGGTTGGCATTGATGCCCTCCGTTTGGCTGTTCATCCGAAGGGCAAAAAGTGTTCATTTGACTCTGAAGCTGGTTCGAAGATGCACAAGTGGGGTCGAATTGTAGTTCTCGGCGAATACCTTGTTCGACTGGGTATAGACTTCACGTTTTTTTTATCCTTACTTTCTATGAAAAATTCTGGCAAAAGCAACAAGGTTATGAATAAATGGGCCAGCCAGTGAGTGTTTAATTAGTTTATCTTTTGTGATTTGTCACCAGACAGGTACAGTATGGGCTTTCGGGGAGAAAGTCAGCCCTGCAATTTTTTCTTAAATACTATTCCTGAAAAACATTGGGCGTGCGTAAAAAAACATAATTTTCGATGTTTCGAAGGATACTCTTTTCTACTGAAACATAAAATATAAAAAAAACTTGGCAATAAAATTGACAATATTGAACAATTTTGGTCAAAACAGACCATTTCGCATGAAGTGCTAGAAAAATTGTCACTTTTGAGCCAAAAATCGCTAAAACCACTTAAAATAGCTTATTTATCTAGCTTTTATTCGGAAAACTGAGAATTTTGCTTGGGATTAGCTCATCCATTCTGGGGGAGTCGGAACTTTCAAGAACACGTAAATACATATATTGACAAGTAACTTAAAAAATTGCATAAATGCTGTTCTAAACAATGATCTTACTTCATGACCTTTTGATTATGGTTTTATTTTTTCACTGTGTTATGAACTGATGAAAAAATTTTTTCTCGATTTTTGCTTATGCATGTTATTTTACCTCTTGTCATTTTTCACTCACATATGTACCTGCTTCCTTTTTAGAAATAAAACTCACCTTTTTAGTTATCAGACTGTTATCTGAATTTTAAAAAAGACTGAGCTGAGGGAAAATTTTTTGCTAAACATGTAGTGCACACAACGCACAGCTTAATTTATGAGGTAGATGAAAATAAGAAAAATTTTGTAAACACATTTTGCTGTTAAACTTTCTTGGACTAGTGGCTATCGTACATGGACAAATCGTGCAACTTCATTCAACCCGGTATCAATGGGAACCGGGTCGGTATCAATGAAAAATTTAGAAATTCTGAACAAATAGAAGAAAAATGATGGAAATTCACAAAAATGACTCTAAAATCAGTCAATCAACTAGAAAATGGAATATGAATTCAGGAAAATCGTGAAAACCATTTGAAAATCAGTTAATCAACCAATCAATCAATGACTAACCAACCAATAATCGGTCAAACAATCAATAATTAAGCAATTAACCACTAGGCAACCAATGAACCAACCAAGCAACCATTTAGTACAAGGATAATCAACCAAATAATTGGGCAGCCCGGTATCAATGCGAAGACCGGCCTTTGTCCATGTATGGTGGCTATGTTTGCACAGCGCGAATCAAAATGCGACTGTGCAACTTACAATTGAAAGATTTTTATTTAGGAAATGAAAATTATATAAGACTTATCTTTGTCATATATTCACAGCTTTCTATGGTCGTTTTTAATACTAAACTTGCAAAAGCGTGCCGAATATATTGCATTTCTATCTGCCCTAGATTTTAGTGTAAAGCAAAAGAAACTCGCACCTGATATTGTTGTGGATAGAAACGTACATTGTATGTGTATCTGTACTGCACAGCATGGGAATTCGGGGGAAGAGGGATGAAACCTATTATCTTTTCATAAGTGCCTTTTTGAGGCTCAGAAACGTCAATTTTTGGTGTTTCTGACGATGCTCTTTCTGCCTAGACGATAAAAAGTTACCTTTTTCATATGTAGAAAACCTCAACAAAATGTTAAAAATGGCTGTTCGGCGCGAAGTGCCGACAAAGTTGACAACTTTGGGATAAAAGATCGCTAAAAACGTCTAAATCAGGATGTTTTCTAAGACTTTTTGGAAAATCGCTAATTTTGGGAATTAATGAAAATATTTTGCGCGGGTGGACAATTTTTTAGGTGGAGGAGGGGCTGAAAAAACCCCTACCCAGAGCTCCAAGATCATGCATCTAAGTTTCTTACAGAATTCGAACATGATGGGTAAAATACACAACCTGACATTCAGGTAAACACTTGCAAAAATCTCGTTTCGCGTTAAAATTTTTATTGCGTTCTGTTTGATTCAGTTACGAGTTTATATTGCTAATTCGTGACTAAGTTCAAAGGCAAAGATGCGACTATAAATTTTTTGATAGAAGTAAAGAATGTATAGGCTTCCTGTTTTACTTCGCAGTCTGTGTTCCGAGGCGAAGTAAAGGTGCTTAATATTATGCAAAATTTTGACAGCTGGAACAGGATCAAGAACAATACAAGATTTGGACCCAGATTGAGAGTTTACACGTCGAATTTAACATTGAACTAATTAGATCACTGTTCGACGTATTCAAACATCTTGTTCCCGTTCAGCGGATTTCTAGAAATGCAGAAATTTCAGACATTCCGTTGACTAAACGTCGCTTGAATATCAAGACTCACATTCGTGACATGTTCATTCTGTTGCCCGTAGATAACTCAGGTGATTGCATAGTAACGGAAGTACGAGGGTTGATCAAAAAGTTCCCGGAATGAACCTATAACTTTTGATAGAAATAAAATTGAATTAAGCAAAATGGGTCGTTTTGTACAATTATGCAGGTCTAAAGGAATGTTAATAGGTAGTCTAGACGCAAGTAATTAAATAAAACCTTTTTCTTTTCGATTTTGTGTCCAGCGTATGGTACCGGAGGGGTTGAAAATGTAAGCTAGTTGCCCAGGCTACTTCTATGCTAGATTCGTATATTAAGCCGCTGAAACGTGAATTCTGCTTAAATTTCTTAAAATTGTTTCCATGAAACATACTTAAAGTTGTTAGCTCTTTCAGGCCCAGTTCTGGCATAAAGACTATAAATAAAATAAATTCTTTTGCTCTTCTAAAGGGTAGCTCGCTTTACCCAAGCATTTATGTATTAACCTTTCCTTATTATTTGTATATTCTTTCATTTATCGTATTGATTTTTTTTAAATTTTTGCATGAATGAATGATAGCGGATAAGAACTTTTCCTAAAACATGGGAGTGATTGTCAATAATTTTAGGTAATTTATCGGCGTGATGCATGTAATCTTGGAGGAGTATGGGAATTTGACAAAGATTAAGGCTTTCAGTCAGAGATCAGAACAAACTTATTTACAAGTGCCTACGAATCGTTAGATTGAACTTTGATTGTTTTCTTGAAAAATTGTTGACAACAGAAAACATTTAGGCCCTTTTTACTGCTCTTTGCTAATGTCTTGTAAAACAATTCGATTTATGTACGTATGTGATTCGTAGATTCAAATTGCTTCAGACAATGACTACAATCTTGAGAAATCTTAATTACTATTTTAATTGGCAAAGTTTTGACTGCCCATGTACGGTTTTTTGTCTTCGGCAAAGATTTTTTCCGATGTACAAAGACTTCTCGGGACCGTCTTTGTACATATACAAAGATTTTTGCACAAACTGTAAAAACGTCTAAAATTCCCAAAAATTTCCGGCGCTTTGCGCCGAAATAAGTTATTGTCTGTTCTATATGCCTTTGTGATGACAAAATTTGCATCTGGAAAGGCAAAATGTCAAACCTTTCGGCGCTTTGCGCTGTTTTGAGAAAGTTCTTAGTATTTTTGTTGTTAGAAGCCCAGGAAATGGCTAAAATACACTACCAAAGGTTGAAAAACGTGTTTTACTGCACAGAAAGCGCTACTGTAACGTTATATATTACCCGAAAATTTGCTTGTTAAAAATGTACAAACACTTTTGGGTGCCATCCACTGTTTTCTTTTTTTGTACAAACAACTTCGATTCTTTTGTATAATCGAAAATCGGCCAAAAACTGCCTATACTTTGTGTACAAAGATGTACAAAGATGGCTCAAAAATCTTTGTACCAGCCTCAAAATCTTTGTCCCGTACAAAAATAAAAAAACAGTGCAGAAGGGCCCTTGTACAAAGAAAAACATTGCTCCTATCTATGTATATCTGAAGTTGTCTGCTTTCAGTGTGCTACGTAGTATCATCAGAAGAATGCCGGAGCAGTATGTCACTGAATACTCTGTCATTGAACGCTTCCAAAGTCGAATCCTTTAGGCGTGTCTTAAATCTTAAAAAGGTTACTCAAACTTTTGCACTGTTTTATCATTGATTTTTTAGGTTGAATGTACCTACACAAAATTTTTGCGTAGTAGGCCTTTTGTAGCTAGTGTCTTACGCCAAAGAATTTTTTCATGCACGTATCAGGTCGACATTTTTGCATAAAATGACTTTCTAGTCATTTTTTAATTTTGATTCTCTTAAAGAATCTCACGTACGTTTCAAGTATTTTATGATGTTGAATGCTTTGTTATTCTTCAAGTGAAAGTTGATTTAGTATTGAAAATTGCTATCTAAAGTTAATTCACAGGTGCGATCAGATACTCGAATAATAAGGGTCGCATTACATAAGTATCGTCATAGCTCTATACTTCTTGAGCTTGAAATTAATTTTTCTAATATCGACAGTTTGAAAATCAAATATGTACGTGCAATAAATTAAATTATATTTTTAATACATAGGTAACGCAAATAGATAATGGAGGCTTTAATCTTCCATAAGTGATAACATGTGCTTGGAATCCTTGAATGACTTGAAAGCCTGAAATAAATCTTGTTTTAGATATATGTTGATTCTTTTCTTTCGAATTAAGATTCGCATTATGTATCAGTTGTACATACATACGTACTTCTCGACTGAGTGAGAAATAACGTAATTCAAAATTTTACTTCTTGATGAATTCATCTATATGTAAATGAAAGACATTAAGCATATAGGGCGTTGGAAAGTGTAGGGTTTTAGACTAACCTTACATATGTAAACATGCGTTAAAGATTCGCATATTATTTATCACTGACTCTCACGTTTGGAGATAGGGGAGCGAAACTTGCTTGCATAGCGCTATGTGATTCTGTCGCGCTCTGCATAATATTTTACGTAAACAACTTGTTTTCACAGCTTTTTCCATTGACGCCTGATTATTGTGCCAAAGATTTGTCGTCTGTTCCCCAAATATCTGCAACTTTTAAATTAGATTGTAGGGTGAGAAAGAAACCCATTACATTCTTAGCATTTACTATTAGTTGGAATTTAGAATTTATTATTAATTTATTATTATTATTAATTTATTATTATAATAATTATTATTATTTATTATTATAATATTATTACTTAGAATTTCTGCAATCTTTATAGAGTTTTTCGAATAGAAGTCCAAAGATTATTAGATTTTATTAGGTACAACTCTTTTTTTGAAGAAAGGATAATCTATTCTATCACTATTTCTTGCGTTTTTCTTTTGTAAATCTTCTATATATTCGTATTTCGATCTAAAGACAACGAGAGGGTCGATGCGCTGAATATTAATATTTGGATTCAGTATTAAAGGTTTCTTCTTTCGAAAATTTTTTTATTTACTGTAAATTATTAGTTATCTTTCAGCTATTTCGAGCAAAGATGCTACTTTAAATAATGCGCCTTAAAGTCCTCTGTTCAGATCATTACAGGCACGTAGCTGGCCGTCCTATTTTGGCGGGACTAACACCAAGTTTGGGGGGACTAAGCCCAAAAAGGTCAAAAATAGCACAAAATAAGGTTTAAAAAGTCATATTTTTCCGATTTTTCTGAATTGGGGGGTCCGGACCCCCATTACCCCACAGCTCACAGCTACGTGCCTGCTTTTCGAGCTTGTGAAGGAGGGGAAGCCGTCCTCCTTATTATCTGAAAATTATGCTAACCTTATCACTTCAGGAACTGACACTTACTTCTTCGTCTGAAGTTGCGCTTAGCTGGAGCCCTGATTTGCACATGTTGCTCTTTGAATCAATCAAAAAAACTGTGATTTACATATTAGGTGAGCATTTCTAGTGATCAATCCAGTATATTGCATACATGGACATAGGTGGGGGTATTACCCCTTGTTGAAGGGTCAGCCGGTCAGGTACTGTCTGGCGATTCCGAGCTAGTGGAACGTTTTTTGCATCAATTTTGAGGTCAGAAGCAGTAAAAATTTCGAACATGGTTCGTTGTTAGGCGCAAACTTGTTGGCTTGATTGATTGAGAAAAGTCTGAGTTCTAATAATTATGATACTCATCGTTTACAGTTGAGCCATAAGTTCAAGATTTAAATGCGCCTAGTTCATTGACATCTATATATGTACATGGGCGTACGCAGAATTGGGCGCGGAGGGAGGCGGCCGCCTCCTTCCCTTAGCCCAAAAATAGTTTTGCAAAGGCATGAAAAAATCATGGAAATTAGCATCTTTTCATCGAAAAATCTCGAAAGTATTTTTTTTATAATTTGGGCTTAGGCACGGCCAAAAATAGTCATTTTCTATAGGATATTTAGATCTTAATGGAATGGATAGAGCATGCTCGGAAACGTCAGAAAATGCACTTTATTTTGTGCCCCGGCAAACATATCCCGAATTATTGGGCCACCAATTTTGGACCGCCCTCCCCCTTAAAAAATCTTGCGTACGCCCCTGTCTGCATATATAGTCTGTAACCTGGTGCATGTATCCGCTCGGAAAATTAATAACTTTATCACTGGTAGCGCTCGATTTCTCCCTTGCTCGATGGAGTCGGTAGCAAATTTTTTTATAGGCAGCGGATCGAGCGATTTAAGAACTTGGGTGTTACAGTAATAAGAAAATTAGTTTGCCGAGCGAATTTACGCACTGGCTTAAAAATAGACTATAGGAAACGAAATAAAAGGGTGACTGGCGTAATAACATAGTCTTGAACTTGCGCTCATTACCTGATTATTGAACTTACCTATTTCAACCAATCAAGGCAACAAATTTGCACTATAAATCAAGATTGAAATATTCAGGCCAGCCTGGTCCCGGCCCGGGGCCGGGGCAGCGGACGACCGGGCCCAAATTTTGACGGGGACCGGTACCTAGATTTTGAGGCCAGGACCGGGATCAATGCATGTATGTTATACTAAGTGCACGTGTACGTCATCATATGTTTAGTGAGCGTGTATAATTTATAAATGTAAGTATCTATAATGTGCTTACTTATCTGTCTACCAGCCCACTAATATAATTAGCTGCAGATGTTAATAGCGAAATAGTATGTATAAGATCACATTACCATTAAAGTAGTTTTAAATGCGTTCTAATCAGTAGTTTATTACTAAAATGCTCTAAGCAGCTTGAAATACAACTGATGGTTTATTTTGCTGCCCAAAAACACAGCTTTTTTCACCATTTTGGGCCTGCGACATTTATAGTGCATTAATCATCTGTGTACCAATGTAACATTTATTTTGGTAAGATACATATGTGTAGCTACTTTTCTTAATCATAAACAGGATAATATTTTGATTAAGCAAGTCTTTTGTAGCAGTATAGTAAGTCTTTCTGTGAATTGCTATTGACAATTGAACTCATTTAGTTCAACAATTAATGCGAATATTAAGCACCGGTTTGCATATCATTATTTTTAAAAGCATATTGACCCCATTCTGATTCTATCCAACTATAGTCTGATGCAGAAGCATGTGATTTTTGATAAATTGTTTCTGCTAAAGCTGTCTGGTACATAACTCAGAAAGCTGTTGAGCGATTGCCAACACATTGAAAATTCACAAAAAACTTTTAAAATCAAAACAGTCTTTGATACTTCGTGAATATTTTTTGTTCACTATATTAGATTCCTTATAAGTCACGTAGAGTAGAGACTTTAGATGAAGTACAGAAAAGCGTTGAGACTGATTGATATAAAGCATGTTACAGAAAAGCGTTGAGACTGATTGATATAAAGCATGTTAAATAAAAATAGGTGAGATCTGACAATAGCTGGAACTTTTGTATCATTCAAACTGCTTGCATGAAGCTAGTTGACAGTTTCTACAATACGTGACACAAGATTTTAATTTTTTTCAAATTTTTGTTGGATATGCCTAGACATATTAAAGCCTTTCAATTTGTCACTAAATCTTTGCAAATTGGACAAAAGTTATGTTAGGAATCTTTGTAGACTTTGGACCTCAGAATCATAGTCTTTTTCAAAAACCTACTATTTTGGTTTCTTATTATTTTCCCTTAGTTAGATTTAGTTCATTCCTAAATTTATGTTCTTCAAGGAAAATGGTTGAATAGGCGCTGTTCATTTGGATTTTCCTGTGAGAATAAATGTAATTGCTGGAGTATGCAAAGAAGGATAATATCAAAAAATTTCTTTCTTAGATATTCTCTGAAAATGCTGGAATAATTGCTTTAATGTAAAAGGAATACTTTTTAGAATATTGTTTGCCCAAAATGTAATCCTTGCTAAGGAGTGAATATTAGAATTTTTTCACATTTTAATTAATAGATTGCTTCTATATTAATTGCTCATTTATAGATAAAATGCTAGATAGGAATAGGTGCAATGCATTATGCAATGCTTGACTATATTCTGATCTACGTTTATTCTAATCAAATTTTTGGTAACATATTTCTTGATTCATGTCAGATGTAATAAAGCGAAGAGAAAATTAAGGTCTGATTGACGTTAATTTCATAAAAGATCGATAAAATTTATTAAAAGCTGCACTGAAGTTAATTAAAGAATATTTCCAAAATAATCACGCAAATATTATAGACAAGACAATTGTCTCTTCATGACAACTCAACATGCTTTCTTTATTATATTACCTTAGAGGCCCGGCCCTTTTTAGCCAGGACCGGGACTGGGCCCACTAGGCCCGTCCGGTACCGGGACCGGGCGCACGGTCGTTCCTTGGGTCGGGGTCAAGACCCCGGTGCAGCTGCAGTATACATTGTGACTTTATGTTTGCATATTATGTACTCTTATTCATATTATAGATTTCAAACAATTGTTCTCGATTTCCACCTCGCCGCCAAAATTAGATCCTGACGAAAAGCCTTTTTCAATCAAATTGACAATGGAGAAGCTGGTCGCGTTGACATTCAACCTTGATTTGTACTGGTGAATGCTTACTTTTTGTTACCGAACACATTGAACAAAAATTGATACATATGCACATAAGATGCAAACTATGAATTTGTTCTTATTCTTATTGATACTCGTATACATAGACGTATAGTGTGGATTACTTGAAATTTATTTTTCAGTATCAAATTCGAATGTTCCACCACGAAATTTTATAAAACGCCTTCGAAGAAGGCCGTTAAATTCGGCCTAATGCGATGGATTTTTGATGGAAATTGTATTTTTACATTCGATGTAAGCCGTCTTTTTTGTATTCGACTAAGATTTTTCGCGATGTACAAAGACTTTTGGGGACCGCCTTTGTACATGTACAAAGATTTCTGGGAAGATAAAAACTGCAAAAAAGGTTTGAAATTCGCAAAAATTTTCGGCGCGCGCCGAAAGGAGTAATTGTGTGTTCTATATATCTTTATAATGTCAGAAATAACATTTTGAAAGGAAAAATGTCAAATTTTTCGGCACTTCGCGCCGACGATTATTAGTGATTTTTGTCCCCAGAAACCCACAAATCAGCTAAAATACACTAGGTACCAAAGGTCGAACAACTCTGTTTTTGCCACACTTAAATCGCTACTGTACCATATTATAGTACCCAAAAATTTGTGTTGTACAAAATGTTCAAGACTTTTAGGGACCATCTTTGTACATATGTACACGTACAAGTGGACCTTGTACAAAAAAACACTGCCCTGTACATGTGTTAATGATAGATTAGATGTATCACTGTTTTTTGTACGAGTCAAAGATTTTGAGGCTCGTACGAAGATTTTTGGTCTCATCTTTGTTCAATGTACAAAGAAGACTTTTTGGGGCAAAGTGATAGTTGTTTTGACGCCTTTTTCGAGTATTTTCAGTTTATTTTCGACAATATTTTGGCGCTTCGCGCCAAACATCGTAATTGCAGTCTATGTAGCTCGAAGCGCGGGCGTTAAAAACTCCAAAATCAATCTTCGTATAATTTCATGCAAAATTGTACACAGACTCAAACAACTTTTGCATCTCTCTATTGTTTTATAAAGATTTCGTGCGAATAACAAGAGCTACATATGTGATACTTTGCTCTGTTTTCTGCCGTTCGAGGATAAAATTGACTTTTCATAAGCAAATCAGTGTTTATTACGAGATTCGATCTGCATATTATTGCAATTGCTGTACCATTTCTTATTATGTAATACAAGTCATTTTAGCTTTCTGAGTCACTTTTTACGTATAAATTTCATCAGAAACTGATGAAAATTTTGGCGCCTCGCGCCGAAGTATTATTATCAATTGAAGTTTGTAGGACGAAGTAACTTTTTCTGGACAGCATGTGGGTCGAAGATCACAGACTGATTGTATTTAAAAATTTGTATATTTAATAGCATATCTATATACAGGCCCGTATCCAGAATTCGGCCAAGGGACCCACTATAAATTGGTCTATATCTCAGAAAATTCGTCGGGATTGCTCGCAGAAACCGCATTTTTCGTCGTTTTTCGACATGCTTTATCCGTTAAGATCACAAAATTCAAATTTTTTTGAAAAATTTCTTTTTTCACTAAAAATACTGCAAAAGAGTCGTTTTTTGGTCGCGCTTGAGCCAAAATTATGGAAAACACTTGACATCTGGCGCGAAGCGCCGAAAATTTGAAGATTTTACGTCAAAGACAAGCAATTTTTCCATCTTTCCCGTGCATTATCTTACCTTTGAAATTTTTTTCCGGCCAAGAGGGGCGGTTGCCCCCCGCCCCTTAATACTGCCCTGTTTATATATTATATGTACAAAAATTTTTTTGGTCGCACAATGACTTTTCTGGAGATCCTTTGCTTGTACAAAGAGGCTTTGAAAAATGAGCTTGCTAAGCGAGAGTTCTAAACCAAGAGAAACTTAAAGTTTAAACCTGCCATTACATTATGAAGAGAATTATAAAAGATTTTAAACTTAAAGAAAATGAAAAAGCTTTTTCATTTCCTCTAAGTTTAAAATGTTTTATAATTCTATTCTTAATGTAATGGCAGGTTTAAACTTTAAGTTTCTCTTGGTTTTTAACTCTCGCTTAGCAAGCTCATTTTTCAAAACTATTTCATGGCGAAGAGTCGTATTTACAAAGAGGCTCGTCCAAAAACAGTGAGATGTATTGCTGATATGAGATGCAGTCAGCTCATTAGCATTGGTTTGCCGATTTTTCAATAAAGGAGCGATTGATAGTCTCGGATTAAGATTGATACATATATATGAGCTCAACTGTGCTAAAGGATATATACGCGATTGCTAACCGCAGCAAATCGCTTAAAGATGTAAGGAAAATAGAAAAAGCTAGAACGGTCTTTAAATGAAATATTGTAATGCAATGCTGCATAGAAAGTTGATCGCATCCTCCATCACCTGGCATCTTGTACGATTTAACGAAAGTCTAAATAATATCCCTTATCGTCGAGACTACCAAATACTCCTCACTGACAAATCAGCTAAATATTGCTATTAAGCTGATTATGTATATTTCATTTTCATCAATATGTACAAAATCTAATCTATGGTAAAGGCATATATACAATCAGTGTAATAGTAAGAAGTCATCAATACGGGAAAGAAGCAAATTAAAAAGAAAAAGGAAAATATGGAAAAAATAAGTAAGTAAATAAATAGATAAATAAAACAGTAAATACTAAAAAAGAAAAGAGAAAAAATTGAAAAAAGACAAGAAAGAAAGACATATATAGAGGTGCATCATGCTATTAGTAAGAAAAAACAAAAAGGACGCGTGAAATAGCACAAGTGTACCTAAAAAATTATATTATGAGAGATTACATGTTTAATGAGGCGCAAAAGTCTAATTGAAAAGAAAAAATAGGTAGGATTATAAAACGAAAACTCACATCGAAAAGAAAAAGGAAAAAGTGGAACAAAAAAAAATCATATAAGCAGACGAGGTCATCAGAGAGGAACTAGGTTGCTACAGTTTCGTGCCTTTAATCCTCTGACTGTCACTGCAACCTAGCGGCACCAGTCTAGGCGGCTAGACTGCCTCTCATAACAAAAAAAAAGAAAAAATGAATAAATAAATAAATAAATAAATAAACGAATTAAAATTATAGATACTATAAATATTATAATAATAAAGAAACATTAATAAAAAGTATATAAATAACTAAATAAATAAATGAAATAAAAAATAATAAATGATAAAAGCATTGTAAACCTAAACGTGAAATACTGCCGTACCTGGCCTGTTCAATCACGTGCGGAAATACAGTGAGTAAATAGATAGCGAGAGCAAGACAGGAATAGAAAATTTACATCGATGTGCTCTAACACTATGAATACTATGATAATAATAATAACATCAATAACAAAAACAATATTATATAAAATAAAATAAATAAATAAAAATCATTGTAAACCTACACATGAAATACTGACGTACCTGGTAGGGATCGGACGAGGCCTCGGCCTCGGCCTCGGTAATCCTCGGTCTTTTTGAGATCCCTCGGCCTCGGCCGAGGGTCAGGTGAAAAATGACCGAGGACCGAGGGTTTTTTAATTTTGCATTTTTTGAGTGATGCCGAAATAGCACAAATACAGCAAAAAAACGCATGTGCTACAAAAGACCCATTGCCTCAAATGTTATGCCAAGTCAATGCTGTAATATGTCAGCCTATAGACGGCAGAGACAAGACGCATATGCTGATTGAAGGATTGTGTCTCAACAGTCCCACCCGTCCCAACAGCCCCACTAGTCCCAACAGCCCCACCATCCCAACAGCCCCACCAATAATCCCAACAGCCCCACCAATCCCAACAGCCCCACCAATAATCCCAACAGCCCCACCAATAATCCCAACAGCCCCACCAATAATCCCAACAGCCCCACCAATAATCCCAACAGCCGCACCAGTCCCAAGAGCCCCACCAATCCCAGCAGTTCCACCGTTCCAGCAGTCCAACCGTTCCAACAGTCACACTGTCCCAACCACACATAAGCGTGTGGGGAGGGATGTTTAGAGTTAAGCCCCCTCCCAACCCGAAATTCTGGAAATCCCCCAAATTATGGTAGACCCCCAGAATTCTATTTTAAGCACATTTCTCGGTCACTTTACCCCACCAGACCCACAGAATTTGTCCGCTGCCAATGTTGGTTCCAACTGCCCCACTGTTATAATCATAGATGCACAGCACGACCGGTCTGGAGAAGGAGTTTTGAACCAAAAATGACCTCAAAACTAGTATGAATGTTAAAATAGCGTAAAAACTACGTTAATCCACATTTTCTGGCTATTTTAAAGCAGATTAGCGCGAAAGTTTTGATTTTCATTTAATTTTAACGCTTATCTTTCCTTTTTTCACTAGAACGTTTTTCATTTTTTTCTGGCAGTCTAGACTAGGCAATAATGAGCAGGAATCTAATATTGCAAGATGACTCGAATGAGGCAAAATCACGGATTGCGCAAAAATGCTGAAGCTTCAATTCTAGCGGGTCTACCAGTTTCTCAGGTAGAGTTATTCTGAAAATGTAAACCTGCACGCTCTTGTATAGTCTTGATGAAATATACGAAGTCGAAAAATAGTCAAAAAATATCTTGATCAAACGGAGCCCGTGTAAATTCTATGTTTCAAAAGTACATTCGTCAAACGCATTTCTCGTATAATAGCGATTGCAGTAATGATGGGGCTGCTGGGAGTACTGGTGGGGCTGTTGGGACGGTAGGGCTGTTGGAATGGTGGGGCTGTTGGGATTGGTGGGGCAGTTGGGATTGGTGGGGCTGTTGGAGATTGGTGGGGCTGTTGGGATTATTGGTGGGGCTGTTGGGATTATTGGTGGGGCTGTTGGGACGGTGGGGCTGTTGGGACTGGTGGGGCTGTTGAGACATCACCGATTAAAGTAGGTACATTATGTGGGCGTTTTCCGTGTCCATGCATGCAAAACCTACTTAATTTTTGAAGCCCAAGATGGGCATGGGTAGAAAATTCAAATGCGCACGATGTGAATAAAAGTTGCAGTTTAAATTTATATAATGGTCACAGAAGTGAATGCATTATAAAAAAGCGTCGCTAACAGATAATTTCATGTTTAAATTTGTTTACAATAAAGAATAAGAAGAATTCGGCACAAATAACATAATGTAACTAAAGAGCTGAATAATGGAATATGCCTAGACCGTATGCGCGATATATTGTGACAATAGGAAATATTAACAGACTCGCTTATTTAACATTTTACGGTTGATTATATTAAATCACATTTACTTTGTGATTCAGTCGCACTTTAGAAGCAATATGTTTCTAGGTTTCTAATTCAATTCTTAGCACATATTGCATAACTTGCAGTGCTAATTTTCCATTTTATATTAGGGGATTCGGGTACCGGGTAGTAAAATTATTTTCTACCCGGGTACCCGGATATACCTGAGTACTCGGGTACCCGTTCGGGTACCCGCGTGCACCTCTACTAAGAATCATCTTAAAACGGCGCAAAGTGCCAAAAAATTGACATTTTTCCTCTTGAAATACAATTTCTGTCATTATAAAGATATGTAGAACACACAAAATAGTGATAGCGAAAACGAGCTGAATGATCAAGATGATTAGCAATTTGTCACTTCTGTGCTTGTCATTTGCATACGTACCATAGTTTCCCAAGGTAGAAAGTTCAGGGGTTAAATCCCAAAATTTAGGACCACTAAATTTAGAGTCTAGCCTTTTTTGCAGGTCAAATATGAAAAATGGCTAAAAGATCCTGTATAACATGTTTTAATGTGAAAAACTGCATTTTTAACTACATTTTATCCCATTCTGACTAGTTTCGTCACTCTTGAGAGTAAAAAATATAAGAATCCATCGAAAATTTTGGCTTTTCAGATCATTTTAACTTCATTCTAGGTATTTTATGGGTAAACAAAACAGAAGTGTATTAGTCAGCGCGAAGCGACGAAAAAATTTTAATGTCTTCGCCGCTTTTGTACCCAAATCATTGCAGAAAATGTTTGATAGCTCAAAATCGTCTGACAGTGATTCAAGTCTCGTACCCCGAGGTGGGGGTAATACCCCCTCACCCCCCATGGGAATGTGTGATACCTACCTTTGAATAAAATTAAAATAATAGCTTGTTAGCTTTGAACTATATTACACTAATCAATCCTATTGCTACTGTACCCACATCACATGGAGCATATGTATCCTACATATATTGTTTGTACTCATATACTCATATTATATGTATTACAAATCCTCGGTCCCTCGGTCCCTCGGCCTCGGCCTCGGCCGAGGCAAGGATTTCAAAGTTCCTCGTCGGCCTCGGCCGAGGGAAAAAAGACCCTCGTCCGATCCCAAGTACCTGGCCTATTCAATCATGTGAGAAATTACAACGAGTAAGCAAAAAAGCGTGAGCTATATAGGAATAGAAAGTATAACTCAATGTGCACCTACTCTTTTATTCTCGGAATGCAGCGCACTGTGAAAAAATAGATAAGCGCACGCAGAAAAAAATCTAAGTCAATATGCGCCTACTCTGATATCGGTAATAATGCACTACATTGCGAATAATTGAAGTAAGGCGGAAAGAATAAAAATGTGGGTACATCGACGCACCTCCATCTTAGGTAGCGCGTTAGCGCGTACCTGTAATATACATGGGTACCCCCAACACCTGTGCACCCCCTACAGCTATAACGGGACACTTCTGGAAGGTGCGGTTTTTTTTTTAAAGAAAGATAATAAAAAATTCGCTGTCCGTGTTTTTTTGTTTTTCTTGAAACTCAAAATTGACTGTGTAAAGAAAATGTAAAGTTTTTGTGTAACGTTATAACATAGGATAAATTTTGGGACCTTTTTACTGCGGCATGTGGACAACTGAGTATTGATGGCTCGAAGGATTGAACAGAATAGGATAATAGAGGGATGAATTCTACAGATGACACTTTTTTGTTTTTTGAAATTCGCATTAGTTATCGAACAGCAGTGTAAAGAGTGCGAAAATCTGGGGGTGAAAAAGCACTTTTTGGTCGAGTTTTCAACCTGCCTTTGTCCGATACTAACTCCGGTTGTGAGGTTTTTAAAATGTTTTCTGACAGAAATGTAGAGCGGATCAAGGGCTACATTCTGCATATAAGCAAAGTCTTCTATGCTCTATGATGAGTTAGATCCTGGGGTTTAAAGTTTACACTCTAATGGATGGTGTGAAAAACGGATTTTAACTAAGATTTCTCTGCCAAATTTTTCCGCTTATGAGTCAGTGCAAATCGAAGACAGCATTAATAAAATGCCTCACAGGGGCTTAACATCGCAGCAAACCGCATTTAAAAAAACGCAATATTGAGTTATTTATGGGGGTGTAAAGTTCGAAATCAGAGGTAAAAAATGGGCGAAAAAACACGTTTTTTCCGAAGTTTGATTGATAAATCATACCAAATAATTTTTGCAACAGAATTTTGGCACACAGGAATGTACTACGATTTAAAAGCTACAAATTGTACCAAACCGAATTTCTTTAAACTCAATGGGGAGTTCGGTACGGAATTTTAAAGTTTACAGTGTTCTAAATGATGGAAAATACGTTTTTGTTGCGTTTTTTGTTCGCCACTTTCTCCGTCCAGAAGTCGGGATAAGTCTAATAGAATAAAAATAAAGTGCTTTATATCGGGTGCATGTCAAAGCAAATTGTCTATACATTAATATTTAGCGAGTGTAAAGTCAAAAATTTGGAGTTTAAAATGCGTTTCTGTCTTGTTTTTTCTGCCTGCTTCTCCGGTTACGAGTCAGGGACACGTTTATCAAGTCTAGAAATGGACCAGGAACCAAATTTAATATTACAGTCTAGCGCATATGTTTACACTCTACGGTGTTGTAAAGTAGTTTACACCAATTGTTAGTTTGCCCCTAGAACATTATGTAGACTTTTTTCATAAATATTAATCGTAATATCGGAATAATATCAAAATTACGAATCTGACTAAAATCTTCTTTACACTAGGTGTTTAAATGAAGTTTACACTACATATGTATTTATCTTCGTTTTTCAGCATTCCAGAAACCTAATTTTTTCCTGGAGTCTAGAAGTTTTCAAAGGATCAAATGTGAGACGTCACGTAGGCGCGTTTGTTTACATCCAACAGTGATGTAAAGTAGTTTACACTCATTGTTTATATGTCCTCAGACCATTGTAGAGGCATAATTTTTTCATGAATGTTGATCATAATATCCGAGTAATTTTTTACACTGCATGTTAGCCTTTGTTCTAGAGCATTGCAAAAACCGAAATTTTTTCCTGAGATATAAAAATTTACAGGGAATGAAATATATACGTCAGCTGGGCGCGCTTGCTTACACTCAGCAGTATTGCAAAGTGGTTTAAACCTAATGTTTATTGTCTTTAAAACATAATGGAGACTCATTTTTCCATAAATGTTGAAAGAAATATCGGAGCAATATCAAAATTACGAATCCGACTAAAATATTCTTTACGCTATGTGTTTGTGTAAAGTTTACATTACGTGTTAACCTTAATTCGATAGACTTGCAGAGACTTTGTAACTGAAGTCAAGAAATTTTCAAGGATTCATATGTGAGACATCATTTAAGTGAGTTTGTTTACCCTCAAAAGTAATCTAAAGTGATTTAAAAATTATGTTCAAGTGTCCTTAGATCATTGAAGAGATGTAATTTTGTCTTAAATGGGTTGCATTAAAGTTAAATCCTTCTTAGCCGTGTTTATAATATGTTTCACAAAATCTTGCACATGGAGAGCTATCGTTTAATTGATGTAAATTGCCTGCAAAAGTGGTTTAAAATGAACCAGCAATCACACTACTGTGCACAGAAGTCGACAAAGATATGCAGCTTTATTGTAATCATGTACATTAATAAGCCGTAAACTGTTAGTATTCTCTACACCTAGTAGTTGTGTAAAGTTTGCACTATTCATTTGTTGTTAATATGTAGTCTATACTACAAATTTATTTTACTACCAAATCAAAGCGTTAGTGTTCCTTACATTTGATATTTGCGTGAAGTTTTTGAATTTTTGCCGAAAAACTTTGCCTTCTAATTTACCAACATCCCGCCTTTTCCATTTTCTTAAAGTTTAAAATCTTTTATAAGTCTCTTAATAATTTAATGGTAGGTTTTAACTTTAAGTTTCTCTTGGTTTACAACTCTCGCTTAGCAAGCTCATTTTTCAAAACTTTTTCATAGTGATCAGATTAGTCGCGTTTAGTTTGGAATTAGTGGACGGTCGTTATTTTATTACTCGGCTTAAATAAACCAAGTGACTATCTTTTGATTATTTTCTTTATCGCAAATTCAAACACCCAATTTTCAATTTGAAAATTGACCCAAATTTGAAAATTGATCCAATTTTTAATTTGAAAATTGAAAATTGGGTGTTTTCAATTTCAAAAGTCACAACACATTGTGCTTGTGTATTGATTGAGTGAGGATTTGCAATGTGAATTCGTTGGTTAAATTTTTGTGCTTGATTATAAGTGAACTGCACATTAAGAAGAAATAACTTAATGCAGTTTTAATTTGAAAATGGATGGTGTCAATAAGGTTGTCTTGTTTAAAAAGGATAATGCTGATGTTAAGATCAATATTGTTTTCCGCGTTCTTGGACTGTTGTCATTATTGTGGCATGTTACTGATTGTATTTACTGACTGATGTACTGAAATCACGCTAATTAAAAGTAGTGTACTAGCAAAGAAAAATGCTCTGATGGAACAAAAAAGATGAATATACTTGGAATTGTGGATTATTATGGATGTAAAAGGAGGGGACTAGGAAAAATCTACTTAAAGTCGGAAAATCTGCTAAAAATCACACTTTCTCTAAGCAACGCAAAAAATCGATGTATATTCTGCGGCCTCTAAAAAAGTGTCTTTTTTAAATAATGTTCGAAGTTTCAGATAAGAGTGTATAAACGAAATCTATCAAGGTTACTTTTTTAAATTGCTGGCACCTGATTGATAGAAAACTAAGAGGTATTGTATTTAAAGTTGTTTTATTTTATGAGCATTATAGCAAGCAAAGCAGGAGCCGATTGATTAGTGCACACAATCGTTTCGGGCATGCTAGTGTATCTACATTAAGTCTGTTTCAAGTCAACTTACGCGTTTCCTACTGTTTTAAACCAACCATGTCTTCAATTGTCTTCGATATTTGCTATTTCATTCAATTGGCTTGGAAGACTGTTAGTTTACTTAATATCATTTCCCATAGCTACTGCATAGCTAACGTGCTGCTGTTTCAATCATTGTTATGGTTGAATATTTATTTTAATCTGTTGCCGCAGAATATACATCGATTTTTTGCGTTGCTTAGAGAAAGTGTGATTTTTAGCAGATTTTCCGACTTTAGGTAGATTTTTCCTAGTCCCCTCCTTTTACATCCATAATAATCCACAATTCCAGGTATATTCATCTTTTTTGTTCCATCGGAGCATTTTTCTTTGCTAGTACTCATATGGCTAGCGTACTATAATAAAAACGAAGCTACTCACTCATACGGATGTTTTATGAAGCGCGTCTGGAAATGTGACAGGAAGCTGAGTGCAAACGCGAAGGAAAATTCAAAATGTCGTTATTGGAAACTTTGAAGTATTCTTGACGCATAATTTTAACATAATGGCTTTGTTTACACAGTTTGATTGACAGATTATTAAGGCGAATACAGAAAACTCTAAATTTCAAAACGGTCTTAAGCAATTTTGAATGTATGAATGCGCTGGAAAATCAGAAAGGTTGCTATTGCAAAATTTTATGTATTTTTGGCGCATAATTTTAACGTTATAACCCTGTTTTTGCAATTTAACTGACAAATGATTCACGCGCGCTGTAAAAAATTCTGCTATAGAGCAAAGACGCGCAAAACGATGAAGTTGACTTACAAAAACAGCATACAAAAGACCTTTAGGTACGTTAGAGTCTGAAAAAGGAAAATTGACAATAGGAAATTGAAACTGTTCTCTTTTGTCGAAAATCGTGTAAGAAGTCAATTTAGAAAGATTTACTTCAATATCTAAGTAACTAACCTTTGCAGCAGAAAGAGTTTCCGTGACATTTAAGGATGTAGGGTAAATCTCTTTGATGTAATCACGAAAATTTGAAATATTCATAGCCGCTATATCATCGATGTTACGAGTCACGTTATTAAAATAATAAGCAAGGTCTTTATTTCTAGGCGATGATAGGAATTTATATTCACAGTTAAAAAGAAAAAGATCGGCCAAAAGTGAAGAATAATTAGAGCCCATGGTGATGCCAATTTTTTGATGAAAAATTTTATTTCCAAAATTGAAAAATGAATTTTGGATTAAAAATTTGAGACTGTTTGTAAAAGTTTCAAAGTCAAAAGTGAAATAAGATTTTTTGTCCGAAGGAGAAGAACTCCAGTATGATTTGAAACCGTTAGTACATAAAAATTTAATCTTATCAGAAAATTTCTCCAGGAAATCAAAAGAAGCGGAAATAAGTTCGTTTTGAGGGAGAGATGTGTGGAGTGTTGAAAAATCTTATGTATTTATCGATTTAATGTTTTTAATTGATTCTAATGTTTTAATGAAAGAAAATGAATTATTGATAGACCAAAACCTGTTGATCCGAGAATTTCTGAAAATAGCTTTACAATAGTTTTCCCAGAAACGACGGACTAACTTGAGGCCTTCGGTAATTAGCGACGATATGAAAGTAGTAGAACAATTTTTAGCCGAAGTGATTAACCTAGCTTTATAGGGAATTTTATGTAGTTTTGGAATCCAATACACGAAAGGTAAGTTTTGTTAAGACGTTCTTCACTAACAGAGCCGGAAAACTTTGAAAAAATATTTTTCTGAAATTGAATATGGTCAAAGATAATAATTTCTTCACGTAAATTGGATAAAATGTAGATACCACTGGAGGGTAGGGATGACGATGAAAAATAGCCCACTTCTTTACAAAGAACCGTTAAATAATGGTGCTTACATGTGATGACTAAATTATTGCTAGCCTTATCTGCGACGGTAATGACAAAATTATCATGTAGATTTTTAAGTTTTTCTTTAACAATAGATTTACAGAGGAGAGAATTAGAAAAGGACGGAAAGTTTGATTTTTTGAGTCCGTGAATTCTTTGTGAAACGATTTGTTTTATTCGATTTTTCCAGTCGAGCAATAAAACAAGAGGAGGTTTTTCTCGCTTGACCCAAGTTGTAAGAAAATTATCAAGAGCATGAGAAATGTCATTTTCACAAACATTCCAATTTATGCGAGGAGTTTCACGAAAATTAGGACCTTTATTGAACAGAGAAATCAACTCAGGATCACCAATAAAGTTTAAATCGCCAGTAATGACATGACCACGTGGTTGATAAACATAAGGGGACGAGTGACACAATGACAAGGCGGAATAACACCAGTTGATGGAAATTCGTCGATAACCTGTTTATAATTTGATATCTTAGATCTAACGGGTTGAGTTAAACGATATATAACGACAGGAGGATCTTGACATTTGAAAAGGAGGAATGAGCTTAGTAACGCATTTTGAATGAAAGATTAAGGGCAGGTTGATGATGTCAAAACCTTCATTCTTAAAAGTAAGTCGAAGAAAGTCAGGAGTATAATCAATTTTAGTAAGCGAGACGGGTTTATAGAGCCTATAGTAAGAAATTGCGGAAATTATGCCAAAACATCGTTTTTCATTGTATGAAAATTCATGGGTGGATAACGAAACAACGTTTTTCACGCAAAGATTTCAGATTTTTTAGCCAAAGATTAAAAATTATATAGTGTATAGTCAAATGAGAATGAGACGAAATCAATAGTTTGTTGCATTTAATCCAGATTTTTCTGACTGAATTTAGTTCACATAAATTGGGATATATAAGCGGTTTAGAATTATGATGCATTTTTGCGCTCGAGAACTTAAAAAAATCATCCTATAACTGTCGAATATCATTCCTGTCGCAATATCAATGCATGTAGCCTACAACACATTTATAGTCACTTTAAAGTTTTTGTTAAAAATTAGAAATGAATAGAACTTACTACGTTTAGTTGAAACGATAAAATTCTTCGTAGGGAGAGGAATTTTTCAGAGAAACGCATTTAAGGGAACGAGATTGTTGAAGGACAAGTCTCGCGGATTGATTGAAGAGGGATGAATTGTGGTGGGGACTGGGGATGCATTGTGGTGGGGAAGATTTCTGGCGGGGACATATTGTGGTGGAAAAATTGTGATTGGGGACGAATTGTGTGATACGAACTTTCCGCTAACTCTTCTCCACACTCACAAGTCATGTCATCATCTAAGCGATATGCATTCCTTATTTTTCAATCTTGATAATTATAATTACTTAGCTAAAATTGTTTAAATTATACGTGTATCCAAAATCATGGCAAACTATAGCTATAAATTATTAGGAAATACGGTAAATAAATGTTAATACATATATGAATAACTATTAAAAATAATCAAAATTATAATATTATGTAAATATCGAATGCGGCCGCCCCTACCCCTCTTCTTTTTTCATCAATTTTTATCTAAAGAAAGGACTCGTTAACTTTTGAAGCTAAATTACTTGAGCGTTGAGCATAAAACATTAATTTTAATCTTGCAGGTGCTTCAAGCCAAGAAACTTGCATCGCATCCTAAAGTTGACGAATTTCGTCATTCTTGCGGAGATGAATTGATAACTAAATCTAATGCTTTATGGTATGCTATTTTACATGACTACAAAATTAATAGTGATCAAATGTTTTATTTCAGTGTATCAGTTGTAGTTTTTTGCTGATGTCCGAAATTTTCTTTATCACTATTTCTTTCGAAGCAACATACTTTGTCCATTTTTCTTGTACATATGTACTCGTTTATTACGCGAGGTATTCTGCAAGGTAGCCTAAATTCCATATTAGATGTCAGCATACATGCACAGTATGGGAATTCTGGGGAGGGGTGGGATAAAGTTATATAGTGCCTTTTTAGGGTACAAAAATGGTAGGTACGCGTCAAAAACATCGTTTTTTAGCGTTTCTAACGATGCTTTATCTTTCTAGAGCATGAAAACATAAAAAAAATTTCGAAAAAAATTTAAAAAAAGTCGGAACAAATTGAACAAAATATAGTCAAAACATGAGCATAATGGCGCGAAGCGCCGAAAATCTGGCACTTTTGAGCAAATAGATGGCTTAAAACTCATTAAAAAGCATCTTTTCTACAAATTTTCATAATTTTTTTGGGAAATTTCAAAAAATCGCCAATTCCGTGGGAGGGGGTGAAAAAATTTTTGCGGGGGGGGGGGTGAAAATTTTTCTGGGAGGAGTGAGAAGTGAAACCCCCAAGCTCTTCCAAGATCATGTATGGATGTCAGCAATACTATTCAGAAGAATTGCGAATCGCGGTTTACATTTTTATGCTACGTTTCGCAAATTTGAATAGCTTTTACATACCGCTTCATAAATATCTAACTAGATATGCACGGTTTGTAGTTTTAATGGTTTTTTCCGAAACATTAGAAGCTTTTTTGTTATTTTTACGTTTTCAGTGTATCTTAAGGCTATTTTACGTGAAAAGGTTTAAAATGAACGAAATAATCAACGCTTGTCATCGCGTTATTATTCATTTGTTGTCATTTGTAATTATTTCTGTATTTTAGTGACAATGACAACGATGCACTAGATCAGATAGTTTCAATGAAATGAATATAAATTATAGTGATAAATTATAAATCATCGCGCTTAAATCCAAGTCAAATAATGTTGTTTCCTACTATGTACATTGTCAGCATACATGATCTTCGGGAAGGGTTTAGGGGTTTCATCCCATCCCAGAATAATTTTAACCTCCTCCCAGATATTTTTCACTCCCTCTTCCACCCCCAGAATCCCAGAATTCGCAATTTTTCAAAAGTTTCTAAAAATTTCCTAAAAATTCGTAGAAAGGTGCTTTTTGAAGCGTTTTTAATTTTCTATTTGCTCAAAAGTGTTAAGTTTTCGGCGCTTCGCGCCTTATACATACTTATTTTTTGACTATATTTTGTTGGATTTGTTCAAGTTTTTTAATTTTTTTCGAAATTTTTTCATGTTTTTATGCTCTATAAAGAATTATCAGAAACGCCGAAAAAAGTATGTTTCTGACGCGTACGTATCCACCATTTTCGGGCCCAAAAAACGCACTTTAAAATATCGGTTCCCCAGAATTCCCATGCTGTTCATGTCTGATTGTAAGTAAAGCAATTATTTGAATTGTGCACCTAACACTTTCTCAAAATCAAGCAACAGTGCCTGTGCAGCGATTACCATCGATTCCCAGGGAAGTTATTTTAATTTTAGGTTAACTCAAATCTCAAACATGGCTGTTCTTTTTCCTTACGGGTATGATTTCGCTGGAGCTCACGAAGAAGTACGGTTAATTTCATACCTTCAACTATAAATTCTTATATTACTTAAATACTCGTAGTTTTGGCTCTGCTCAATACATGGATGAGATATTAATGGTCAGAGGGGGTGGAACTGTATTTTTTTGAAGTTTCGTTTTGCAAATCAAATTCTTACTACCACTTTTTCGGTGTCTTAAAGTGTCGCTTTTAACTTAAGAAAAGAAATTCAATTTAAAACGCGTTTCATTGAAAATGCCTCTTTTTGCCCTTTTCGCAGATAAATCAATAGGATTTATGATTCCAGTTTGTTTATTATAGCGGTAAAACTTTACTTTTTCACTGACACAATTGAGCCTTTATTTTGATTTATTTAATGAAGTTCTGTTATATTAAATGATTTGCGGTTAGGCGATAGTTAGTTAAAGGAAGTTTCAAAAAGCATTTATAATCCTGCTTGCACGGAAGCACAATTTCCTCAGCGGTCAGTTTTATAAGCAGTTGAAATATGCTGAAACTTTCTATGACCAGACATGCTGATTTGGCTTCTGCCCCAGAAGGTGAATGAAATTTAAAAGCGAAGCCAAAATCAAGGCTAAAGATGGATGAAAATCTTAACTTTCTGCAAAAATACTTAAGGCTTGACCAGAAAGTGTTAATTACGGTAGTTTTAATAAAACTTGGTTTAGCATTTTATTCACATTTAAAAGGACATTTAAGCTCTATAAAACTCCTCCACTGAACTCATTAGAATAGACTGATCCTCAAATTGACCGTGGCTGTAGCGAGGGAACTAACTGCTTGGATATTTGTAATCGATAGACTGACTATGCCACCAGATGTACATATCAATTAGATAATTTTATCCAGTTCAGTCAATTCTGTAAATAAATGATTAGGTGATAAATTAATTTTAATTTATATGCGTGCAGCCGATTTCTGGAAAAAAGTATAAAATGCTTTAAAAATTAAATAAATTATTCTATTTCTATGTTCATTACAATGCTCATTTTATCTATACATACTTTAATATACATTATATTCTTTATTCCTAAATATCAATGTTAGTGAATGCCTTTCGTGTTGTAGTTTCCTCCAACTTGAATCTTACCAACTGATCTCAATTTCAATCTTTTGCTTAATAATTTTAGTTAATCAATACTATACGATGGCTCAAGGATTTACACAATTTGCGAAAGCCTTCTTTTTATCCAGGTCAGGGCTTGCCTTCTGATATGATGATAAGAATAGAGGTTAGTGTGAACGAGACTGTACTAGTGTACATACATGTTAGGGGGATTGCGGATCCATCACTTAAAGTTGGTTGTTCCCCTTCCCTTATTGGAGCCAGAAACTTTTTGACCCTCCCATTTCTGGAAAAAATTGTATTTTTTGGCCGTTTGTAGGTGCTTTCTTGGCCATTTTCGGTCAAAAATTAGGGTTTATTCACCCCCCCCCTAAAAAATAAAAAATATTCTCGGAACCCCACGCTAAATTTCGAGCCCTAAAATGTATGCTGGTGTACTAACAAGCAGGCCCGTAGTAAGGGGAGAGGGACAAAAAAATGTGAAAGACTGATATCTCAAGAACCATTAGGAAGTTGTCAAAAATAAAGGCATTTCAAGCGTTTCTCAAAGAGCGCTCTAAACCGTGTTGATGATAAATTTTGAAAAATTCTGAACATTTTTTATTTTGTACTCATATACAAAAATCTATTGCTTAAATTATCTGCGCAACTGGTTTCTCATCATTCAGTCCATAGACAATTCTTCACTTTTCGTATTTGTACTTAATCTTTGTGCTCTGAGAAGAAAAACAACCCGAAAATTAGGTGATTTGGCGCGAAGCACCGGAAAGATTCGGCATGTTCTCCATGTCTCTTTTAAATTTGAGTGGTTTAAAAGGCGGAAACTATGCAGAAACAGATAATATGGCGACCAGAATTTTTCATTTCTTCCTCTGGACCCTTGTGAGAAACAAATTTTTTTCGTTTCAGGGGGCAACTGTTCCCTTGCCACCATCACTAAGGGCTTCCTTACAAGTTTATATTTGAGTGAATAAATTATATTTTTTACGATATTTGATTTCAGAATGCTAAATTGGAGATAGGCGACGATCAGTTTGAAGTGAAGCTCAGAGACAATTATGAGGTTAGTCTGTCTGAATTCTGTAGTATGTTGTAGTAAATTATGCCGTAATAATTCAGTGTTTTTATTCATTGTTGTACACTGCATTTTTGTGTAAAAATTAAGAGTTTCTTATGTAGAATTGGACTGAATGTCTTTTTCGTCAAAATAAATGACTGGCTTTTTGCGCTAATAGAGAAAGTTAGCATTCTAACAAATAATAGTAGGTATATTGTGCACAAGAATGTATGCATAATTGGTAAGAAAGAATAAGAGCGAACAGCTTCTTGAGAATCATAATTTTTCTGGAACTGGGGTATTTTTATGGCTAGCTTAGTATTACGTGTATGCTCGGTTTTTTTATTTGGCAAAATTTTTTTCTGATGTACAAAGATTTCCGGAACCGTCTTTGTACGTTTATAGATTTCAGGGAACACAAGAGTGTGAAATGTTACTAAAATTCTAAAAATTTCAGGCGCTTTGCGCCGTAATGATCTATTGTCTGTTCTGTATGTCTTTGTAATGTCAAAAGTTTCTTTTAAAAATGCGAAAGGCTCTTAGCACCGTTTCGATAAATTTTTAGTTTTTTGTCGTCAGAAGCGTAGAAATTGACTAAACTAAAGTACCAAACGTCTAAAAACGTCGGAAAACCTTATTCAATTACAGGAAAAGTGCTATTGTATCTTTTTATATTACCCTAAAATTTGCATGTACAAAATGTGCAAAGACTTTCGGGAGCAATCTATGTGCATGTACAAAGGTATCTTGTACAAAGAAAAACATTGGGTATTTGTACGTATGTATGTATGTATGTATGTATGTATGTATGTATGTATGTATGTATGTATGTATGTACAAGGCAAGTAATAAATTATATTTTATATATGAATTCCAGCCATCCTCTTGCGTTTCTATTTTATTTTACGGATAACTTTGCTTTTCTTTAAGCTACTTATGGATGAACAATATGAGTGTCAGCAACGACAACAGATATTGGACCAGAAAATTGAAGAATTACGGAAAGTTCAGCCTATCTTAGAAAGTAATGTGCTGTATTTTCTTGTGTGCTTGTCTATCCGAAAACCCGGGGTTTACAGACTTGAATTTTACATATAAAAGCTCAATTCAAGAATAATATGTAAGTCTAATTACACGAGTATGTATGTATATGTACATATGTAGCAGTGCACCGGTACCTCTTTTCTGGCCGGTACCGGTAACGTTGCCGGTACCAGTATTGGTACCGGTACTAGTATACATACATATTAAGAATAGTGCTTGCATTTATTGGGGAAATCATTAGCATGTGCGATCAGACCATTGTTACAGCCTGACTGATCATTGGTCTAACTGTTAAAAACTAAAGCATTTTAGAGCTAAATAGCCTCGTTCAAAATAAAATATCAGCGTTAAAATAGAACAAGAACACCTTTATCCACAATATTTATATAATTAATTTCAAGGAATGTTGTAAAGTAATTGTATTCAGTGGCGTAGCTGTTAGGGGGACTGGGGGACTAGTCCCCCAAAATTTTAGAAGTATGAATATTTTTCACAAGGGTACCCCAAAGGAAAAAATTGGAGATCCTCAATGCGTATCTTAAAGACCGCTAGAATAGATTTTAGCACACTTTTTGAGCTGATAATGCCAAAATTCTGGGGCGCTTCGCGCCTTCTTCATTTATATACAATATATTTGTTTCATATAATAAAATCAAATTTGATTTTTTAAAATTTTTTCTTATCTATGTGTTGATTGTTCAGAGAAGCTCAAAAACACCATTAAAATTTTCGTCCCCCCAAAATCAGTAGGCCAGCTACGCAACTAATTGCATTTCCTTACTGTTGATTGTCTTTACCTTTTTTCTGCATCATTCTTCCATTTCTCTTTCTAATAAGTCTGTGACCAGTCATTCAAGTAGGGCAAGGGCAGTAGTTGCAGGCAGGTGCACACAATGGCTAATTTAGGAATTGACCTGGTATTATGGTTGAGCTCAGAGTGCGACCAGCTGATTTACTCAAGAAGAATTTCATTAAAAATTAATGTAAACGCCCGAGCAGCGTAGGAGCTACTATAATTTGGAGTTTGTGGTTGATTTCATTCGCTTTTGAAAAAATTAAAATTTGATTTTTGTCTATCTTCAGCATTACTTTTGTCTTATTTTATTTAGAAAAATATCTCTTTATCACTATGAATTGAGGTATATTTTTGCGTCATTTTAATATTCACAAATTTTGAGGATAATTGGACCCAGTACATCAATCTGTCTTATCCACTCCAGATCAACCATGAGGTGCACTTGATATCTTAAAAACTCGCCAAACGCTTGCACTTACACCCTGCTGTGCCACGATTTTTACGCTGAGAATGAAGAATGGGCTGAAATGGTTTTTAAAACAACCCAGAACATTCGACAAAAAAATCATCATCACCTTCCCATATTGTTTGTCATATTTTTTAGACTCCGTTGAATTATTGAAAGCAGCGACATTCACTAAGCATATCATTGTGTTTGTTTAGAGAACATTGATTTTTTCGCGGAAGTGCAAAGGCGGAGAGAACTATGCTAAATAAAAAGTCCTATTCGACGGGTACATAGCTTCATGTTGCTATCTTATTTAGAGGCATATTTCTTGCAGCGAATTAATGTTTTTAGACTGGAACATTAATTAGGGTTAATTGTATACCGTCGAACATGCTTTGATCGATAATTTATGCTTGTTGATTAAAAGTGGTTGAAATAAGTAATTTAAATGGCGGGGCAAACTTTTCAAATAATCTATTCCGCTAATTTTCATTGCTTCATATTCACGTCAGTCTAGTCGGCACTTCAACAATGCTCTTTCACTTTAAACTTGAGAAATATTATTAATAATTTGGTACCGACTGGAACCAGGGTAGTACCGGAACCGGTACCGGTACCGGTTGCACCCTAGTATGTAAGTGATCGAGTTACCGAATGCATGACTCGACTTCTTTTTGTCATGATTGTTATGCATTCATCCTAGGTAGCGCGTTAGCGCGTACCTTTAATATTCTTGGGTACCCCTAACACTGAGGCCCCCTATACAGCATTACTGAGACACTCTGTATTGTTCGGTTTTTTAAAGATAGTTAATGAAAAATCCGGATGTAGACTTTTTTATTTTTGTTGTAAAGTTTTGCTGTAACGTTATGACGTACATAATTTTTAAAATTTTGGTTTGCCACACGACCTGTCCAACTCAGGTTTGCATTCTGTTTAGTCTTATTTGTTTAAATGTAGACAATTGTATAAGCTCGATGGCACTTGCTTTATGTTTTTTAATTGACTCATTTTTAGAGTGGTAGTGAAAAGAGTGTAAAGATTCTGAGGGTGAAAAACATATTTGTGCCTCTTTTTTGTCTGCCAACAACTCCGGTTATGAGTCCAGAGAAATGTTTTCTGATAGAATTGTGCTACGTTCCAATGGATGCTTTCGGCTTACCTGCGAACTTTTTTACATTCAATACAAAGTTAAATATAGGGGTTTAAACTTAACACTCTCGTGGACGATGTAAAAAACAGGTTTTATTTCGGATTTCTCCGCTAACTTCTCTGCTTATAAGTCGGGACTAGCTGAAGAGAATAAAAGTAAAGTACATTCCATGGACCACACGTCGCAGCAAACTGCGTTAAAAACTCAATTTTAATGTTGAAGATATAAAGTTAGAAATCAAAGGATGGCTTTAAGCAGTACAAAATACGTTTTTCTCTTTTTTATTGGTCGATATCTCGAATAGGATGCGGAACAGAAGTTTTTCAACACATAAACGTACTACGATTCAAAGGCTATAAAGTGATCCGAACCGAATTCCTTTACAATCGTAAGGTTCAGATTTTTAAAGTTCACAATGTGGTGTATGGTAGAAAAATACGTTTTTGTTAATTTATTTGTTCGCCAATTTCTCCGTTTAGAAGTCGGGATAAGTCGAATAGAATAAAAATGAAGTTTTGAAAAATGAGCTTGCTAAGCGAGAGTTGTAAACTAAGAGGAGCTTAAAGTTTAAACCTACCATTAAATTATAAAGATAATAATAAAAGATTTAAAGCTTTAAGAAAAAGAAAAATGTGGTAAATTAAAACAAATTTAAAGGATATGATAGACAATTATTATTGAGAATAGGACGATCACGTGCTATGTATAATGACTCCTTGATTAAAAGATCAAAAGAGTTGGATGCTCGACTGATAACCTTGAAGCAATCTGATGTAATTGGATGATTGCTATTTGAGATATGTTTGTGAATAGCAGATAAACTATCACCCTGAATTGGCTTTCCTGTAGCAAATGAGATGCCAGTATGCTCTGCCATTCTACTCCCAAAATGTCGGCGAGTTTCACCGATGTAACTAGCCATACAGCTAGAACACGTATACTTATATACTAAATTTGAGAGTAGCTTAGCAGGTACAGCATCCTTGTTCTTAAAAAACCGGCTGATACACATAACAGGTTTGTAAACAAACCTTACTCTAATCTGAGGGTAAAATGCAGATATAACCTTTAGAATTCTGCTGCATACATTGTAGCCATGCACACCAGTGTAAGGCAAAACAAGAGAATAGCATAGTTTATCACACCCGAATTTTATGTCATCACTCTTACTATAAACTTTTGTCATAAAGTCTGATATGACCTTATCAATCAAGCTAAGCGGATACTCATTTTGCAGTAGAGTCTGCTTCAGCTTGTCAATATCAGAGACAAAAGTCTGATATGAGTTGCTAAATCATGTGAATACGACTCACAAGTGTCTTTATTAAACCAACTTTATAGGCAAAAGGAATGAAGCTAGACAATTTGGCATAAAGGCCAGAAAATGTGGGTTTCTGATATGATGATGTGACAATATCATCGGACTTCCTTTCAACAAGCACATCAAGGAAATTTAATTTCTTGTCACATTCAGTTTCAAATGTGAAATTCATATTAGGATGTAGCTGATTCATGTAATCACAGAACTTTCTAGGCTGATTTCTGTCAGAAAACACTACAAATGTGTCATCAACATAACGTACATAAAACTTGGGTCTAGTCTTTATGCTACAGTCTCTGAGCCACTTTGTTTCATGATGGCTCAAGAAAATGTTGGCAAGAACTGGGCCAAGCGGATTACCCATAGCAACACCATCTATCTGTTGATAGATTTTACCATTACACGTAAAGTAACACTCTTTAACTGCAAGTTCTAGAAGCAGTTTGAATTGATGACAATTCATGTTATTTACTAACACGACATTCTGATCATCAAATAGTTTCCTAATACATTTATCAATGGTCTCATTGAGTGGAATATTAGTGAACAAGCTTTGAACATCAAGACTAGCCATAAAATGATGGCTTTTGAATGTAAAAGCCTTGAGTCTTGTCAGGAAACTATCAGTGTCACATAAAGTGTATTCATTAGTACTTATGTCTTGTAGGATCGGCACAAAATACTTAGCCAACTTATAAGTTGGAGTGTTGATGGCTGACAAGATTGGTCTTAAAGGAACATCTCTCTTATGAGTCTTAGGCAAGCCATATAGCCTGCCATAACTGCATCCTACAGGATTTATACTTTTATAGACATCAGCAGATAGTCCATTCTGTTTATGAACCTTCAGTATATGGGCTGATATGCGTTTCTCAACTGAGCGTATAAACTGACAAGGATTACAGTCAATGACTTTGAACTTTGAGAAATCATTCAAGACATCATTCAACTTCCTAATGTAGTCATCTTTGTTCAGAATTACTACTTGATTATCCTTATCTGCCTTTAGAACAATGATATTCTTGTCTTTTGACAGATTACTGAGGATTTCATAGTCACGCTTTGATAGATTATCGCAATGCTTCTTATCATAATTAAAATATGAGCTAAGAGCAATGTCTCGCAATTGATTCTTGATCATCTGCATTTTTACATTGTCACAGTTAAAGGCAGTTTGTTTCTTGAGGAAGCCCATCAGTTTCTCAAAAGGTAGCAGATAATCACCATACTCGATCTTCCTAGGTGTAATAGAGTACTTCATACCATAAGACAACACAAGCTTCTCATGAGCTGTCAAAACTCGGTTACTTAAATTAACTACAACCTTTTCAGGATCGATACTATTGACACTTTTATGCATAAGCAAGTTTTTTACCTTCTTGCTATGCAACTGTCTAACATGGTTGAGAGATTTAGACACATTGCGTCTAATGTATGTTAATGCTATCTGAGAATCCAGCCAGGATACTCGTAAATTAAACAAAGTAATCTGCGCCTTCAAATCTCTTAGGACTCTTTCAACCTCTTTGATTTTAACTTTCAATTCCTCATTTAGCAGAAGCCTCTGGCATGTTATGTAACATTTAGAACGCTTAAGCATCCTATTATAAACCTTGAAAGCCAGAAATTTCGGAAGCAAATCATTATCAATGCATTCTCTATGAAATGCAACATCCAACAGAAGCTTATCATAGCGAAGTTGAAGCTTCTCAACTTTTCTCAAAAGTAACACAACTCCATGATCATACTTATTCTTCAAATTTGTGAATATATTTAGCTTTAAACGAATCTTGAAAAGAAAAGCAATAATAAAGAAAAACTTTTTAAGTCTAAAACTCACCAGGCCCTCCAACCCGCCCTTACCTCCACCCATCCTAGATGTCGTAGCAGTAGTGGAAGTAATCTGACTAGCTGAAGTTGTTTGATTTTTCAAAACTATTCCTTCATAATCAGTCGAATCTAAAAAATGAAGTTCTTTCCAAGGGGTGCACGTCGAGCTTTTTCGGGAGATGTAAAGTCGAAATTCGGGGATGTTAAATGTGTTTCTGTTTTGTTTTTTCTGCCAACTTCTCCGGTTACCAGTCTAGACATGATCGCAAGTCTAAAAATGTACCAAGGATCAAATGTCATACGTCAGTTGGGCGCGTTTGTTTACACTCAACAGTGGTGTAAAGTGGTTTACGTCTAATCTAATGTTTTATTTGTCTTCAGATTATTTTGGAGACCTAGTTTTTTCATAATTATTGATTGTAGTATTAGAGTACTATCAGAATTACTAACCGACAAAAACTTCTTTACACTCGGTGGTTGTGTAAAGTTTACACTGGAAATTAATTCCAATTCTAGAGTGTTGCGGAGGCTAAATTATTTTTCAAATAGTTCTACCTTAAGTCAGAATCACGAATCTGCTTGTTGATTTTCTCTGCACCCAGTAGTTGTGTACAGTTTACACTATTCATTTATTGTTGATGTGTAAAGTTTGCAATACAGATTTATTTTACTTCCAGTGCGTTGCAGAACGTTAATTTTTCTTTAAAAAATATGTTTCGTAAAGTCAGGATTACGAATCTGACTGTATGTTTTCGTCACACCCAGTAGTTGTGTAAAGTTTACACTGATAATTAACTTTAGTTTCAGAGCGTTGCGAAAGCTTAATTTTTTCAAACTGTACCGTGTAACTACAGAATTATCAATCTGAGTGTAAGTTTTCTTTACACCCAGTAGTTGTGTAAAGTTTACGCTGAAAATATTTGATCGGTTTAAATAAGGCAAGGTGGCCTTGCTTAAAAAAGATAATGCTGATGTTCAGAACAATATTGTTTTCCGCGTTCTTGAATTGCTGTCATTATTGTGGCATGTTACCGAATATGTTTACTGACTGATTTACTGGAATCATGCTAATTAAAAGTAGGGTACTAACAAAGTAAAATGCTCCGGTTGAACAAAAAGGACGACTCTACATGGAATTACGAATCATTAAGGACATAAAAAGAGGGGACTGGGGTAAAGTTACCTAGGTATGCCTTTGAAAGTTGTAAGAGTCTACTGAAAATTAGACTTCCGCTAAAAACGCAAAAAATCAAAGTATATTCTGCGGCCTCTGAAGAAAAGCTCGCATTCACAAAACCTTTGTTCACTGACTCAGAAAAAGAGATTATGAGGAAGCTTTGATGTGTTTTGATAACCGATTTAGTTTCTTAGTTATCGAAATCAAATTACTCTTTTATTAACTAGTTTATCGGCAATGATTTTAAAAGAATCATGACAAGCACACTATCTTGTTAATTGCTGCCCCATAGCAATGTATTCCATGCTAGCGTAACAATGCACATTATGCCGTTTTTGATTAGAGATCTCTTTTTTGGGTATAAGCTATTCATGTTAATTATTTTTATGTCGGAGGTGCAACTCCCTCCTGCAAGCTGCAGAATATACTTGGATTTTTTTGCGTTTTTAGTGGAAATTTAATTTTTAGTAATCTTTCGCAGGCATACATAGGTAAATTTTCCATAGTCCCCTCATTTTATGTCCTTAATGATTCGTAATTCCAAGTATATTCGTCCTTTTTGTTCCATCGGAGCATTTTTATTTGCTAGTCTTTATATATGTTTCGTGCTATAATTGCCTTTATTTCTCCTTCTTGTTCAGTGTATATTCTGTCGCATTTCTGCATTGTTTAATTTTGGTCCATTTAGTCATATGATTGTTGCATACTTTTTTAAAACAATTAATTAATGATTTGATAACTCATCTTAAGCTAGCTTATGTTTTAGAGCCATTAATTTTAATCGTGAGCATCGTGCGTTACTTTACGAATCGAAATCCGTATTTTTTATCAAGATACGATACCGTTTTCTTATTCTTTTTTTATACTTTGTTGTATAACTTTTTAAGGTTCTAAAGTGATGGAATTGTACGCGTCATTACAAGAGACAAATTCGGTCATTTATATCAAGAGATCGAAGAAACTGTACGACGAAAATCCCAATTGCGTATCGCTATTTCGATGGAGCATGAATAACATAGAAATCAAAGCATTAGCTGATTCATCGTATCATGGCGAAGAAAACTTTCTCCGAAATTTGTTGCTCATGAATCCCGAGTCTGAAAGGTACACTTTTGTATTTTATCATCGTATCCATCTGTATTTTAGCAGCTTAAATGGAGAGGAGGAGATCTCACTACTGATCATACGCATGTAATGTAGCGGGGAAGCTACGGAGCAATGGAAAATGTGTATTTTGAAGTTCAACCCGTGGAGTTGATGTTGTAGTGAAACATATTCCTCATGAATATATTGCGCAGAAGTGAGCAAGAGCCCGAGTAGTCGGTTAGTACTACACACACGTTTTACAGCCGAAGATCCGGGAAACCAGTGCGGGTAAAAATCTGCTCTTTGAGTAACGTGGTTGGCAGATTGCCAGGTTACATAATACGTAAAGTGTAAATGTCTCAATATTTTGAGTTGGGAGAAGGCATTTACATATGTAGTAAAATGGCAAGAAAACATTTAAGAATAACATGGCCTGTAAACGCAAGTTTGTCCCTAAAAGTTGAAGAAATGGGTGAACAATCTCAACTTTGTGAGAGGATGGTCTACTTTGCTGATTTGTGGATTTCCACGTCTAGCTTTTACATTCAAATATATATGTAGCCATTGCCCTGCAGAATTTTGAGTCTCGAAGTAGCTAAGAAGTATCCTATTTCGATCACATATGAGCTTTGTTGGCTTAAAATGAAAGTATTAATTTTTCAAGTCAGCTAGTTAATGCATATATGTATTGTTCACTTATATTAAGAATCTTTCAGAATGGCTTTTGTATTTCAATGAACGCATTTAAAAAAACAGGCATAGAATTGAAAACCGTCCTGCGTATTCAGGAATACACAGTGGCAAAAGGTTCAATACATCATAATTGATAACTTTGCAGCCATAGAACTAGGGATCAGACGAGGCCTCGGCCTCGGTAATCCTCGGTCTTTTTTGAGATCCCTCGGCCGAGGGTAGGGTGAAAAATAACCGAGGGACCGAGGGTATTTTAATTTTGCATTTTTCGAGTGATATTGAAATAGCACAAATACAGCACCGATCGTTTAGAGTTTTGTTCGATAACAACGGATATGTGGAGCTCTGCAGTCGTGGATGCTTATATGGCGGTTACGGTTCATTTTATTGATAGAGAAACATGGGCATAGGCGTAGCCAGGGGGGCATTGGAGGCACATGCCCCCCAAATTTTTCAGAAATATTGTTGATTTTTCTGTTGCAATAATGTGTGTCCAGAAAACTGAATCCAGCACTTCACATCACTTTAGTAATTAAATGCAATATTTGTTCGTTGAATGCAGGGGCGTAACCAGGGGGGCGGGGGGCCCGGGCCCCCCCCCGAAATATAAAAATAATTTTTTAAAAGCAAAGGGGGGACCCTTTGCTTTTTTCTTCCAGTGAAGTGGAAACGGATTGTGGACAGCCATAATGCGTTTTCAGCACACTTTTTAGCTTCTAAACTCAAAATTTTCCGGCGCTTCGCGCCGGATTTCTCATGTTCTGTTTTTTCTTACTTTAGAAGCCCAGATTTTACATAAAAATAACGAATTTGTCAAAAATTTTCGGCGCTTCGCGCCGGATTTCTTATGATCTATGTTTTTTCTTACCTTAGAAACCCAGATTTTGCTTAAAAATAACGAATTCGTCAAAATTTTCGGCGCTTCGCGCCGGATTTCTCGTGTTCTATCTTTTTTCTTACCTTAAAGCCCAGATTTTACTTAAAAATAACGAATTTGTCAAAAGTTTTCGGCGCTTCGCGCCGGATTTCTAATGTTCTATGTTTTTTCACCTTAGAAGCCCAGATTTTACTTAAAAATAACGAATTCGTCAAAATTTTCGGCGCTTCGCGCCGCATTTCTTGTGTTCTATCTTTTTTCTTACCTTAAAGCCCAGATTTTACTTAAAAATAACGAATTCGTCAAAATTTTCGGCGCTTCGCGCCGAATTTCTTGTGTTCTATGTTTTTTCTTACCTTAGAAGCCCAGATTTTACTTAAAAATAGCGAATTTGTCAAAATTTTCGGCGCTTCGCGCCGGATTTCTCATGTTCTATCTTTTTTCTAACCTTAAAGCCCAGATTTTACTTAAAAATAACGAATTTGTCAAAAATTTTCGGCGCTTCGCGCCGGATTTCTTATGTTCTATGTTTTTTCTTACCTTAGAAGCCCAGATTTTACTTAAAAATAGCGAATTTGTCAAAATTTTCGGCGCTTCGCGCCGATTTATTATGTTCTGAATTAGTTTTCTTAACAAAACTGCAAATTTAAATGCAAAGAAAAGAATTTCGAAATGTTTTGTAGTCAAGCTTTAATTTGATATTGAGAAATTAGTCATACCGATAGGTTAAAAGATAGATTTTTATATCCAAATTTGAAATAAAGCAAGAAAATTTTTGAATTTTTTTTAAATTTTTTACTTCACCATATTATAGATCTTGTCGAGAAACGCTCAAAAATGCCATTATTTTCGCGTATCTCCTAATGGTTCCCGAGATATAGGACTTCAAAAATTTTGGGCCCCCCCGAAATAAAATCCTGGTTACGCCCCTGGTTGAATGAAACTGCGCATGCATGTTGAGCATAATGGTAAAAGTTCGAAAATGATTATGTACCAGTTTGTCTATTCTTTGCTTTGTTTGTCTTTTGTGTACCAGTTTGTCTATTCTTTGCTTCGTTTGTCTTCCTTTACAAGGACACATAATCCTTTAAAAAAAGGAATGGCCAAATTTTCTTAAGTTTTTTGCGCATTTCCTCTTTTCTGAACTGCATTTTGTTAATAAGAAGGCAACAAATGGGCCTGAAAACAAAGAACAAAATTTTCATCGATCATCTTTCTATATCTTATTGGCAGCGACCCGTTGCTGCTCTATGTAAATAGCAGAGGTCGAAAAACGCATTTTAGCTCAGGTGCAATGTAGGAGTTCATCAATTTTAAGTGTTTTTGGGCTTGATTCAGAACCGAGATTAGGCCGATTTTGCGAAAATTTTAACTAAAGAAAGTGTATTTTTGGCCTATTGGCAGTCACATAAAATAATAATAATGCTTTATTCAAACCCGTAGGTACAATACAATGTTAAGAATAATACGCAACGTTTCGACAGTTAACCTACCATCGTCGTCAGGCTCTTACAGAATATAAGAAGTTGTGGGCACCAGGAATTGAAGCTTACAGCTAAGTATCATTTATTTTTAAAGTCTGCGGTTTTACCAACTGAGCTTCACTGGGTAAGTTGTATAATATTATTTGTTCCTTTTTAAAGTAACATAATAATATTTTTAGTCTGGGGCCAGGGGCCTCTCTACATGGTGTATTCTCCTCAATAGGGCTCTATTCCATATACGACTGATCTCAATACTTCTTGAATCCACATTCTGCCCACTAGCCCTCTCCATCTCCAGGGTCTCCCGTATTTTCCAAAGGTACCCATTGCTTTCTTCTGCGAGTATTGATGTATGCTCGAAATCTGGTCTACACCCACATGCTATGCAGTGTTCAGCAACCCCACTGCGTTCCTCTTTCAAATTCCTTAGTGCACTCCTATGTTCCCCAAGTCTTTTCTTAAGACTTCTACCAGTTTCCCCAATGTACTCCTTCCCACATTGTAGTGGTACTTTATACACTATGCCGTGCCGTAGATCTAAGGGTCTCTTTGGGGCAACACTTTGTAGTCTTTTTCTGATGGTGTCTTCACTCTTTGCCACAAGGCGCACTATAGTGTATAAAGTACCACTACAATGTGGGAAGGAGTACATTGGGGAAACTGGTAGAAGTCTTAAGAAAAGACTTGGGGAACATAGGAGTGCACTAAGGAATTTGAAAGAGGAACGCAGTGGGGTTGCTGAACACTGCATAGCATGTGGGTGTAGACCAGATTTCGAGCATACATCAATACTCGCAGAAGAAAGCAATGGGTACCGTAGGAAAATACGGGAGACCCTGGAGATGGAGAGGGCTAGTGGGCAGAATGTAGATTCAAGAAGTATTGAGATCAGTCGTATATGGAATAGAGCCCTATTGAGGAGAATACACCATGTAGAGAGGCCCCTGGCCCCAGACTAAAAATATTATTATGTTACTTTAAAAGGAACAAATAATATTATACAACTGGCCCAGTGAAGCTCAGTTGGTAAAACCGCAGACTTTAGAAATAAATGATACTTAGCTGTAAGGTTCAATTCCTGGTGCCCACAACTTCTTATATTCTGTAAGAGCCTGACGACGACGGTAGGTTAACTGTCGAAACGTTGCGTATTATTCTTAACATTGTATTGTACCTACGGGTTTGAATTAAGCATTATTATTATTTTATGTGACTGCCAATAGGCCAAAAATACACTTTCTTTAGATATGAACAAGTCAGAAACATTTAGAAGAAAATTTTAACGTTACTATTTAACAATAAAATGCTTTTTTTACAAAATTTTCCGGGACTCTGCCCCGACCCCGCTGGGAATGCTTGAGCGCACCACCCCAGACCTCCCGCAGCCCTAAAATCTCGTTGTACATGTGCAACAAGATTTAAGGGAGAACAAGCCAGGTAAAAGGGGTGGGAATTTCTAAAAGTTTCCGGCGTTTTGCGTGGGCATTAATTTGTCTGTTTTGTATGATTTAAGCGGTATAAATTGAGTTTAAACTGCAAAAACGTCATAATTTTTCGTCGCATAGCGCCGCCAGTTACTGTTCTTTCTTTATGTTAAGCTCCGACAAAGTTAGTAATTCGCAGTTTTCTCGTCAGAAGCTTGAACTGTCAAAACTGTTTTGTACAAATTTGACAATTTTCTGCTCTGTCAGACTATTAGTATTCACAGAGCTACAAAATGATAAGGGCGGTAAAAAATGACTTAATTTCTTGGCACTTTGCGCCACTTATGATTTCCGAAGTGTTTGTCAATAGAAAGGCCGTAAATTCTACATGAAAACGGTAGAAATTCCAAAAATTTTCGGCACTTCGCACCGCTTTACGCTATCTGTATTTTTGATCGTCAGAAACCCATAAATTAGCTAGGCTTCACCACTAAAGGTCGAAAAACTCAGTTTTACTATACATACATAACCTTAATAGCATTCAATGCAAAAGTAGTCTTAACGAATTTTTGTTAATGCCCCCGAACCAAAATCCTGGATACGCCTCTGAACGTGGGAACGTAAGGCGGCAGTTGTTGAATGCTTACCATTCTCAGAGAATCATAGTGGCGAAAATTTGGCTTCTGCATTAGAAAGGGTGCTGTTAGATTTCAATTTACTTAGCAAAGTGCGCCTCGTCATTCGTGATAACGGGGCTAATGTTGTTAGAGCGAAAATTGGCAAATTCAAGAACGTCGACTGCTTCTTGCATGCCCTTTACCTGATCGTAACAAATAATTTAAAAAGCCAACGTGGCGTTATTGACATGATCGCAAGAGTAAATTCAATACAAAGCACTGTTTTTTTGTACAAGGTCCGTTTGTACATGTACAAAGATAGTCCCAGAAAGTCTTTGTACATTTTGTATATGCAAATTTTTGCGTACTATAATATAGTACATTAGCGATTTTAGAGTGGTAAAACACGGTTTTCGATCTTTGGTAGTGTATATATTTTAGCTAATTCCTGTGTTTCTGACGCCAAAAATTACTAAAGATTGTCTCCAAATGGTGCGAAGCGCCGAAAAATTAGACATTTTTCCATTCTAAATGCAAATTCTGCCATTTTTAAGATATACAAGGACGAACAATTACTCATTTCGGCGCGAAGCGCCGAAAATTTTTCGGAATTTTTCACCTTTTTACAATTTTTGTCTTCCCAAAAATCTTTATACATTTTGTACACACAAATTTTTGGGTACTATAATATGGAACAGTAGCGATTTCAGAGTGGTAGTTGTTCGACTTTTGGTAGTGTATTTTAGCTAATTTCTGGGTCTATAAGGGCAAAAATCACTAAGAATCGTCTCAAAACGGCGCAAAGCTCCGAAAAACTTGACTTTATTCCTTTTGAAATGCCATTTTTGCCATTATAAAGATATGTAGAACACACAATAATGACAGCGAAAACGAGCTATATGATCAAGACGATTAGAAATTTGTCACTAATGTGCCTGTCATTTGCATACCTACCTTTGAATAAAATTTGAATAATAGCTCATTAGATTCGAACTATATTATATTAATCAATCCTATTGCTACTGTACCCACATCACATGGAGCATATATGTCCTATATTGTTTATACTCATATACTCATATTATATCTAACAAATCCTCGGCCCTCGGTCTCGGCCTCGGCCGAGGCAAGGATTTCAAAGTTCCCTCGGCCGAGGGAAAAAAAGACCCTCGTCCGATCCATACATAGAACCTATGTATGACATTACAATCTTTTCTTGCTGTAGCGAATTGAAAATAGAAGCTTACTCAAACCTTTCTTATTAAGGTCATTTTTTCGGAATGTCCTTGTAATTCATGAGGTATAAAATAAGCATGTAATTTAGCGCTCCTTTTGCGTAAAATTTATAAAAGTGCACACATATATATACCCGTATTTTTGACTTTATTTTGTTCAATCTATTCGACTTTTTTGATTTTTTCGAAATTTTTTTAATGTTTTATGCTCTAGAAAAATAGAGCATCGTCAGAAACACCGAAAAACGATGTTTTTGACGTATATCCATTACTTTTTTGGCCCAAAAAGGCTGTTTAAAATATAACCCTTCCAGAATTCCCATAGTGTGCATGTCTGCTCGCGTATGTGTTTACATATATGTACAATGTACATACATGTAAGATGGGGGCTGGGGATTCTCTCACCTAAAGTCAACCGTCAGCGTTTTTAGCCGTTTTTGGCCAAAAATTGGCGGTCGTTCCCCCTCTCCCGCCCCTAAAAATGGCCGGAGACCCTCATCCAACATTTCGAGCTTTTACGTATATGACAATCATAGGTGTACGAGTATAAAACGTTTTTTTTGTGGTAATATCGTATTTTTAAAGCATTTTTAGTCGATTTTGACTGCATTATATCAGTTTTAAAACCACTGTTTTTTTGTAAGAGACAAAGATTTTGAAGCTCGTACGAAGATTTTCGGAGTTATCTTTGTACAATCTACAAAGACTTTTTGGGGAAAAGTAATAGTAATTTTAACGCTTTTTTGAGTATTTTTTAGCAAAATTTCAGAAAATTCTTGGCGCTTCGTGCCGAATATCATAGTTACATTCTATTTAGCTCCAAGCGCGGGCATTAAACACTGATAAATCTATCTTTAAGCATCTTTGTACAGATTTAAGCATATTTTACATCTATCCCTACTGTTTTATAAAGATTTTATGCAGAAAAAAAGAACTATTAAACAACTTTGCACTGTTTTCTGCCGTTTGAAGATAAAATTGACTTTTTATCTTTGCGTTGCATTAAATTCATAAGAAAAAATTGGTGTTTATTATGAGATTCAGTCAGTATATTAAATCGCTGTATTATTTCTGATTGTGTAACAAGTTATTTTAGTTTTCTGAGTCAAATTTTTTGTATAAACTTGACCCAAGACTCATGAACATTTCGGCGCTTCGCGCTGATTTAATATAGCCAGCTGAATTTAGGACAAAGTAACACTTTTTGTGAAGCTTGCGGATTACGGAAAACAATCTAGTAGTATGTTAAAATGTGTGTATTTAATAGTATATCTACAATATGTAAAAAATTTTTCGCTCGTACAAAGACTTTTCCGGAGATCTTTATACATGTACAAAGAGGCTCGTACAAAAAACAGTGTAAAACTAAAAAATACAGGAATTGATCAATTTTGGGCGCTTTTTAAGTAAAAAGTACATGAAAGTACTAATCCGGAGCGCCGGGAAAATTTTGACATTTTTACTGCTTTTGACCTCAAAAATGATGCAAAAAAACGTTCTGTCGGCTCAAAATCGCCGGACAGTACCTGTCTGGCTTACTCTTAAGCTTGGGGTAATACCCCCTCACCCCCATATGTGCACGTATGATGACAATGTGTACGACTAGTATAAAAAATAAAGCTGAATAAATAATTTTTTATGCCTTCTTCCGTTTGCAAGTAGAATTTAATGAACCTGTTTTCAACTTAGTGCCTTTAACAGATAAGATGTAAGTTAGTCCAACGTGATTGCATGCTTTTGGCGACACCTTGTTTGTATCTTATTTATGATAGCGATATCCCGAGCCTATACTTGAAATTGTATCGATGTATATATTAAATTTTAGAAATATAAGTGGCGACGAATTCTCGTACAATACGAATATTATAGTTTTTGGAGTCTTTGAACACGTTAGTATAAAATTTTGTCAAAATGTTAGCAGTATACATCGTTTTTTCAGTCCCTGGTCAGTCAATGCATCTTTAAACACAGCTTGGTGTCGTTACGTGAGCTTAGATTTTGCTGAATGGCTTATGCAAATGAGGGATTACCCGCAGCCCTATTGGCTTATGACCAACGGTCATTTTTGGGGTCGACTAGCTGGCGCTGAATTGGAAGGCACTGAACGATGTACGTACATATGTACATAAATATGTGCAATTTTTGTCGATGCAATCTGTTGGTCGCCTATGCGGAAAAAAAATTCGATGTGCTAAATTTTTTTCTTGACATTGTGTCAACTTTGCGCCATACGTAGGTTGTACGTGTTAAACTAAAACTGAAAGGGTGCGAGGACCATACATGATCTTGGGGTTTCAACCCCCCCTAGTGATCGACTGGAGATCTGGCTCCGGCCTCCGGCAAATCCGGCCATTTTTTCCACTCCTGTGCTCCGGCCGGAGGACATTCAAAAATCGGCCGGAGGCCGAAGAATTTTTTCGTTTTTTGCATAATGAGTGAACGTACATACTAATTGCTTTTCGTTTTTTTCATAATGAGTGAACGTACTAATTGCTGACATTATGCTTATTAAATTTAGGCACAGCAAAATACAATAGCAGAAAAAGGAGATAGCACTAAATAAAGTTTTGATCACAACCACAATCGTAAAATATCCATTTTTAGGAGGAAAGAAAATTACTTTATTGACCGATTCATGTGCTGTGAAAATCGCTGCAGGAAATTCTTGTTAACACTGAAACTCATAGACTAGTAGTATTTTTTTGTAAACGGTGCGTTTGTACATGCGAATTTTTGTGTACTCTTATATAGTACAGTAGCGATTTTAGTATGGCAAAACAGGGTTTTCGATCTTTGGTAGTGTATTTTAGCTAATTTATGGGTTTCTGACGCCAAAAATTACTAAAAATTAACTCAAAACAAAAAATTTTATTTTACCATTCTAAATATAAATTCCGCCATTTTAAAGATATGTCGGACAAACAATTACTCATTTCGGCGCGAAGCGCCAAACATTTTTGGGAATATTGCACCTTTTTACACTTTTTGTCTTCCCAAAAATCTTTGTACAGGGTGGCCCACTTATCTGTTACACATTTTGTTTTTCTACAGCTACAACAGTTTCTATTTAAACAATATGAAATTTTGACGAGTTTATAAATAAAGCATGAAAGGCTTATTGTGCTAAGTTTGGCACCATCAGCGTCTATACTTTACGAGTAGCGCACATTTGTATGATCTCTATCATTTTCTACCTTTATTAACGCTCACAAAAAATCGACTTTTTCGCGGATTTTTACTTTTAACATCATTTAAAAAGTGTGTTATGCAATTTTTTAATTTCTTAATTTTCGAAAGGTGCATTTAGTTGCATACCCTTTGGATTTAATAAACCCCAGAGAAAAAATCAAACAGTAACAAGTTGAGAAAACTAGGCGGTCAATGAATGGAAGGCGATCCGCGAATATACATGCACAGCATGGGAATTCTGAGGAGGTTGGGATTATAAAAGCCGTTTTGGGCCCAAAACTGGAAGGCACGAGTCAAAACATCGTTTTTCAGCGTTTCTGACGATGCTCTATCATTCTAAGGTATAAAAACATAAACTAATTCCGGAAAAAAATTAAAAAAAGTCGGAACAAATTTAACAAAATATATTTAAAACACAGTATAATGGCGCCAAGTGCCGAAAATTTGGCAATTTTGAGCAAATAGATAGCTAAAACGCTTTAAAAAGCTCCTTTTCTACAACTTTTTAGGAGGTTTTTGAAAATTTCCAAGAAATCGCCAATTCTGGGTGGGTGAAATTTTTCTGGGGTGTGAAACCCCCGACCCCCAGATCATATGTGTCTGCGACTCATCCAGCCTTGGCCTTATTATATTCCTCACTAAATATCGTGCTATTTTTCTTTGGGACTTTTTAAATCTGATGAAGCACGCACAACGCGTCCATTAAACATTCAGGAGTTGGAAAAATTACGTTAATAACTCTTTCGATTAAGTAACAGTCGAAATTCGCCGAAAACTTTTGACTGAATGTTGTTGCTACTTAGCGATCACTAGAATTTCTCTGCTTATGAAATAATGAATTGACAATTGAAAACTTTGTAAAATAACACTTTTATCTATGCATTATTGACTGGTGAAATTTTATGTTGTTTGAGCAAAAACTGTTGTTCATATAGGAAAACTAGGAAAACAAAATAGGTAATATATAAATGGGCCACCCTGTACATTTTGTACACACAAATTTTTGAGTACTCTGATATGGTACAGTAGCGATTTTAGTGTAGTAAAAACAGAGTTGTTAGACTTTTGGTAGTGTATTTTAGCTAATTTCTGCGTCTCTACGGTCAAAAATCCCTAAGAATCGTCTTAAAGCGGCGCAAAGCGCCGAAAAATTTGACATTTTTCCTTTTGAAATGCAATTTCTGCCATTATAAAGATATATAGAACACACAATTACTCATTTAGGCGTGAAGCGCCAGAAATTTATTGCGAATTTCAGACCTTTTTTTGCAATTTAGGTCTTCCCAAATATCCTTGTACAAGTACAAAGACGGTCCCCAAAAGTCTTTGTACATCGATAAACATTTTTGCCGAGTACAAAAAACACTGTAGAGTAGCATAAGATGCAGTCTGGCCTGCACTGCACATGCTATACTGATTTTCCAGATATTGTTGCTGTGGTTCACTGAACATAGTATAGTATGTAACGTAGCTAAGTATATACGGTCACACACAATCATGCTTTAACATCTTTTACATAACTAACTAGCTGGTATGCAGTTGAGATGCATGTGCATTATGGTCTAGGTCTTGATCACAAAGATGCACGATCTATCCACACGTGTAAAATAATATTTCTCCGGCTCCGGCTCCGGCCGGAGTAACATGGTCCAATCCGGCTCCGGCCGGATCTCCGGCTCCGGCCATTTTGGCCGCTCCGGTCGATCACTACTCCCCCTATAAAAATTGTCACCTCCCCCCGCTCAAAAAGCCCCTCGCCAGAATTGGTGATGTTTCAAAAGCTTATGAACATTTTTGAAAATTCGTAGACAAAGGGCTTCTTTTAAGCGTTTTTAGCTATCTATTTGCTCGAAGTTGTCAATTTTTCAGCGCTTCGCGCCATACACGCATGTTTTGACCTACATATTGCTCAATTTGTTCGCCTTTGTCGATTTTTTTTGAAATTTTTTTGGTTTTATGCTCTAGAAAGATAGAGAATCGTCAGAAACGCCAACAAACGGTGTTTTAGGTGCGTATCCACCTTTTTTTGGAGCCAAAAAAAGGTAGTTTAGAGTGTCGACTTCCCCACCCTAGAATTCACAAGCTGTGCATTTCTGGCGAGGACTCAATACATACATATATTCTTATATTAATGTCTTCTAAAGCAATTCTTGTGAAAGATAGATTAAGAATGTAATACGACGAGGGTGCTGAGACCGTTGCTTTTTTAATAAATACGCTTGTATTTTGCTGAAAAAATGTGAATTCGGTCAGAATTTCTGATGAATATTTGTATAAAACACACGTACGAGTAAAGCTCGCCGCGAAATTTGGACATTTAGCAACCCTTACGTGTTGCTATTGATTTCTCAACCTCTGTATATAGTACATTATAGTACCCTAAATTTTACATGTGCAGAATATACGTTGACTTATGAGCAGTAATCGGACCGAGGCCGAGGCCTCGGCAAGGCTCGGCGTTTTTTGGAGTTTCGGCCTCGGCGCCGAGGGTAAAGCTAAAAAGTGCCGAGGCGCCGAGGGTTAACATAAAATTTTGACAAGTTTAATTTATCTTAAGGTTTTAACTCTCCGTTTACCGCGCCCTATGCTGGAGGCATATCGAATCACTTTGTTGGCATTCTTTCTGTTCTACCTTATCCATGTGTCCAAAACCTTGTCTAGCCTCGTTTTGGCTAGAGTTACATCGTTTTTACTGGTTTAGCTCGATTAGAAGTTATAGAAGAGTAAGGAATACGCATTTTTTGGCCTATTTACAGTGACATCACAAAAACTCAAGATGGGAAAATAAGGTTCTAATAGAAAATTTAGTGGTTTATTCCTTTCCAGCTTTTCGAATGCATCCCCTGGTTGTGTTCAATACAACAGAAATCTACTTTTTCTTGTTGTTTCACAAATAATTTTCATACAAAATAACATACATATTTATGAAAACCATAAGAAATTGCACTAAATGAAAGCAATAAGTATCAGAGAATGTTAAGAAGGTGTGTTTTAATATGGACTAGGAGTTTTTGCCATGATGGTGCACTTCGACTACAAAAGCATGATGTTAAATGGAGGGTTAATCTGTTTGTTGTTTACCAGTCCTCTGAAGCATCGAGGCTGAAAATAAATTGTTCATTGCTATACATTTTGCCCAAGATTCTATACTTTTTACTATTCGTAAGATAAAAAGCTTTGCGAGTAACAACATTGCACTAACACGAATTGAATCACAGTTATTGTAACCATTTTTGACCTTTAGCTTTTAAAGACTTCATCCTTTTTCTTTTTTTCCACATTATTTTTCTTCAGATAAAACTTACTGCATTGCTCAGCATTCGGAAAGCTATAAAATCGAGCTTAGAAAAATAAACATTTTTAAATTTCATGTTTTGCTTGTCTTCAGATATGTACCACATTGAGCGTAAAGGGTAAACCTCAAAGAATTCCGGCGCTTTGCACGGCTGTAATGCTTAAGTTGCAAAATTGGTCTTAAAATGATACAAATTTCAAACGCTTCTGGCGCTTCGCGCCAGACTGCGTTTATTCAGAAAACTGCAAAAATCAGCGTGAAATCAAAAATGTAGAAAATTTTTGGCACTCTGCGCCAGCTATAAATCATGTATCGTTTATTTCGAGGAAAGGCTACAAAATTTTGCAGCAATTTTACTCACCTCTGACCATACTTTTCTTTACATTTCCTGCCAGAAATTAGCGTTAAACGCTAATTAATGACATGTTGATAAACTATGTAGTTATTTCTAGAAATTTTGAAACTTTTAATTAATTCTGTAAGAAAAATGATTCTAGAGACGATGAAACAAGAAAAAATTATTTTGCATGTAATTAACGGATTTTTCAGGGTAACCTCTACAGTTTTCAAAAAATACTGTCTCATGTCTAGATATCCTCAATCCGAGTAATCACGAGCAGACAGAGGTTGGGGGAGTCTATCCCCCAGAATGGAAAATTTGGAAATTGTATCGGTAAAATGAGGCAAAATGAAGGCGAAAACATGATAATTGAAAATTTTCTTTGAAAGTGCTCTAGATTGACTAGAAACTATGTAATAATGTAGTTTTAACGGTATTTTAGCGCTTCAGTTCTTGAGATCATTTTACCCAAAAAGGCTTTATTCTTGATCCCCTTTAGACCGGCTGACCCCCACTCCCAGATGGACCATGCTGTGCATCTTATGACGCCTAGCACCTTTACTCAGGATAAGATCATATTCAGTTAAAAAAATTTTTCTATCCCATATTGAATATTTGTATGCTGTTTATGATTGCGGTAACTTTATATACTTTATTTAGCTTTTTAAGTAAGCAATTGAATGCGCTTGAAATTAAACCAACATAATCAAGAATTTTGTGAGGCATTGTATGAAAACAATTCAATTCCAAATCAGAGCTTTGTGCAGCGAGTTTAGTGAACTGCTCTCGCATCAACTAGAACTGTAAGCAGACATGCAGTTAGGGGTTTGGGGAGAGTTCTTAGATAAATATAGTAAGATAAGGGCCGGAATCGAACAATTGTCAAGGCTAAAAATGATTGAAATCGGTCAGAACCTGAGAATTAATACGCTATGTAGACCTTTCTATTCATTTTTGATATCATTTTAGCTCAAAAATCTCTTTGATCCACAGAGCAGGCTACTACCAGACCGCAAATGCTACTGTAACTGGAAGTTATAACTCGATATCATTCAACAATGATTGTTGTAACGTGCAAATTTGCTGACTTGATTGATTGAACTAAATATGAATTCCATCAGTTTTGTCCTAAAAGAATTAATTGATCTAAGTTTGTTGACTTCTACAGCAAAATCAAAGTGTGACGAATGAAATTCTCAGTTTCCGCTCCTTACCTTACTAATTTCAATCAATCGTTGCAACAATTTGCATATTCAATTATGCATCTATTCAATTTTCTGATTTATTTAACAGGATGAAATTGATACACAATCTACTACTCTTAGATTACTAAATCTAATCTCACCGCTTAATGCAACTGGCATTGTGCATCATTAAAAAAGACATAAATGCATCATAAATTGATTTTTCTCACTAAGTATCGAATCTAACGCTATTCCCACTTGTGAACATAATTGCACCATGATAATTTAAGCTATGACTTGTTTGTACCTCTACCATCGACATATAATAGACTTTCCCTCGTACATAACTATAAACTTTACTTTCGGCATGACCCTTGGCCTCGGCCGAGGCAAGGATTTTTAACTGCCCGAGGCCGAGGGTACAGAAAGTACCCTTAGTCCGATCACTGCTTATGAGGACCGTATTTGTACTAGTGCGAACAGTCCCTGTACAAATACAATGACCACAATTTACTAAATGGCCATTTTTGGATTTACTTCCCTCTGGCCACCTCTGCCTTGCCCATTTTTGACTAAGCTATACTTTTTCCGAGCTTATAGTGTTCATCATGAAATTCTTAAAAAGTTTACTGATTATTTCACTAAATTCTCTCAATAAATGAGCCCATTTCCTGCCAACGCAAATCTGGTCCTGCATTATTTTAATGGCCGGTTAATATATATGTATAAGCTAAGGTCGTCTTCCTCTTAATATTTTTTCGACATCCAGAGATAGGCAACCCTGGTTTTTTGATTTACAAAATTTCCAATATTGCTAAGATGAACTTACATAACTTCATATCTTAATGTACTGCTTATTTATTTTATTAATTGACATATTTGATTTCAGCGAAACGATCTGTAAAAGTCAGCATAGGATCGCCGTTTGCGGATCATTATGTTCATCGTAATATGAATCCCTTAAAATTTTACTACGACCTGGGTGCAAGTAAGTTGTCTTATTGCATGATTTCCTAAATGAGCTTGATCGCAATTCATTTAGAATGCATATGTATGAAATGCAGGGACTTCATTGGTAGAGGCTGTGCTTATGAAATATTATCTTATAAAAAATATCAATAGTGTCCGTTCCCACTATTATAATTCGTAAGAGATAAATTATTTTGCTTAAAAAATATTAGTAGACGAGTCTGAGTGTCCGTTTCCACTATTATAATTTGTAGGAGATTAATTATTTTTCTATAGAAATCCCTGATGCATCCTATCCCCTGAAAATTTTGTTACAAATGTTCAGCGTTTACTGCGGATATCAATAAATATAGTTTATTAGGTCAATAAATAGTTACTACGGAATTCATGATATTAAATGTTTACATCATTCTTGACTTAGTAATATTAAATTATCTGCTCATGCGATATGTAGTAAAAAGTCCAAATTAGGCACGGAAAGACACGTCTAAAAAGTCCTAACAAATTTAATTCTCCAGTCGTTTGGTATACATAAGTGCCACAATTCTCTAGGTACATTAATACAATGAATACATGTTAGTCATCATCATTCGTCCTCTTGTCTAAGTCTTCCGAATTTCTGACACTCCACGTCGAATTTTGCTTAAATAGAATTTAGACCACTTTAAGCAGTTTTAATAGGGCATTGGAAAATTCTACATCAGAATTGATATTGGAAAAACTAGGCACAGAGAGACAGTCGAAAATGCTACTTAGCACAAGAATAATGGATTTGGAACTATTCCTACTATTTTGCAAAGTTTGGGACCACCTCCCTGATACGTCATCGGGAAGCATTAAGGAATTAGTAACAAGATCCCTTGAACTTTCATGCTATAAACGAAAATACTACATCTAAGTGTGTATTAGAATTACTGGGGTTTTGCATACATATACATGCAAATCAGTGTTTTTTTTCGCGCGGGCCTCTTTGCACCGTGCAAAAAACCTCAAAATCTTTTTGCACGACCGAAAATTTTTTTGTACTATACATATGTAAACAAAAATTTTCTCGCGCTTCGCGCGGTAGGATTAAATACTGTATTAACTATGTCTTTCACACAATGAATATGTACATTTAGAAAATCGCTATTTACTAACTCTGCGGCCGCAAATCTACTGCATTTTTTGATTAAATCCAATTTAAATCAATATCAAAATTATAAAAACGCTAATTTCTTAGTGGTTTCCGTGGACATGCACAGCTCTTGTCTATTTTCTATTGTAAATTTCAATGTTTAAAAATAATAGTTTGTGATTGTCTGAGCGAATCTTGCGTTTTAAATCGCACTAGTCTTGATTTTCCTAATTTGGACAAAAGACCTGATTGAAATTCGAAAATGTGAATGGCACGATTTCCAACAAATTGGAGATAGCTGTAATGCAAAAACCTCAGTAATAATTGTTGAGCACGTCAATCGCTTATTTACTGCATAAATAGCGAAAAAGTATGACAAAATAAGGCACACGAAATGAAGTGCTAAAAAATTTTTAGCATTTCATCCGAAAGTTGTTTTTTTAATGCATTTTTGTACAATTCAGTCAGCATTCGCTAAATCTTTGTTGAAAAAAAAGTACTTTCTCTACTAAACTTCCAAGAGATAGTGCATTCCACAAGAAAGAAATCGTGTAGAAGCGAACATTGAAGGTTTAGTAAATTTTTTTGGAAGAAGTAAAAAGCTAAACAAAATGTGTTTTGTTTTTCTATCTTTAAGTGCATTTTCTTTTTTCACAATGTGTTTTTGTCGAAGCGAATAAAAAACAATTTAATAATGGAATATGCAATGTAGAACAAGCATGTCAGCACAAAAGTAATAAATTACACAAAAAATTCATAATGGTATAGTCACCCACCAATGGGAAGCAAATTATCTCTCAAATTGCTGGTGCGAAGCACCGAAATCTTTGGATATTTTATGATTAAAAGTTACCTGGTTCATCTTTCATATGGCTTATTCTCAAATTTTTCTTTGCACCGTGCAAAAATCGCCAAAAAACTTTTTTGCACGAGACCAAAAAAGTTTGCACTGTGCAAAAAAACACTGATGCAAATGGTATTACAGGTGCCTTCAATTGTTAATGCAATATAAAATGTATAAATCGCTTGCTATTGCGTCGGATTTATGAGTATCTGATCTTAAAAGTTTTTGCATTTGCTGGATGCTAAACCACTGCAAGACATGCGTTTTTGCCGTCGTAGCGTGCCACTGCAATTCTTAATCATTTTCATTATTTTTGTAATGCGATTATCCCCAGGTGTTATTTTTTTAAGAACCAAGCCTTTTTCATACAGACACTTTTCATAGCGTAAAGAACTGAGGGCTAGAAAAATATTTTCCATTGCTATCATCGTTTTTCATAAGTCGCAGCTTGCGACTTATGATTGTACATGTAATAGGTGGATGGGGATCCCCAATTGAAGTCGGTCGTCCCTCCCATTCTCCCAAATAGAATTCTTGGCCGTTTTTGGCCTAAAACTGCAGGTTATTCCACTCTAAAATGGCTGGGGACCCCCCTTCCAGAATTTCGAGCTTTTATGTACGTGTACATTGCCGCTCAAAAGTTCAAGGCCACCCACGATTTTAACGCAATGTCTGTTTTAATCGTAAATTCTTAACTAATTATTGTTCGAGAGTTTCAAAATTGAACAGAAGCATAAATAACAAGTATCATCAATTAACAGTCAACGAAAAAGAATCGACTAAAAGGAAATCCGATAGCCTTTAGCTTGAATTAATGCTTTTATACAAAATGGTAACGAACTGATCAATTTGACGCATTTTTTCTTTGGGATTGAACCCTAGATTTCCTTTATTTTTCAATCACATTTGCTCCTAGAATGCGCTTAGGGATTATGTTTCTGAAGTCTCTCTTTCATAATTCGCCAAATATTTTTAATAGGATTGAGTACCTGGGACTGTAGGGGTCAGAATAATAAAGGCAATCCATTCCACACAAAATATGCTACAGTGGTTTTTGCCTTGTGTTTTGGATCATCAATCTGGAAAAAATGTCTTGGATGTTTTTTCTGAGGCAGTCACAAAAGAAGGAACCAAGTGCTCCTTAATTAAGCAAATATATGAAGTGGTTGTAAATTTCGGGTTGGAAGGAAATAAAACCAAATCACAACATCATGGCTCCAAATGGACACCAGACCAAAGCACTGCATTCTCTTCTGTGTTTGACGCTTCCGGCCATACATGTGACATTTTATTTTTGTCTGAACGTCTGCGGACAAAACCCCTTAATTTCAAAATAAAATAATCGAATATCAGTCCCCAAGAAAAAGAAACCTTTGAACAATCGAGAAAAACGAAATTTCGAACAGAAATCAATATGTTTTTTTTCTGTTAAACTCGATCGCAAAAAGACTTTATGACGATCCAATCATACGGCAAAGATACCGATCAATTGTCTGCCTTGAAACCAATGATCCACAATCAATAGCCAATTCACCCTGCATGTCAGGAGCGGCCAGACGCCTATTTTTTAAGAAGTTCGCTCTATACCACATGGTTCTTTACAGGCCAATTTAGAGGTCCGCCCCGGGTCGAGGAAGATCAGTAAAGGAATCGAACTGTTTGCGTTTCTTATGTTTGTTTTGTATGACACATTAAGTCATATTGAAACATCCGGCTATCACTCTTTGGAATAATTTAGTATCCTTAAACATATGACGCGATTTTTGATCAAAAGACCAGCAAAATGGAGCGGAATCAACCCTTAATAAATCAGCTAGTAGTAAACAAAAGTAAAAATGACTAAACTTTTTGAAATCAGCGGATAAAACTAATCTTGAAAAATTTTCAAAATGAAATTTAGGCCTTTAATTTCACAGTTAAAAGCGATTTGAAAACACCCATTGATTTTGGAGTAATCAATCAGAGTGGCCTTAAACTTTTGAGCGGCACTGTATGCTTATGATTGTAACATCAGGATTTTGAATATGTCTTAAATTTCTGACTCGCATCGATTGCTTAGCTGCAGTATTTATTATTATATTATTGCAATATTTATTATTATTATTATTATTACTATACACATTTTTTTATTTTTCGCTTTACTGAGCTTAACGCGGTAAACGAAGTCAGTTTATATTCTTTTGAGTTCCGTTTGCTCGAAGTCTCAGACCTTGAATAATTGAATACTCCTTGCCAGAAAACTGCTAATTGTGCTATAAACTTTAATTGCATAAACCTACTTACTTTGCAAATATGCAAGTCGTCAAATCTGCCTACGGACCTTGCTGGGAACCGTGTTTAGCTATGATAAACTTATGCTTTGAAAAGATAGTCCGCCCTTCGACCGACCCTAGCCCTCCATTACCTTTTTGGGACAAAATTCGTTTGTTGTGTCACGGCCGCTTAAGCATGATGATTGAGAAAAATGTAATGGCCATGTTGGCTTCAAGCAATCCTTACGAAACTACGGAGCAAATGGAATTTACGTGGACTAACTTCGAGTTTGACTGGACCAATGGCAAGTTTTTTACACAGTGGTAGGGTTTGTTTGTTAGGCATTTATCATTTTAAGAGGTTCATCGCGGCTTATGTTTCATTGCGGTTTTCTTTTTCAAAGCTAAAACAGAATCTAGTTCAATCACTCAAGTCTACTGTTTTTTAGGTTCATTAGGCATATTTGAAAAAATTTTTGAAACTGAAATGCTTCTCTATTAAAAAACATGATTTGAGCAAAATAATTCAGGTCGGTCGCTGACTTAATAGAGTATCCCTTTTCGTATCGTTGCACCTGGAAAACAATGTACTTGTAAAGCATAGCACATGAGAATAGGCTTGCTTGGTTGCTATCATTAAGGTACGTTCGTGTGTGTACTCCTGTATTAAAAGTTGTACGCTACTCTGCATGCACTATATCGAAATCTGACTAGGTTTTTATATGATCAGTTTGAAAAGAACTTGCATTATAACTTCTTTTTCTGCACTCACTAAGCGTAAGAGAAGTAAAATCTGGCATTTTGAAATACAGTCCTGGAAGAAATACAGCCGAATGGTGCTTATGAATGTCATTTATGTACTTTCTACGCAGCGGCAACAAAACACTGATATAGATGCATGTGTATATCCACACCTATGTACTTTAATTTTTGTAGTCTGCCCTTGTTAGTCGGTCAGTCTATATTTCGTTATTTCTTCGAAATTGATGAGCGACTGGTGTTGTTCAGACTTCAACTGGCTATCCACTGATTTATTGGCTAATTGTTATTTACACAATATTTGTTTTTGCGTTTAATTTGTTTGTTTTTGGAAACAATGTTTATCTACATTGGCAGTTTTCATGTATGATGTTAATGACTTCTTACTGGCCCATCGGACTCAATAAAATCTAAATTCTCGCATGCACATACGTACGTATATCATTTGTGTCCGTTCAAATTCTTTGCAAAAATATGTTTACATAGGTGACTTTTTCCTGTGCACTTTATGATTGTGCCTATTGTATATTCAGTCTTGTTGTCATTTAGAGGTTCGTCTTTTTCTTTTACGACAGGTGCTATTTTCGTCATATCTAATCTTGATGTCTACATCAGGACGGCATCGAAATACGACGATCATTGTTTATTACATCTTCCGTCTGTAAAACTCCAGTAAGTTGATTGCATAAATTCGATTTCATTGAGTAATAACAATTCTAACGATTACTTAGTTTGAATATTTTATGCAGTCAACTCAAGATGTCATTGAATGGTCGGCATTTCTTCTGAATTATCAATTTTTTACTTTTAGTCATCGTTCGATATGATCTAGTATGAAACTTTGCTCTTTTCGTGAATTATTCACGAATATCATTTTGAGGCTAATGAATATTCTGAAGAGCGAATACTGTTAGTTGCGGCATTAATAACGTAAACAAAGGGGTCACGTAGGCGAAAGATAAATATTTAAGTAGACTAACTGTGACAGACTTTGAATAAAATAAATTTGTCTTTTAATTTTGATATACTTATAAAAATATTGATTGCTTCACTCAATGATGTTAAAAATTATTTTTATTGGGATTGTGCTGAAAGTTCAGTAAGTTAGCGAATTTAGATTAAGTGCATAACGAATGCATTTTCTGAGAATGCTTACATTGGCACTGAATAGAATAAGACATCGTTAAATGACAGCGCTTACTCTTTAAAATATAAAAGATGAATAATTAAGCGTGTGTACTTACTTTGCATGTAATAACTAGTACATAAGTGGTGGAGCCATATGGACAAATACATATACGTATGTATGTATAGTTTGCTGGTATTCTAGTCTGCCTTCAGTCGCTGGTCATATTTTACCCTTGATTTAAAAGTTTTGCAATTTGGAAATATCTCGATTTCTCCAAAACCTCAAATATACCTATAGTCTTTTTCGTTAAGCTTTAAGGTTTTTGAGAAAAATTAAAGTGCCTTCAAAAGCGTCTTAAACTAATGCTTTAGTTATAATATTCCACGGTATACCGAGTAATGGTCAAACGTTTGCTATCGTAAAACCGCATTACTGTATCAAAATTTAAAACCACTTTTTTTAGCCTAATTTATGCAGATAAAATTCAAAAGAAAACCGCAAAGCTAATTAACTGAAAGAGACTACAAGTGAAAAATGTAGTACTATCTAAATCCGCTGCGTTTTATACATATATTAGTTGTTGTGCTCCGCTTCTTTAGTATCAAGATGAAGTGGGTGTGCAATTCGGATAATCCAAATGACCATCATAATGTTTCTCCGTGCGCTCCTGACAAGCTGCCGGACTATTCTGTTCATAAGGTCAGTGTTTTCTTATCTGCCTCTGTAGTATCATTTCAATTCACTCCCCTAGAATTCGCGATTTTTCAAAATTTCCGATATTTCCTAAAAGTTCGTGGCAAAGGTGTTGTCTTATAGCTATCTATTTGCTCAATTGTCAAACTTTTGCTGCTTCGCGCCATATACTTACGTTTGACTATGTTTAGTTCAATTTGTTCGAATTTTTTGATTGTTTTACGAAATTTTCTTATGTTTATGCTGTAGAAAGATGAAGCATCGTCAGAAACGCTAAAAAAACGTTGTCTTCGACGCCTATTCACTGTTTTTGGGCCCGAAAAAGGCACTTTAGAAGTTCCCCCTTACTTCAACACCAGATTTCCCGTGCTGTGCATTTCTGGCGCATAGTCGTGCGATAATCTTTGAAATTCATAGCTTTTTTGCCTTCCATTCGTAAAAAATGCGATTTTCCACTAATTGTTGTTTTCGGCGATGGACAGCACATTTGATAAATTCATTAAATTTACCAAATTTTCATTACTATAGGCTAAAGACCCTTTATTATTCATTTTAAGGAACATGATTCCTATCGAGCGTTCCGTTCGCAACATCTAAACCTGAGCTTGTCCTTAGAAATCAAGAATAAAGATGACGAGACTTTATCTGACGATCAGCGACCTTCGGTTTTTCTATATGCTAATACGTTCAGGTGGCTTGATGGATTGAAAGTGAATGAATTCTATTTATATGATAATTATACATTGCTTGACTGGTGGAATAATGTTCAGATTAATTAAGTATAGTCTCGAATTAAAAAAATAACTTACATAAAAAGTTCATCGTGCGGAAAAAGAAATAAAATTACAAGCATAATAAAACTTGCTAGAGAAATACGCGATTTTCAGCAATAAAATTTGGAAAACCAATAAAATTTAGAAATATCTGAAAAATAGTAACATCTATGGGCAGGCCCGTATCCAGGGGGGCTAGGCAGGCCTGCCCCTCGGAATGGTAAAAATTTTTGTTTTTCCCAAGGGTCCCCCAAAGGGAAAAATGAAAAATTGGCCGAAGTGCGTCTGAAACACCACCAAAACAGGTTTTTAGCGTACTTTTGAGCTAGTAAATTCAAAATTTTCCGGCGCTTCGCGCCGGATTTATTGTTTATGTATAGTTTTGTCTTCTAAACCGCTAAAAATCGTTCAGATTTTAGTTAGACATAGAGAGCATGTCAATTTTTTTCCAGCGCTGTGCGCCGGATTCATTGTTCAGCTACGGTTTTTGCCTTCTAGCTCACTCAAAACAACTCAAATTTGAGTTATGACATGGGAAACATGAAATTTTTCCGGCGCTTAGCGCCGTATTTATTGTTTATATATGTTTTTTGTCTTTTAGCCCCCTCAAAAGCGCTCAAATTTGAACTTGACATGCAGAATATGTCAAATTTTTTTCGGCGCTTAGCGCCGAATTATTCATTATATCTGTATTGTTTTTCTCTGTACAGCACAATGATTAAGTGCAACGGCAAGAGATAAGAAATAATTCGTCGATTAAGTGATGAGAAATCAGCCTAAATGATAAATTTGCTGTATATCAATATGAAATAGAGTGAAAAATTTTGAAATTTTTTCTTCACCATCGTATAGAGCTCGCCGAGATACGCTCAAAACTGCCTTTTTCGCCTATCTCCTAATAGTTCTCGAGATATCTGGCCTCAAAAATTTTCGGCCCCCCCCCGAAATAAAATCCTGGATACGGGCCTGTCTATGGGTATCAGCAGGCGACATTCTTAATGCATTGTGTTATTTATTAAATAGAGGCGCTTCAAGTTTTTGGCATTTCGTGTCATCTTCGGATTGTCTTTCAAGATAAATGTATAGTCTTTTCATGTCTTTGATTTGAAACACGGTTGCCTTGAATTTAACTATCTTTACATGACTGTACCGATGAGAGTCTAACAATGTATCCTAGTTGATAAAAATTAATTAGGTATTTGATGCATGAATTCAATAATTCTCTAAAAAAATTTAATTGATTTGTTGTATGAGTATTTAATTGAAGAATAAATAAAAAGAGTTTGTACATTTAAATCTAAAAGGGTATATCGATGCTCGGGTTGAAGGTCGCCGATAAGTTCCTGAATATGGAGAATTATGCACGCCCTTGGCTTTATTTTAGCATTCTTAATTTAAGACTATTTTCGCATCGCTTATCTTATTTATGTACATAGTAGATACAAAAGTAATCGTTTTATTCGCTTCAAGTGCTTGTTTAACATTAGCTATCAGTGCTACGTGCACAGCATTGGAATTCTGAATGAGGTTTTAATCGCCTTTTTGGGGATAAAAATGGTGGGTACGCGTCAAAAACATCGTTTTTCGTCGTTTCTGATGATGCTTTATCTTTCTAGATCATAGAAACAGAAAAAAATCGAGAAAAATTTGAAAAAATCGGATGAATTGAACAAAATGTAGTCAAAACTGGAGTATACGGCACGAAGCGCCGAAAATTTGACCCTTTTGAGCAGATAGATAGCTAAAAAGCTTACAACTTTGCTACGAAGTTGGAGGAAATTTTTGAAAACTTTAAAAAAATCTGGAATTCTGATAGGAATTAAAATTTTTCTAGAGGCATATGAAAACCCCTAACCCCCATGATTATGTATGGCCGTCTCGTCAAAATACCCTTTTAACATGTATTTTTCAATCTGAATCGCAGAGAATACGTTTCAGAAAGTTTCGCTTGGCAATATTGCTTATTTTGTCTTCAGAACACCATTTCGGCTGTTAATCGTCCGGTGAAGCGTGGTCCCGTTTTCGGTATTCCGCGCCAGAAGAAAGCCCAATTAAGTCGACATTATAGGTGAATACTTATCTAACTGCGGAATACTGGCAAATAAAAATATAATTAGTCTTCATTAGACAGAAAAAAGATAGTTAAGCCCCTTTTTTGGATTACAGCCTAAAAGTACGGAAACTCATACAAAGCGACGTTAAAATCCGAATTGCTTTCACGTCTATATAATTTCGAGATATTGGCTCTGATCATTCTTTAGCTGCGCGCTTGGAGATAAATAGAGGTCATGGAAAAGCAAATTTTAATGCGAGAGACGTGTCGTTAATTTACGTATAAAAGTTGAACATTCTTACTCTTTTCCGGTAAGCTTCCATAATTTGTCTACGTAGTATGGATTTTTACTGAAAATTTAAAATTATCCGTCAGTGCAACCGAATCATCGATGAGATTCTATTTTAAAAAGTATAATGTACCATTCTTAGCACTGTCACGGTGAACAATCTTAGAGGTAGTGATCGACCGGGGCGACTTTTTTGGCCGGGGCGGGGGTGTATAGGGTACATATGTTGTATACTCAACATAAGATAGTAAACATATATATTCAAACTAAGCAGGTATGTGTAGTGTAGTGACAGGCAACGTGCGGTTTTCATTTTGCTTAGCAAGCAGTAATTAATTATTGTTATTTAATCATACGTGAACAATGATCAATGGTTTCCCTGTCCAACTTTCCAAATGAAATGTGGTTGTTCTGGTTGAAAACGTGGTTATCCAATTACCAAACTGAAAATTGCCTTCCATGGCTTGAAAAACGGTCATACAGCCTTGGAAACTGGTTGGTTTGGCCCAGAATACGGTTGTCCAAGTCCAAAAATGGGTTCGCCTGGTTCTAAGAAAGTGGTTGTTTGGCTTAAATCGTTGTCCAGGTTCAAAAATTGGATTTTTAGGCTTTACAGTACAAAACATATTCCCGTCCAAACGATTATTTCTCTTCGTCCAAGTTTTGTTTTCTATGAGCAGGCAGAAATAGGGTATTGTCCTGATGTGTATTTAATACACCTCAAATTCAGCTGCATCGCTAAATTACGTTTTGTTAATGTTCACGATTCTCAGACATATTTTCTGATTCTGGAAGATTTACTGTGCAGGTCATCGCTTCCACCATTCTATGGTACATATTTAATCTATTGGCTCTAAATTTTGAAAAATGAAATTTTAAGTGAATTTTTACTCGATGTTGACCACTACCACCTAATTGAAAAGGACCACGCTAAAGAGAAGACATTTACATTTTGATATAAATTAATTCAGCAGTTTAGACTTAGCCGTGAAAAAGTGAGTGAAATTTCGTTTTTTTGAAAGACTGTGTAGGCGATTCGTCTAAATATTACTTTCTTTTGCTGCATTTCAGTCCAAATGTTCACGCTCAATGAACAAAATTCTAGCTGAGTAATATGATTGCAGAAAATCGTGAAACTTTGAATTTTTCAGTAAATCAGGACACTGATTATAAAACCTATATCTTAGAACAAATACGCCAAATTCTTGACAAAAACAGATTAAGCGTTTCAGTCATTCATAAGCAATCATATAATGTCCAGCTTAAGCTAATGAAGAACGATCATATGATCATTCAAAGCAGGCAAATGACTAATCGGGGAGGCCGGAAATGGCCAGGGATAGCCGGGCCTGGGGCTAGGGCCCCGGTCGATCACTTATTGGAGGGAAAACCAAAAGTTGGATGGGGAGAAGGGGTGTCCCTAATATGATGCTGTGCTACAGTAATTAACTCACCGCTAATCTACTCGTATTTTAGTGACCTAGCCTTTAATCTCTTATAAACCACAGCGACACAATTTAACTAACACGTTCACCTTGAAGCTGTAGAATCATTAAACGAGACGAATGAAAAATTGCAGCAGAAGTGATAAGCTTACGATTTTTATATAAAACTTTTAGCGCATGTATTAGGAGTCATTAATCGTGATCACGAGTGGCTGAATAAGTTCACAAATATTTTTCACATCATATCAGCCTGCTTGGTTTCTAATTTGAGAACTGATATGCTCTTTATTTACTGAAGCGTGGGAAGGCGGTTGCCGCAAATTCCATTAGGGTCATGTCACGTGTTAACGATAAAGCATTAAAAAAATTATCGTAGTTCATAGTTCAATAAAGACATAGATAGTAGGTACGCATAAATGCTATTTTTTAGTAAGGATCAAACTTTGCGGTCGTCCGCATCAAGGGGGTCATTTGGACGAGGACATGTTTTGTACAGTAAAGCCTGAAAATTTCAAGCTGAATTAGACAACCTTTTTTGAACTGGGAGAACCATTTTTATTTAGAAGCTTGGACGGCATACATGCACATAGGGGGAGGGGTGCTACATCCGCAGGGCCCGTTTCCGAATGGAGGGGTTAGGCTAACCCTAGGCTAAAATTCGATAAATTTTGTCGAGTAGAGGGTTAAATAATTTATCCTCGGTTTCCAAATGAAGGGATTAACTTGACCCTCAAGCATACCTGGGCAATGGATTTTGGTTCTGAAGGTACCGGGATCCCTTTTGTTGAGGTTGGTTGGTTGGTTGGCCGCTTAGTTGGTTGGTTGGTTGGCTAGTTGGTTGGTCTAGCGGTTGGCTAGTTGATTGGTTGGTTGGCCGGTTAGTTGGTTGGTTGGCTAGTTGGTTGGTTGAGCGGTTGGCTAGTTGGTTGGTTGGTTGTTTGTTTGGCCAGTTGGTTAGTTGTTTGGTTGGCTAGTTGGCCGGTTAGTTGGTTGGTTAGTTAGCTAGTTCGTTGGTTGTTTGGCCGGTTGGTTGGTTGTTTGGCTGGCTAGTTAGTTGGTTGTATCATTTTCACACTTTTTTATTTTTGGGTCAAAAAATTCTACCCCTCAATCGAAAACTTTTTTTCTGGCGCCACCCAGCTGGGGTTCTGAAGGTACCGAAATGCCTTCTGGCGCCACCCGGTGGCGCGGGTGGCGCGGCATTGCCCACCTGTGCCCTCAAGGGTCAATTTTAACCCTTGGGGTTAACTTAACCCCAGGGTTTTAATTTAACCCTCGGGGTTAAGTGCGTTGTGTATAATACACATTTCATATCAGTGCTTATCTCAGGTTTCCGAATGAGAGGCTTAAATTGTCGGTGGTTAACTTTCTTTATTTTGTTTTGTAAAACTTAACCCTGTACCGATCAGGATTATTTCTGCAAACTGTATTGGTCGTCCACGGTTTGGTATGCACGAGTATAAGAATTCTGAGCAACAGCTTTAAATGTTGTGCTATTGAGGGAAAACGTGGATTCAATTTATAACATATTTCATATAAAATGAAATGCAGATAACAGAATTTTTGATGTTTTTAATAATACTCTGCCAATATCAGAAAATCGTCGATCGTCCAGTTCCAAATTTTTTATTATGTAAATTCTGAGCCCGACTATCTATTATTTCGAGCTTGATGATTTTATTCTTAGCGTATATGCAGGGGTGAATTTAAGGTGGAGTTAAGGGGCGGTGCAGCTTCCCTTCCAATGGTTAAAAACAGTTGGCGAGATGAAGAATGGATATGAACTTTGCAATAATTTTTGGTCATCGATATCATAATTTTTCAAATTTAACACCTATATATTACACTTATTTACTTTCTGGATCTGGAAGCCATATTTACATAATTTTGTTCTATCTTTTAGCATAAATCTTTAAAAAAATTTGCGTTGCGCACTAAATGTTTTAATGCACAAGAAGAGAAAGTAACGAATTGATCAAGTCTCTAAACGTCTTTCTGTCGGAATTTCACGAATTTTCCGGGCTTAACGTCGAGTTTTGACTAAAGTTAAGGAAACTTAAGCACTTTTTTGCACAAAATTGTTTGAATTGTGAAATTTTTCGCAAAAGTTCTACACCAGAAATTATTTTGACTAAAAATAGCCAATATAAAACGGCAAAAAACGTTATTCGGCTGAATCCGATCCTGGGGGGGCACGCCGCCAGTTCTGACCGGAGCGATTCGAGCAAACAAATTAACGACCCGAGCGCTCAATTAGGTAAACAAAAGTGCGCAATTAATTATACTGGGCTGACCTCGTCAGTCAACCAATTATGCGTCTGGTCCTTACAGTAATGCGCCCGACTAGGGGAGTATTTTTTGAACATAATTTTTTACAGAGCGAAAATCAAATTTTAAAGTTTAGTTTTTCGAGCTCATCGTGAAAAATGGAGCAAGAAAATATATAATATTACAACATTTCACTCACTCTGAAGAAAGTTAACTTGTTTAATTTTTGAGAGCGCTTGACATTTATTTTGTCCATAAAATTTAAATATTTTAAAATTATACTAAGCCAACAGCGTCAACATGAAAAACTACCACGATTTGTCAACGAAAATTATACATATAAGCACACGCATCGCAAAAATCGTTGAACAATCACTCCATCGAATTATCTTTTCTGGGACACTTATAAAACAACATGCAAAAAAATTCAAAATATGTATGTGCCCATGCCAAGAAATAGAACGCTACTTATAAAACTGCATTTTATTAGTGCTCTCACATTGGAAATCAGCCAACTTTTTCCAGATTGAATGGATTGTTGTAAAATTATATATTTTCTTGCTCCATTTTTCACGATGAGCTCGAAAAACTAAAGTTTAAAATTTGATTTTCGCTCTGTAAAAAAATTGTGTTTAAAAAAATACTACCCTAGTCGGGCGCATTACTGTAAGTACCAGACGCATAATTGGTCGACCGACGAGGTCAGCCCAGTATAATTAATTGCGCCCTTTTGTTTATTTAAGTGAGCGCTCGGGTCGCTAATTTGTTTGCTCGAGTCGCTCCGGTCAGAACTGGCGGCGTGCCCCCCAGGATCGGATTCAGCCCGTTATTCTGCACGTGAGTAGCTGGTTTTAAACTTATTTTTGTCTGTTTTGGAAAAGTTGGGGTACCGACCGCTATCCTCCTTACAAAAATCCTAGATCCGCCACTGACTGAATATTGTGTAGTACATAAGTAGGTCAAACTATTTATATCCATTACATTCGATCGCAAGTACTAGCACATCCCAGTGATAGATGTGAAGTGTGCTCATGCTGGGATATATTCAGATTTTTTGAAATATCGATTAGTTGTGTGCAATGCAAAACATCAACCGGCTATACCCTAACTACAAATGCAATGCATAGGTACACGAATATGTGCACTTTGAATGCTTCAAGTATTTAACCCTGAGGGTTAATTTAACCCCTGAGGGTTAGTTACCTTGGGGTTAAATTTTATTCGGAAACCGGAGATAAAGTTATCCACGGGCCTAACTTAACCCTAGGGCTAACTAACCTTGGGGTCAATTTAACCCCGGGGTTAATAATACCCTTAATGCGGAAATGGGCCCTGAAGGGTCAGTCTAACAGGTACTGTCCGGGGATTTTGAGCTGATGGAACGTTTTTCGCATCACTTTCTAGGTCGAAAACAGTAAAAATTTCAAAAATTTTCGGCGCTCCGCGCTGGACTAGTACTTTTATGTACTTTTTTACCCAAAAACTACCAAAAATTGATCAAGTTCTGTGTTTTTTAGTCTTAAAAGTGATATAATGCAGTCAAAATAAACTAAAAAATGCTTTTAAAATGAGGAAGTTGGTCGTTTAAACAAAAAATCATGTACGTTAAAGTTACTGTTGGATTTCTGAGATTTTACCCCCCCCTTCTGCCGACCCTGATCTTGTGCACCTATGCTGGACGGGGATAAGCGTTGACGTTTGCTCAGATATGTTATGCATATGTTGGAACCGCCATTTATTTGGTTATTGCCTTTTTAAATTAATTACATTATTTAATCGCGAAATTGATTTGAGAAGCCTTTCAAATGAATTCGAAAATTTTTAGCGCGAAAGTCACGTCAAGTTCTTTCTGTCACGTACATTTGTAGCTCACACATGCACGCACATCAAGTATGCCATAGCATTTTCGGCATCCGACAGACATTCACTTGTCAGACGATTTTGAACCTACAGATAGTTATTTGCATCATTTGGAGGACAAAAATGTAATGATTTCCCCACCGTAATAAATAATATTTTATTATTTATCAAAAAAAGCGTCTTTAACTGAGATGTACTAAGTTAAGATGTCAAAATTTCTGAATTTTTTTTTGTTAGAAATTTAACACTGTCGAAGTATAATGTGCTGTTTTATGCGATTTAGCGTTCTTTCGGCTAAAAAATATTTTCTTTTGGCGTTTCGTACCAAATATGTAATTATTTTTAACCATATGTACAAGGAAGCTACTGTATTTCGTTCAACATCAATAATGCTTTTTTAATTTTATGTTTTTATGATCCTGGAAGAAAGAACATTGTAAGAAACGTAAAAACATTTGTTTTGGACGCCTTCCCCATCGTTTTCGATTCCAGATCTGTCTCATTAGGTAGGCCTCCTACATTTGCCCCACTCAGTCCAAAGAAGTTCTTGTTATACAGGGACATCGTTTTATCTGTCTCCTTGCCTAAATTTATCATCTCCTATTGGGCTTCTTCGTCTAATGACCGCGGTGCTAAAATCGTTAGTCAAAGGTTGGCCCTAAAATCCGTGCACCGTTTGAGCATGATAGCACTCTCTAAGCCCAAACCGTGCGCTCACATCGATGGTGTAAACCAGTTGTCACGTAGGCCTCAGACAACGTTTCGCCTTATAAGCATGGTGGCCGAGTTGGTTGATACGGAAGTCTATTTATTCAAGAAAACTCTGGATAAATCCATTGTAAGTGGGCCAAGGATTGATTACCATAACGATACATTTTTCGACCTTAAACCATACCTTTTCCTGCTTTAAACAGTTGTTCGGTTTTGTATGTCGGTTCATTTTATTATTTTTTGTATAGATGGCATGACAACATGCATGATCTTAGGTAGAAGGGTTTAGGCGGTTTCCACATCCCTCAGACACATTTTTACCCCCCTCCCCCGCAAGAAAGTTTTTCACCCCCCCTCCAGAATTTCCGATTTTTCAAAAGTTACCAAAAATTTCCTAGAAATCCGTAGAAAAGGTGTTTTCAGCGTTTTTAGCTATCTATTTGTTAAAAGGTGTCAAATTTCCGGCGCTTCCCGTCAATACACTCATGTTTTGACTTTAATTTGTCTAATTTATTCCTACGTTTTCTGATATTTTTAGAATTTTTTTTATATTTTTATGCTCTATAAAGATAGAACATCGTTAGAAACGTTGAAAAACGATGTTTTTAACGCGTACCCACCATTTTTGGCAAACAAAGGTATTTCAAAATTAACCCCCTTTCCAGAATTCCCATACTGTGTATGTCTGCATGGCTATTGCACTTAATCGTTTTCTTTAGTTGAAAAAAATAAATTTTCATATAAAATGAGTGATTTTATCATGCAATTACAATTAAGAATTATTGATCGAAATCAACATGCTTTTATCTGAAGAGTCATCTTTTATCTGAAGTTTTCAATATGATTTTACAAAATATTATCTAGGGAAACTAAACGGTGCGTCGTCTGTTGTAATTGTCATCTGAAAAGTATACATGTAGCAGAGGGATGGGGTCCCCACCCAAAGTTAATCGTCCCCCTATTCCTCTGAATTTTCTTTTTTCTCGCTATGGGTTCAGGTCCCTCAAAGTCTTCAGGGGCACATTCAACTCACGCTTTTTATTTCCCTTATCTCCCTGTGTCCGTACATACAGTGTTTGTCTAAAAGCTTCTTTCGTAGCTTGTTCGAGTAATTTTATTAAACGTCCTTTCAGAATTCTGAATCAAGCTAAAGCACTTATACGTTCTATTCGATAATCTGAAAATTCTTCCCCGAAAACGGTCATTGTCTGCTTGAAATTTCTGGCTACTGTAGGCCCGCGTATCCCTGTGGAAAAATAAAGAAATGAAATAAAAATAAAATAAAACAGTGGAATACAAGAAAAGAAATTAATCATCATTTTCTGCATCATCTGGCAAAAATGTATCACGCTCTTAAATTTTCTTTGTTGCGAGATTTCGGCGAATTCATCAGAATGATTTTTCTTTTTAGAACGACAGTGTTGACTTGCCTCGACTCTTCTTTATGAGCATCGACAAGTTAGTGTTATGCGTAGACTATAATTCTTCATAGTTTTCATATGGAAATGTTCACTTTCATCATCTTTGCGTTTTTTCTAAAAGCATATTTTCTCATTGTGTTGCTCAAACAAGCATAGTTTTTATCGTCAAGTTTGCGCGTCTCTTATATATTCGTAGATAAGGCAATAATTTTTATAGATAATTTCATTGACGACACATATGCACAGAGGGGTTGCGGGGTTATTTGCCCAACCAGGACTTTCGAAAGGCATACCTACCCCTCAGGCCGTTTCGGAACGGAACCTATTGCTTGAACCATAAAAAAGCGTCAAATTACGTCTGAATGTACTTTAAGTACAAACACTCATTTTTCGAGTAGCAGAATGTTCAGTTTGTGTATTCAGCAGACACTTTCCTTCCATTATTCCCTGTATATATATATATATATATATATATATATATATATATATATATATATATATATATATATATATATATATATATATATATATTTGATGTTGCAGGTCATTCCATCGCCCTTATTTTAAGTTGTTTCCATGCAAATTTAATCGCGAAAATTCATGAAGAATAAAATACAGCGAATTAAGCAACGAAATTTGACATTAAATAGTAATATATAGTATTCACTTACACCCACCTCCCCCTCCCCATCCCCCCCCGAAGAAACTCGGTTCAATCCTCCCAAAACTTTTGACCGTGCGCATGTTTGATTGACAATTTTCTCTTTCAAGGCTATCCTATTGTCGCGATGCTTTAGTCCGAACTGGAGAACATCCATCTGATGCGGTACGTATTCAAGTTTAAGAAACGGATGTTGATGTTATAAATGATGGACACCATAAGTGGGCGGCACCAAAATTCTGGGGGGAAGTGCAATATTTTTCAAATGTCAACAAATAGCCTTAAAAATGGTGGTTTGGCGAAAAAACATCATTTTCCAACGTTTATTGAATTCTGGGGGTATTTTGGTTTCTCGGGGGGCGCATACCCCCCAAACCCCCACGCTCAGGTGTTATAGATACTATTCTATAGATTCTTTTATTAAAAAAGGCAAAAACAGCAAATATGGAAAAAAAGATTCGGTTAAAAGATTAAAAATTGCTGTGTTCGGTAAGACGTGAAATAAGTAATCGAATAAGCTTGTATACAAATTCTAATGTGTTTCTTTCGCTTTTTCCTAAATTTTTCTTTTTTTGTAGGGACCAAGGCATAAATTTGTTGCGTCAGATCTGAGGGCATCATGGACCACGAGTAACCGAGATGTAGTTCTTTCAATTTTGGATGGCATCCAGAAGGCTCGGGTATAGAAGTTTGTTATTAAACACTCACTATTTTCATGAAATAATAAATTTAAGACGAAGCACGTACTGATGAAAATGTGTTCATGTCAAGATTTTGTTTACAATTGCTAAATTTTTGTGGCTGCCGGATCGAGAAGCTGACGTTCTGAAATTCGGTCGAAATTAAAAAAATGGCATTTTTCAACTAAACAAAAATTAGAATTTCACTTGTATGTTAAGAAAAGGATGCAGGCTGAATGCATTTTTCCTGCTAAAAAAATTTTTGTTGGACAAGAAATTCTGTATTTTTATATCCTATTTATAATCACCAAATTCTTTTAGCAAAGATGGGTGCTGAGCGACTCCTTCGTCATCCTGATATTCTTGTTTTTTTATTATGGACAATTGAATGAGTAAAGGCGAATCAATTTTTTAAAATTAATAATTGTTAATCCATTTGTCCCCTGAGTGTTATATTCAATCATTCAGGTCTTGCGTCGCAATTTGTCTACTGATGCTTTGAAATCGATCCCAGTGATTGACGAGTCACGTGACATCAAGGTACATACATTTATGTACACAAAGGCATACAGGGGCGTACGCAGGATTTCTTCAAGGGGAGGCAGTCCGAAATTGGTGACCCTGTATTTCGGGATATGTTCGCCGGGGCACCAAATAAACCGCATTTTCTGACATTTCTGAACACACTTTATCTGTTAAGCTCATAAAATTCAAACATTTCGAAAAAATTTTCATTTTCTCTTCGATGAGCTATGAAAAAAAGACATTTTTTGGCCGCGCTGGGCCTATATATTAATGAATATAATGATTCTACGGCGCGAAGCGCTGAAAATTTTTAGATTTCTTAATAAAGAGATGCCAACTTCCTTGCATTTCCTTACCTTTCCAAAATTATTTTTGGGCTAAGGGGGGGGGTTGGTCGCCCCCCCGCCTCCCCTAAATACGCCCATGCAGGCATACATGATCAAGAGGGTGTTTGTGGAGGAGACCCAAGAAAAATTTTCATCCCCTCCTGAAATATTTTCACCTTTCCCCCAGAATTCGCGATTTTTTAAAAGTTCTCCATAAATTTCCTGAAAACTCGTAGGAAAGGTGCTTTTCTAAGCGTTTTAGCTATCTATTTGCTTACAAGCGTCAAATTTTCGGTGCTTCGCGCCATATACTCATGTTTTGATTGTGTTATTTCAATTTTATGCGACTTGTTTGGTTTTTTCCCGAAATTTCTTTATGTTTTTTTGCTTTAGAAAGATAGAGCATCGTCAGAAACGCCGAAATTTTATGCGTACCAACCAAAAAGAAAAAGAAAAAAACCGAAAAAGACACTTTAAGATTTCACCCCTCACCCCCTTAGAATTCCCATGCTGTGCATGTATGCATACAGGGCCATATTTAAGTAGGCGGGGGTGGCGGCTGCCCTCTCTTGGCTGGAAAAAATTTTAAAAGGTAAGATAATGCAGAGAAAGATGGAAAAATCGCGTGTCTTTGTCGCAAAATCTTGAACTTTTCGGCGCTTCACGCCGGATGTGTATTATTTTCCATAATTTTGGCCGAAGCGCAACCAAAAAATTACATTTTTTATAGCCCTTTGAGTGAGAAAAATTTTTTCAAAGAAAGTTCAAATTTTATGATTTTATTGAATATAGGATGTCGAAAATGCCAAAAATGCGGTTTTTGCGAGCATCCCGACGAATTTTTTCGAGATACAGGCCAATTTATGTCGAGTCCGCTCCCCCCATTCTCTTGGCCGAATCCTGGATACGGGTTTGTGTACGTATGTATGAATTATACTCCAATTTAGTTGAATGCGAATCATGCTCACCCCATAACAGACTTGCACAATATGGGTAATCTGGAGGGAGGGTGTAAAACTTCAAAGAGTTTTTTGGGCTTAGAAATTGTGGATCAAAGGTATAGTTTTTCGACGTTCCTTGCGATTAGCTATCTTCTAGAGCATAAAAACATAAAATTTGGGAAAAAATCAAGAATTCGAACAGTTGAACAAAATATTGTCAAAAAATGAGTATACGGCGCGAAGCACCGAAAATTCGACTCTTTTGAGCAAATGCTTTTGGAAACTTTTGAAAAATCGCGAATTCTGGGTGGGTAAAAAACTTTTTAGGGGTCGTCTTATCCCCTTGATTTATATGCAACGGCCTTGTCAACAGGTGTGCATGATCCGGGTTCGCATTATCCGGATTCGACGTCTGCTTTTCGCGAAACCTTGTGCATAGAACGTAATTTTGAATACTAAAAAAACCACAGAAATGCGACTTGTAGGCGACCTTCGGCAATATAATTTTGCACATTGAAAGTTTGTTTACATACATGATCTTGGGGGAGGGGGTTTCACTCCTTCCCCCAGAAGAATTTTCACTTCCTCCCCGAATCCCCCCAGACTTGGTGATTTTTTTAAAGTTCACAAAAATTATTTAAAAATTTGTCGAAAAGATACTTTTTAGGCGTTTTTAACTATCTATTTGCTCAAAAGTGCGAAATTTTTGGCGCTTCGCGCCATTATACTTATGTTTTGACTATATTTTGTTGAATTTGTTCCCACTTTTCTGATTTTTTTCGAAATTTCCTTATGTTTTTATGCTCTACGAAGATAGAGCATCGTCAGAAACGCTGAAAAACGATGTTTTTGATGCAAACTTACCATTTTTGGACCCGAAAAAGGCATTTAATAATTTCACCCCCCCCTCCCCCAACCTAGAATTCCCATGCTGTGCATGTATGTTTACATATCTATTAATTTCTATGTATAGTGTCGTGATTTTTTCTGAAGTTTAAAGTGCTTTTAGGGTCAATTTAAATCGATTGAAAAATTGTTATCAATGTGAAACAGATTTTATTTTCAAACAAAAGTCACGTTCAGATTACTTAGTTTTTCTTTAGATTTTATTTAAGACTTCGTACATTGTCACCGAGGCAGCTTGTCGTCTTGAGGCCGAAAGTTATTCCGGCTGTTGCATATTTATTGTGCCTAGAATTTGCATATAGCATATGTAAACTTTTAGAAATCGTATTATGGTATCACAGAGCTGAAGCTTAACACGATTAATTGACAAGGAAGCGAAATTCAGCAAAAATGTCATTGAAAATATTTCAGAAAGTATATACATACATATTTCACATATTTTGATATCGTTGTTCGAGCTAGAGATGGAGAGCGACAGAATCGCACAACGATTCATTTTAGGTCATACATGCCATGGAGATGGGTGAGAGGGGTATTACTCCTCCCTAAGCTTTAAAAAACTGGTCGCTTCATTTTGGGCACAAAAAACTATGTAGCTATATAGACTTTTTGGACTCAGAAACATACCGTGTCTATCAATGCTAAATGATTGTTTTTTGAGTCTTAAAAGGATTTATAGCAATTTTACCGACTTTAGAAAGGGGCTAAATAGCTATTTTTAGTTCAAAAAGGCTGAATAGATATTTTTGAGTTCAAAAAGGCTATATATTTGTCACAAATGCTCGAAAACGATGGTCTTAAAGTGATAGCATCGTTTTTAGCTGCAGAATTGTTTTCACAACGTATTTAGCTATCTCCGAATATCTTATTTTCACCCCTACCTGGAACTTTGACGTCGCGCACCTATGTTTTGGGATATAGATATACAATTGTCATATTAGACCATATATGATCTTGTCGGGATTAAGGGGAGTTTCATTCACCCCCTGCAGAAAGGTTTGGCCCGCGCAGAAATTTTTCAGCCCTCTGGGATTTGCGATTTACTAAAAATTTCATAGAAAAGATGCTGTTTTGAGCGATTTTAGCTACATATTTGTTTGCTCAAAAGTGGAACGATACAGCATCTTCAAAAACGGAAGAAATCTTGTTTTTGACGCCCATTCACCGTTTTCGGGCCTAAAAACCCACTTTTGAAGAATGTTTCTTTCACCTCCCCCAGAATTCCCATTCGGTATTGTCCGGATTAGGCTTAAGCATAACTTTGTCCGTCGAACGTCTGTTCTAGCCGAGACCTCGTCGGTCTTTCACCGGTCAGCTTAATGCTAGTCAAATTTTGGATTCGACATCGGTGTGCAGTCCTCCGCCTTCCGGTCATTTTGAAGGCAATCACGCGGCCGATATGTTGCAGCAATTAATTTCCGAAGCGGCTACAAAATTCATGGCTTATTCTGAAGAAGTACGAAAAACTTATTATTTGGTATAAGGCCGGATTTTGATGCCTTATTCGTGTTTGTAAAAATGGCAGCTTCAAGATTTGGTAGGAATTTCGGCTATGAAAATTGAAATTTTCTTATCGACAATATAACTGACCAATTTTTCGGCTAAACTCTCATCAAAGCGCCAAAGGAAATTTTCTCAAATAAAAAAGTTACTTGCGAGAAATTTATTGTTTTACAGCAGCTCTTCGCAAATAATCCCATTGTAAAATAAGCGTTTGCTTGAAAATAAACAAATTCAATTTTGGAATATGGCAACGTCGCGTTCAAAGTAATGTTTATTGTCATGCTAGTCTATTTCTCTACTTATTTTTGATTAGGATATGTATGCATGATAATGTACAGGCTCGTCACTGTGGGGAGAGGAAAATGACCTCCAATGTTTGGCCAAAAAACACCTAAAAACGGCCAAAAATCGCAAGTTTTTCGTAGGGGAGGTCGAAAATTTTCTGGCTTCGGGGGATGGGGAGACAACCAACTCTGGGTGGGTGGATCCCCCATACCCCCTGTTATATGTACATATGTATGTATGTGAAAGTTGTAGCTACTGTACCTGCAAACTAATGAGCAGTAGTAAATAATGATGAGCGTTCAATTCTTGTTTCAAGACATCAGAGGTGCCATCGCAGCAGCTTCATGGAATAGTTCTAAGCCAGATGAATGACGTTCTGTTCACCAAGTGGCAAAGTAAGATTTTTTCTGTGTCAGCTTTTAAACTGAGCAAAAGATTCAGTGTAGCTTTCTCGAAGTTTTTGGCCATAATACTTCCATGGTACAAGTTTTTTTATCAGAGCGAAAAATGATTTTTTTCTATTCTGTGTCGAAATGCATATTAGTTCGACAAAGAAATTTATCCAGCGTTTTTAATGCATAGCAACTTAAATCAAATAATTGGTTTTCGTTGCGTTGTTGTACAGGGTGGCCCAGAAAAGGCTACACCCGATGTTGCATCATAACTTGGGCAATTATGCACATATAATCTTAAGACCAGCCTACATTAGATAAATAATCGTGTCCTTGTTTAAACCACATCAAAACTTTTAGCCAGGTGCCAGCGGTCCTTGCGCTAGGGCGATTAGTTTACACATCACTGTGATATGTTTAAACCCCAGGGTTTCTGCATTGTGTCACATTATGTATCCTTTTTTGGCAGTAAATATAGTCTAAAAATTAATGAGCACATTGTTTAAATTCCTAGAGTCAGTGCGTGCCCTACTATGTGTAAAAACTGCAAGATATCGTCAAAAAAGGGAGCGAATCGATGACAGAAACAATTACACTCGGCGTTTAAACAATATAAGAGTAGGGTGTAAATTAATCGCGATAGCGCCCGAACCATAGATAGCTAGCCAAAATTTTTCTACACAAGTAGGAAGGAGACATTTTTATCTATCTAATGCAACCAATCCTAAACTTTTATGTTCATGCCAGCTAGAGCTGCACACCGGGTACCCGAGTACCTGGATAGAAAAAATTCCATTACCCGAGTACCCGAATGTCAGCGAAAAAAATTTAATATTATGACAATCACGCAAAATTTGCTAGGAATCGGATTAGGTACCTAATGGATTCTTGTTACTAAATTTAGATTCGAACTACAATGTTATTTGCATAATCCTTATCGAATTGAAATGTGTTTGGAAGCTGTTCATTATATACTTGCTCACCGTCGGCATTATTGTCATCGGAAGCATAGTGTTTTGGATTCTGTTAGCTCAGACAAAATTGTTCTTGAATGGCCTCTTGGTTTTTTAAAGCCCCTTCGGTCGACAGTGCAATGTTGCATTAAATTTGCTACTTTACTGCTAAGATGTTTAACGACCTCACTCATTAAATATGTACATACAGTATTGACCCGTATCTAGGGGTGTAAAGGGGCTTTTTATTTTAATAAATTCTTTTTTCAAAAATTTTTAGCTATAAAACTATATTTTTTAGCGTTCCCAGCGGTAAAATGCTCAAATTGCCGGCGCCTCATGCCACTAATTAAATTAGGATAATTATTTATTACATATTTAAAGTTATTTTTCCTACAACTTTTTTCGCTACGTAAAAGTTTCTGCATTTCTAATCTTCATCAAGACGCAAAATTGAGTTTAAGAACAAAAACCGTTTCAATTTTCCGGTGCTTCGCTCCAGATATAATCACTGCTTTGCTCGTCTTTAAAAAACTGCAAAGGTAAGCTTGAAAGGATAAAAATATCGGAAATCTCCTTCGCTTCGCGCCAGATACATATAATTTCAACTAATTGCATTCAATTAGACGCAAAATTGAGCTTAAGAGGATCTAAAATTTCTGGCGCTTCGCGCCAATTATAATTATTGCATTATTTTTATTCAGAAAGTTGCCAAATTTAGCGTAAAAGGATAGAAATTTCAAAAATTCACGGCGCTTCCCGTTGGGCATAATTTGGCGCATTGCGCGAATTTTTATTTCTGTATTGCTTATCTTCAGACAGTTTTAACATAAAGGAGTAAAAACATCAAAAATTCCCGGCGCTTGGCGCCAGAGTTTTATTATATTCACGTTTTTGCGTTTTTTGTGCTAGGAAAAGGGTCGCGAAATCGAGTTTAAATAATAAAAATCGTAAAACTTTTCTCGAATTACCTAAGTTTTGTTCATTTTATTACTATAAGCTACAGTTGCGATTCAATAACACAAAACATGTCGAAAAACGTCGTTTTAGCAGCTAAAATTTCGTATGCATTGTCAAAATTTCAGTAATTTCCCTGAAATGAAATCCCAGATATGGGGCTGGATACATATATGTATTTTCCGTTTATTTTTGTGTTTCTTGTCAACTTTTGTGTAGAAATTTCGGGCTTGAGATGACTTCCGCTAAATGAAGTACATATCGGGCGTAGAACATGGACGCTATTCTCAGACTTCTAGCGCATTTGGCTCAGAATATTGAACAGATTTTTAGACCATCAGCCGTCTCAGCTAAGACCTTTTTGTACCTGAAGTCTGGAAAAGTTCGAAATTTTTAGAATAATCTAAAAGACTTTAGATCATGGTTTCTTCAGATCAATTAAATTTTCAGGCTGAATCAATACTTGCTAAGACCTTCATTGTAAAAGTAAAAGGGTTTTTTGATGACAAAAGCAATAAAAATGTAAAATATTTTTTTGGCGACCGACATCTTCTGTTGTGTGCCTTTATATATAATACTTGAAGGGAATTTTTCAAAGGCAAAAACGTCAAAAAATTTTGGTGCTCTGCGCCGATTCGGTAAGCCACTGCGATTTCTCCTTATAAAGTCCTGGCCATTGAGTTTAAAAGCTTGAATTATCTGGAGGTTGATTTATCTTTCTCTTAACTTGATTTGATTTAAATATCGCGAAAAGATGTGAAAATAATTTGGCGCCAGTTCGATGATTTACCTTTATGTTTGTCTCTATAAAGCCGGTTGCAAAGGGCAAGAATGACAGCATTTTCTGACGATGGTAATGGATTTTGGTGATTAACCTTACTGTTTTTCGGTTGAATTCAAAACCAAGATTCGGTCTATTCCATAAAAATTTCAACGTTACAATTCAACTTTAAAGTGAACTTTTTACAAAGTTTACCATGGCTCTGCATTGGTTTCCGCTGGGGTATCATTGAGCGCGCCAACCCCGACCAACCCAGGTGAAGAAAGAAGGGTGTCCTTTGCATTCTTACCTTAACTGAGGTCCTACCCGGCTATACCCGGGTACCCGAATTACCTGGGCAATGAAATGACCGGGTACCCGTGTTGCAAAATTTTGCAGAGTGTACAGCACTAATGTCAACCAAAGTAACATATGACCAGTAGCATCGAAGTGTAGCCTTTTTTGTGCCACCCCGTATATCATTATCAGAGTTCGAATGATAATTCAATTCGTTGACGGTCATTCGCATTGAAATTTTTTGTAACTCTATTTTCATTCAATTCTAATTTTATTATTTTTATATTCAGCCTCAGGATTTAATAAAAAGCTGGTTTGATTTCGGTATTATATGTATGTTTTCCGATCAGTTTTATTATTTCAATCATACTTTTATGCATTTGTTGTGTTTTATCCGAAGTTTTTTTCGTTTTTCAGTCGAGCTGATAAATAGCCAGGTTCTATTGAAAGGACGCGAAACAGGCGGCTATGTTTTGTGTACGGCGGCTAAAGCGCAAATTACGCAACGCTTTCACTCACCCGTTTGGCGGGAAAATCAGCTGCTGGGCAAAGTAACCTGGGTGGCCATGTTGAATGGCATGCAGTATTTCGCTACCGTAGCCGGGCATCATCAATCGCAGGTAGAAACTGTTTGATATACAAGGTGGTCCAAAAAAGGATACCTACCGAAAAAATTTCGAAAAAAATCAAAAAAGTACAAATTGAACAAAATATAGTCAAAACAGTCCAAGAACGCGGAAAACAACATTGTTCTGAACATCAGCATTATCTCTTTTAAACAAGGCAATCTTACCTTATTTAAACAGATCAAATAATTTCAGCGTAAACTTTGCAACTAGTGTATTTAAAGAACGTTTACATTCAGATTCGTAATCCTGACGTTACATGGAACATTAAAAAAAATCAAGCTTTTGCAACGCTCTGAAACTAAAGCTAATTTTCAGTGTAAACTTTACACAACCACTGGGTGTAATGAAAACATATAGTCGGAGTCTTAATTCTGGCCTTATAGAACATATTTTGAAAAGAGAACGTTTAGCAGCGTTCTAGAAGTAAAATAACTCTGAAGTGTAAACTTTACACATCAACAATAAATGAATACTTTTAACATTACACAACTACTGGATGTAGAGAAAACTAACATTCCGACTCGTAATTTTGACCTTAAATAGAACATTTTGAAAAAAATTAAGCCTCCACGACGCTCTTAAACTGAAGCTAATTTTTCAGTGTTAACTTTACACAACCCTTGAGTGTAAAGATGGCTTCAGTCGGTTTCGTAATTCTGATATGACTCTGAAATTACGATCAATATGAAAAAATTAACTCTCCGCAACGGTCTTAAGTCAAATAAATACTAGATGTAAACCACTTGCATTTTTGGACTTGTGATCATGTCCAGACTCATAAGCGGAGAAGTTGGCGGAAAAAAGGCAGATACACGTTGAAAATCCCCAATTTTCGACTTTACACCTCCCGAAAAAGGTAAATATTTTTTTAAATAAACGCAATCTGCTGTGACTTCGCCTAATGTTACACCGCTGATTTTGAACTTTACACCTCCAGAAGTAACTCAATATTGGGTTTTTTAAACACGGATTGATGCGACGTGTAGCCCTTGGAACGTACTTTATTTTTATTCTATTCAATTTGTCTCGACTTTATAACCGGAAAAGTTGGCTTAGTAATCTGAGACAAAATCTGTTTTTTACACCATCAGAGTGTAAAGATTAAACCCCTATATCTAACTCCGTATTGAGTTTTAAAAAGTTTGCTGGTAAGCACAAAGTAACTGTTGAGTCTTAGTATATTTTTATCAGAAAAAATTCTAGGGATTTATAACCGGAGTTGTTGGCAGACACACATAAAGAATGCGAAAACGCGACTAAAATCTATCTTTACACCCCAGAATTTTACCCTCTTTACACTCTCACTCGAGAACTAAAACAATATTTTAAAAAACAAAATATACTGTTTTTGGAGAATTTAATTCTTTACAATTCTGTAGCATTAAATTGTATGAGGCGTCTACGCTGAATTATCTAAAAATTGTCTTTGAAAACCGTTAAAAGTTTTATATGTTATAACGTTGCGTCAAAACTTTACACTCTCATTACAAACTCGCTACTGACAGTAGCGGATCCAAAATTTTCTGACAGGGGTGGAAGCCAAAATTTTCCTTAAAGTCTCAAACATTGTCCAAAAATTCGTACATTTTGCTTAAATTACCGGTTTTTTGTTGTCTTTTGATAGGCAGAATTATTTCTGATGCAAAAAAGTAAAAATTCTCGAAATTTTCAATGTTTTCTAATAAAAAACTCGCTAAATTAATGCAGAAATCGATATAAATTGCCAAAAACCACTTGAGGAATAATTGTAAGAGCTACAAAATCTTTGTTCTGTACAAAAACTACTCTTCTGACGTAAATTTAAGTTTTTAAAGCGGCAAAAGCGTCAGCAAATGTTATTAGGCGCGAAGCGTCGGAAAAATCCCTCTAAATCCGCCAGTGGGTACTGAGTGTAAACAAAAACGTGTGCTTAATCTTGTTTAATTATCTATCGATTAAAGCAAACCGCATCTCCTTAATATGTATGTCCCGTTATAGCTGTAAGGAGGTGCACAGGTGGGTACCCAAGAATGATATAGGTACGCGCTATCGCAGCTACCTATGATGGTAATTCAATCTCTTTTTCTCACTGTTTTTTTTATTTATTCACGCTCAAGCAATATGAAATTTAATAAAACCCGTATAAATTTAACCTTCGTTTATATTTGTTGACCCTGTCCGTCGAACCCATTTTTAATGTACGACTTTTGGCAATCGGATGCTTGATCTGCTTATTTGTTTCGCTTGCCAAAGTCATTTAATTTTTAAAATAGTAATTTTGAAATTACTTCTTGAAGTGATCTGCAGTAGTTCTCTAAATCTATCCTGATTCAGCGGTGCTCACAAATAATCTTTGGCCCCTTAGCATCTATGGCGAGCGACCAGATCAGAGATCCGGTGTGCAAAAATCATCCGTTTTGGCGGCCGTTTTGACGCTCCGTAACAACTTTAACGATTTCATGTTATATATGAAGCAATTGAAACCTCACATTACGGGTTTAACTTAATCATCTCTCATCTGTTCGGGAACGCCGCTAAATCCATCCTAATCCCTTTTAGTCCATGGTAAGATCCAGCTGCGATTTTCGAAGTTTTTGGTGTCACGTAAGGAACTCTGTCCGGCTTCGACCAAAATTTTATGCGTATCTTTAGATTTAAATTGAAATACCCCATTTTTGCCACGTTTTCATTCTCGTGGTTCTTCTGCATTGCGTCATCGGTCAGTCATGCTTTTATCATGCAAACGCCGATTATTGTGTTCCATGTTGTGCAAAGATGTTATCAACGAGCCCGTGTGATGATTATTGCAGGCGTCTTTAAGACACTCAGCAACTGTCATATTCCTCAGGACCATCCCCTCTTGTTATCTTAAATTCACTCAAATTTCTCTACTAAAAATCTGAGCAACGAGATCGGTACTTGCTAAAATGCGATTTGATACTAAATCGCTTGTCCCCCATCCGTCCAAAAACTGAAACATTTTTGAATCTCTCTCATTATTGGAAAATTAGCGTTTTCGACCAAGGAAGTGAGCCGTTACATGTATGCCAGTGATCACCGTAGGTGGGCAGCAGCCAAATTCTGGGGAATCCGATGGAGCCTTATCTCCAAAAATAGTAACAAGAATTAATTTCTGAGGTCAATCGATTGGAGGGTTCGGCTAGACACGCCCAAATGTGGTGGTCACACGTGGGCGTGGGCGATTTGAGGATTTAGACTGCGAGATTTCAAAGTACTCCTGCAGATTAATATCGCTCCTAGATTGAATTTTTGACGTGTTTTTGTGCAATTTTTTGAATTTTTGTACTATCCAGATTCCCAGAATTTGTTTGCTGCCAATGTATGCCATAGATGCACCGAGGTTTAGGGGTTAGGGAGTTGTAAAATCTAGGATTTTCACTGCAGTGAATTGCGCTTTTGGCTATTTTTACGTTATGTTTGACTTAAACTGCTCGACAGTACCTTACTTTTGGACCCTTTGGCGGCGAGTAATACCCCCTCTCATCCCTCCCTTCGTTTATGTATCGACTAGTTCTGATTTTGACTCGATTTTATAAGAAAGTTTGTCATTAGTACTGTTCTTTAAGACAACGTTAATACCAGAACATGGCCAATCTGCAGGTCATCCTGAAGTTGATGTCCAGTGGTTGAGCAAAGATGTAATCCAGGAGAGGACCTGCAGCAATCAAAACTTAGATGTAGTCGACTCCCTTCTGAACCAAGGCCAAACAGCTGGCAGCGTCGTAGGTGGTAAATTTAATGCAAGATGGCGCAAAATTCGGAACATACACTTATGTGCATATCTTTTTTGCGCATAATCCCTTTGTGCATGTTGAAAGACGGTATACCCAAAGTCTTTGTACATTGTAAGAAAATTTAAATGTACAATGTTGCATATGCTATGTACATACTCGTGCTTTAGCCGAATACGAGCCTAGTTTTAAAAGGGTACACCACAATTTTATCAATAAGGCTCCAAGCGCTAGGAAATTTTCATAATTTAATCGTCTTCTAGATCTAACTGACTTTGTGGCTTTTCTCAGGACAGATATAGACGAGTAGTACATTAGATAAATGAATTAGCGCGAATTATTGGAACATTTAGGCTAATTTTCTCTCAAAAAGTTTATAAAGTCGGAGAAGGTTTTGCCGAATACAAAACATTTTTTTCGAAATACATTGGTTGAGTGGTCGGAATGCTTTTGAAACACGTATGTTGTTGGGGTGGCAGGACTAGTACCCTTTCCTTACATTTTAAACATTAGTCAATTGTCGAGCGATTTTGGAACAGGTGAAAGTTTGTGATCAGAAAAATTCAAGTCACTTATTTAAATTCTCCTTGAAAATTGCCAAAAATATTAATACTTTGCGATTCAAAATAAAAACGGTTGCCTTAACTGCCAAATTTTTGATAAAAGTCTTGAGTGCCTAAAAAGCTGAATAAGAGCCGCTTCTTCTTCAAAAAAAATATTAAAGAAACTCTGATGGAATAAGTTGCTCAATCCTCGCCCTGTATTTTTGGTAAGCGATCCTCCATTATCATTTTAATTGCCTGATTTCATTTGATTTCTTAATCGTGTTTTAGACGGTATGCCTGTGCGAGATATCTATAATATGTATATCTTATTGAGTATAATTTCGTTCGTTCATAATCTTTTAATTGCTATAAAAAGCTGCTGCGCGCAAATTGGAATGCAAACAATCATACATTGGCACGCTCAGGTCTTTCAGGGTCAATTGACTTCCCTGGAACCTGCGGGGTTGGTCCATGACCACAACTGCAGAGCGTGGTTGATCTGGGCAAGGGTTAAAAATTGAACTTTTTAGGCCAAATATGAACTAAAAAAATGGTATAAAAGCTAAAATGGCGTTAAAACTACGTTATTCCACAGTTTCCGGTCAATTTCAAGCACTTTTGAACAAAATTTTCGATTTTCATATATTTTGGCCTTCACTTTGCTTAATTTTCCTGAGGGAAATTTTCAAAACTCTTGCGGGGTGATCCACTTTCCCGCGGGGTAGCTAGGATCACATCATGTGACCCTTATGTGATCTTGAGCCCATGTCTGCAAATAATGTTAGTTTTTCGCAAGTAAATGCTTAAATTAAATATTTTGCAGAAAATTCGCCATCTGACTGTCGGGAGCAATTACAGCGTATTATTTCGAAATGTGATTGCCAACTATATTTTTGCCTGTTCACCGATAGTGCTGATTTGGATGAAATTGGCGACGATGTTAGACCATTGGTAATTGCGTATGTAGATATAAATTAAAATGCACGTTTTATGTTTTTTATTTACATGCATACCTAATAATGCTCAGTTTGAAATGGACAATAAACTGTTTCTGATGCCTCATTGCATTCTTTGTTATTAAATTTCATTCTTCAGGAAGTCGACGATGATGATGGCGAATTTTGGAGGCGAAAAGAATTCGTCGATTGCTTTACGCTCAAACACAATATGTTAAATATTTCCACTAATCATGTATATAAGTGATTTAGTTCAATTACTCTAATTTAATGCATTGATTTAAATTGATTTTCATCTACAGTACGCGATGATAATGGACATAGTAAACAATTTGATTCTGTACGTTGATCCTAAAAACAAGGTACGATTTCAATAATTAGACCTGTCATGACTCAGCGTTTTAGTTGTTTTTATGCATTTTTCACTAGCGTTTTCTTATATGTTGAAGGCTGTAGCTATTCGCTGAATACTAGTATATAGGATCAAAATTTTTTTAAAGTAAATAAATATATAGTTAGGGAGAAAACGAGCCGATCCGGCATTGTGTTTAATTCTTGGTCTGCTCGGAGAATATATTGTTACTAGTGATTGTATGCACATTTGAGCTTTAAACTCAGTACTGTTGTAAAGTTAGACACTCGAACTGGTTATGAAGGCGCTGAAAATTGTAAATTTTCTCAGCAAAAATTTTAGGTGAATGGTCTGTATTAGCTAAATTTTCGGGTGAAGAGCCATCGATGGGTCAGATCTTCAAATGCTAAGATATTAGCTTAAATCTGGATTATTTGAAGTAGCTCAAATTTAAGATGCGATGACTGGCGCATAAAATACAAATAATAGATTGTAACTGACTACAAATCAGCTTATATTTAATTTGAATGCTTTTTAGCAATCGGCGGAGAAATTGATCAGGTACAGATTCCAACTTCAGTTGCAAAGCGTTGATAATTTGCGCCCTAACATAACTGCGCTTCAAAACGACGTCCGAGAAATTCTATCGAATCAACGATTTTTGGAACGCCAAATGTATTTGCTTAACAAAAAAATTGCGGCGACCGAAATAGAATCCGATTTATCGCAGTAGGGCAAATTTTTGGGTTAGAAAGTAAATAACTTCACTTTGTCTTATTTTCAGCCTCTTCGAGGTGAAAGAAGAAATTCGCGAAGAAATGGAACGATGTAAAGCGGAATTGCTGAACAAAAGTGATGATTTGGCGATGACTATTAGGTACAATCGAAATACTTCGACTTTCCACCTTTATTCCCACTGAGATGACGTCTTTTCATTTATTAGCTTTTTTCGTTGCTTTTTTATTGTCTCCTAGACCTTAACGGGCTTATTTAATCTTATGTAAGCGAACATGCATGTAACAGCTCGAAATTCTTGGGGTCCCCGGCCATTTTCAGTGGGGTAGGTGGTAAATAATCTTGTCCGAAAACCCAAAAAAACTCGTAAAAATGGATAAAAAACCAATTTTTTCTAAAAATCAGGGAGGCTTGAAAATTTTCTGACTCTGGAGGGATGGAGGTTGGAAGATTCCCCAAACCCCTCCTGTTACTTGTATGTAAGCTGTGTTTCATATACCATTTCATATCAGAAGATTAATCAGAAGTGGCGTTATAAAGCAAGGGTAATTTCTTTCATTTTTCTGTCATTTGTATGTGCTTACATTTGTGCTACGTTTTAAGCTTGCTTTTGATATGCAGGTCTGTTTTGTTCATGCTTTTTAAAGACCTAGCGAATTTTGAAACTGGAAAATGTCCTTAAAATGATTTTCCTTACTTCAATATTTATGTGTAATTTTTGTACGCGTGCGTTTGTGTGTTTTGTATTTTGAGTGGCCATATTAAATCTTTATAGCTTTTCTGAAAATGTAAGCTTACGTTCGCTTGCAAGCCATTTAGTCCGCGTCTATTCTTCTCTTTTTTAATTTTTAAGTTGTTTTCGTGAAAAGCAAGTGCAACGGCATAAGCAGGCTCAATTCCCCGTAAACGAAGGTAAGGGACGAGTATTGTTATTTTAAAATACGCTATATACAAAGCTGTCTTTGTTTATAATTCTTCATACGTCCTTATATGAATGTACACATTGAGTAAATTGATTCTATAAATGCAGAGGTAGTTCACAGCATGACCGGTCTCGGGTGTCCGGAACACAGTTTTTTCTGGCCAAAAAGGCCTCAAAAGCTGGTGTAAATATTAAATACTTTAAGAGCCGTGTTAAATTACAGTTTTTGATCAATTAAAAGCTTTTTTGCAGGAAATTCTTCATTTTTATCATTTTTGGCCTTCGTTTTGCTCTATGACAGAAAATTTCCCATTTTTGCATTCTGGGAATAAAATCTGATGGCCAATCGTCTTCGGAAGTAGATAGAAGTTTTTGATTTGTAACAAAAAAATGCCCCTAAGATTTGCTTTAAAATACAAAAGCTCTTTTTATTCTTTACAAAAAACAATCAATCTGGTCTTCTACAAAAACTTGCACAAAATTTTAAGAAAGGGCTAATCTTCCCACTTTCAGAAAGGCTATTTGGACTGCATGTAGCTGCAAATCATAAAATTGTGAAATTGAGATGAAATCTGTCTATTCCATTTTTCAAATATCTGCCTTACGCAACGGTCAAGTTAATGAAGTTTGATTTTTATTAGACATGGAATTTTTTGGTTGGCTTCGCTCGCTGTTAAGCTGGGTTGGAAATTACTCAATTCTGCTTCAAGCGAGTTTTTTTCACTTTCAAAATCATTTCTAACACTCCAACTTTTCAGAAACTTATTTGTTATACTAAAACGAAATTAATTTTGTCTCATTTTTGCCCTTTTTGTAAAGTAGAAGTATAATTACTGCATGTCACCAAGTCGTTCCTTCCGTTCAAACATACGTGATTTAAAATTTTGTAATTCTTAAATAGCAAAAAACCATGCGCTTTGCATTGCGCAGTATTTCGCGAATTTTTTCTTTTTTGAAAAGCTTATACACTATTCAATGATAGGTTGTTGACTTGTCTAAAGGACAACCCTTTTCCGCTGCCGCTAAGGCCTATTGACGTCGTCAATGAAGGCAACATCTCATTAACTCAGCTCAAAGTTACACAATAAAAGTGCGAGTGAACATGACTTAGCATATATCTTTCGGATGCTATCAGTTTTACCAACATGGATTTCATGGTGGACTGAGACATAAATACATAGCAAAGAAAAATGCTCCGATGGAACAAAATAGATGAATATACTTAGAATTGTGGATTATTAAGGATGTAAAAGGAGGGGACTAGAAAAAGGCTACCTAAAGTCGCAACATCTGCTAAAAATCACACTTTCTCTAAGCAACGCAAAAATCTAAGTATATTCTGCGGCCAACAGATTAAAATAAATATTTAACCATGATTGAAAAAGCAGCACGTTAGCCACGCAGTAGCTATGGGAAACGATATTGAGTAAACTTACAGTCTTTCTAAGCCAATTGAATGAATAATCAAGCATCGATGCATCCAAGACAATTGGAGAAATTGTTGGTTTAAAACAGTAGGAAACGCGTAACTTAACTTGAAACAGACTAAATGTAGGTACACTAACATGCCCGTAACGATTGTGTGCACTAATCAATCAGCCCCTGCTTTGCTTGCTGTAATGCTCATGAAAGAATAAAACAACTTTAAATACAATACCACTTAGTTTTCTATCAATCAGGATACGAAGCTAGTCAGCGTTGCCACTTGCCTGCAATTTGAAAAAGTAAACATAGATTTCGTTTATACACTCTTATCTGAAATTTTGAGAATTATTTAAAAAAGACTTTTTTAGAGGCCGCGGAATATACTTCGATTTTTAGCGTTGCTTATAGAAAGTGTGATTTTTAGCAGATTTTGCGACTTTAGGTAGCTTTTTCCTAGTCCCCTCCTTTTACATCCTTAATAATCCACAATTATAAGTATATTCATCGTTTTTGTTCCATCGGAGCATTTTTCATTGCTATTACCCTACTTTTAATTAGCATGATTTGAGTACATCGGTCAGTAAACACATACAGTAACATGCCACAATAATGACAGCAGTCCAAGAACGCGGAAAACAATATTGTTCTTAACATCAGCGTTATCCTTTCTAAATAAGACAACCTTACATTATTTAAACAGATCAATGTTTTTCAGCATACACTTTACGCAAATATCAAGTGTAAGGAGCACTAACGCTCAGATTTTGAAGTAAAATAAATTTGTAGTATAAACTACATATTAACAACAAATGAATAGTGCAAACTTCACACAACTACTAGGTGTAGAGAAAACTAACAGTCATATTCCCAATTCTGATTTTACGTAGAACATTTTGAAAAAATAAGCTTCCGCAAGGCTCTAGAACTAAAGTTAATATGCAGTGTAAACTTTACACAACCACAGAGTAAAAAGAAGATTTTAGTCGGATTCGTAATTCTAATATTACTCTGATATTACGATTAAGATTTATGAAAAAATTGAGTCTTAACAATAACCCGAGAGCAAATAAACATTAATTGTAAACTTGTTGAGTGTAAGCAAACGCGCTCAACTGGCGTCTCACATTTGATTCCTGGTACATTTTTAGACTTTAGAAAAAATAAAGCTTCTGCAAGGCTCTAGGACTAAAGTTAATATGCAGTGTAAACTTTACACAACTACAGAGTGTGAAGAAAATTTCAGTTGGATTCGTAATTCTGATATTACTCTGATATTACAATCAACATTTATGAAAAAATTAAGTCTCCGCAATGGCCCGAGGACAAATAAATATCAGATGTAAACCACTCTACACCACTGTTGAGTGCAAACAAACTGGCGCATCACATTTGGTTTCTGGTTCATTTTTAGACTTGAAATTATGTCCAGACTCATAACCCAGAACTTGGCAGAAAAATCAAGACAGAAATACGTTTTACTTCCCCATTTTTTTACTTTACACCTCCCGAAAGAGCTAAATATCGATGTGAACAAACGCAACTCGCTGTGACGCGTACCACTTAGAAAGTAGTTAATTTTTTATCCTATTCGACCTCGCCCGACTTCTTAACAGAGAAAGTGGCGAACAATTCAATGGACTAACTCGTATTTTCCACTGTCCACCACATTGTAAACTTTAAAAATCTGAACGTTACGCCCCATTGAGTGTAAATAAATTCGGTTCTGGCCAGTTTGTAGCCCTTTGATTGTAGTACGTTTGTATGTGCCAAACTTATGTTCCGCAAAATATTTGATATGATTTACCAATCAAAATACGAAAAACAATCTGTTTGTTCGCCCATTTCACACCTCAGATTTCGAAATTTACACCCCCATAAACAACTGAATATAACGTTTTTTTGAACGCGGCTTACTTCGACGTCTAGCCCTCAGAAGTTACTTCATTTCTATTTATTCAATTCATCCCAACTCATAACCGTAAAAGTTGGCAGAAAAATCTTGGACAAAATCTGTTTTTTTACTCATCCACTAGAGATTGTAGAAAAGTTTGCTGGTAAGCACAAGATAGTCCTTGATCCGTAGTACATTTCTGTCAGAAAAAATTTCATAAAACTCATAACCGAAGTTTTTGGCAAACATAAACAAGTCGAAAACTCGACCAAAATGTGTCTTTTCACCCCCAGATTTTCGCACTCTTTACACTCCCAAACGAGAACTAAGGCGAAATTCAAAAAACAGAAAAGTGTCATCTGCAGAATTCCCTCTTCTACAAATCTATGTCATTAAATTGTTTGAAGAATCAATACTGAGTTGTCCGCAAGCCCGGTAAAAAAACCGCGAAAATTCTCTGTATGTTATACAGTTACGCCTAAACTTTACACCTTCTTTAAATAGTCAGTTTTGAGTGTAAAGCAAACCAAAAACGACAGGCAGCGAATTTTTTATTATCTTTCTTTTTAAAAAACCGCACCTTTCAGATTTGTCCCTTTATACCTGTTGGGGGTGCACGGGTGTTGGGGTACTCAAGTATATTATAGGTACGCGCTAACGCGCTACCTATGATTAAATACTGACCCTAAAATAAAATAGTAAACATAAATTTGGAGTTTCACAAAACGATACATGAAGAAGCCAGCGGATTACTTAACCTAAATAGAGGAATAAGTCAAATGAAGTGCATGGTTTTGCCAGAAGAATTAAAAAAATTAAAAAGTCAGTATTCAGAAGATTTGAACCCATTATTCTTTTTTTAAATCCATATGCAAGAACGGATACGTCAGCCACTTGCACGAACTCAACATATCGGCCGATTTTAATACTTAGTCAGTCATGATTTCGCTGTATTGTAGACAATAGATAAAAATCTGAAGTCATTTCCCTACTTTCAAAAAACATCCTATACTTATTACGCTGCAGGTTTTTTAACATGGTGACATATAGTAGGAACATAAGATTAGGTGCCTGTCTATCAACACAATGCGCGTTAACTGAGTCTCGCAGCGAAGATTTTAGCTTGATTATACTATTTTGAAAAATATTCATCATTCTACTGAAGTTTAAGAATAGTGCATTTATGATAATAAAAATAATTATTTATTAAAGACGAGTCAAAAACCTCTGAAATAAGAAAAATCTGATCAAACAATATGCAATACGGAGTTACTATCGGCATTAGAAAATAGATGTTTAATTCGAAGTTCACCTCTTCATACCTCAACAAACACTGTCTGTAGAAAAGTTTAAAGGTCAGATTCATTATTCTGACCTGGAGAACTTTTTTTGAATTCATCATCCACGACGCTCTGGGCGGAAAAAATTTTTTCAGTGTAAAGTTTACACCTGCACTTATAACGCCATATTGATTGTAAAGAAACAAAATAAGTTTTGACGTGTAGCGCTTAGGACGAGGCACATTTTAAAGATAATTACCACGTTCTGTCTACTAATTGGAGAATATGGCAGGAAAAAATTTTTTTGTCCCAGACTCTTTACAAGAAACCGCCTCTAAATTTGAAAATATTACTTTTTCGAAAAAAATAAAAAACACCCCCTAGATTTCATAACTGTCTACCTTTCGAAACCAATCAGACTGCATAGAATGTAAAACTGAGTTACATATGCTTCTGCACATGAAAACAGTAAAAAACCGTCTACTTTACACTCCTGTGCAAGAACTAATCGGTGTAAAGAAATTTTAAGACCAGATTCGTAACCTACTAATCAGGGAAAACATTTTCAAAAAAATTGGTCCTCCGCCGATCATTTGAATATTCGGTGTAAACTTTACACTCGTGCTAATAACGCAATATTGGCTGTATAGAAACAAAATAAACTAGGATCTGTAACGCTAAGGTCAGGGCGCGCCTACTTAGCGGAGTAGCTGAATTAATTTTGTTTTTTGTCTCGAACCCTTTACAATAAAACGATCACAGATCAAGAAATATTGCGTTAGAAGAGAAAAAATTTGGCCTCGAGATATTGTAACCCTCTGCCTTATAGAACTGATTGGACTGCACAGAAACCAAAATTGAATTAGATAAGCTGTGCCACACACAAAGAGTAAAAAACACGCATACTTTACACTTTTGTGCAACAACTATTGAGTGTAAAGAAATTCTAAGGTCAAATTCGTAATCTACAGCTCAGGGGCAACATTTAAAAAAAATTGGCCCTCCGCAAATTATTTCATTTTTCGGTTTACACTTTACACACTCATTGCTAACTCGGTATTGAGTGTAAACAAAAACAAAAAAACCTACATCGAGTTTTTTAATTATCTATCGATTTAAAAAACTGCACCTCTCAGGTATGTGCCGTTGTTGCTGTGAGGGGTGGCACAAATTTCACACTCGCTTTGATTGACATATAAGAAAAGAGGATGGCCAAGTATATTATAGGTGATAAATGGTAGTAATGAACATTCGTGTTCTTAAGCTTAAAATGTTTTCTGATGTATTGTGTTTTTTGCGTTCTACGATTTATGACTTATAAGTATCAATGCTTAGTGATAATAATATGCTTTTGGGTTATATTATTCATTTCATTTAACTTCTTTTCAAAGATTTTTATGTTCTTATATCTTAAGTAGAAGGAAAGTGCTTCGTCGGAAAAGACTGAAAATGCAGCGTTTTTGACATGTGCACACTGCTTTGTTTTGAAAAACTATTTGAGAAAGGGTTTTGGACTTAACTCAACTCACAGATTTCACCTGCTACCCAGTATGTACAAGTCAGGTAACGAATCTTGACTTTTCTCATAAGTCAAAAAACAATAGAAAGCACAAAAAAAAGCAATTAATTTATTCTGTCGGTCTTTCAATTGCGCTTGAGGAAGTTTTAGTTTTTCCCTTTGGGGCACCCGTATAGAAAATATTCTTCCTTCCAACATTTTGGGATTACTAGTCTTTCCTATTCCTCACAGTTATACGTGCCTGATTCTAGGGGCTCATAATATACTAGCACTTCGCAGTTCATTATTCTTTAATCAGAAATTCAAGCTTATTATGACAGAATTCTCATTCTTTTTACTCAAAGATCTGTTTTATTTTAACTTCTCTTTTCGATTTATTGCCGCTTATCAAGATTCTATTTTAAAAGATCAACAACAGGCCCCAATAGCTCGTCGTTTCGAAGTCTGCTTTGAAGACGCCTTGTGGCGACTAACTGGCGACGATGGACAAATTGGATTGTCCGACCTGAGAATAAGAAATTTTCTGTGAGTATTTCCGTACTTATTTACATACGTTTCATGCTATTACTATTAGTGACGTTTTTCGAACAGTCGATGTTTCTGCCTGATCTGTTTAAGTGACTTTAAGCTGTATTTGACTGCGTGTTTGTTGACTTCCTGCACGCGTCTATTGTTGTACACATACAAATACATATGTACATACAATGGTGGTGTCTACTTTTCTCTTTCAGATACACGAAAATATCGCGCATAAATGATTCCGGTGAACATTTGCTAGAATTGGGCTTTTTGAAAATTACTACATTGCTTCCTAATTCCTCCTACAAAGTAAGATGCCTCCTAAGCATTTATTCTAATCTAGTTATAAAGTTTTTCTTTTGAATGATAATCTTACACTCGACTTAGTACGTTGTAATTGCTCATGCCGTCCTGATATAATTGTCATGTTGCGACTTACTCGTCTGTATGAGCTAATCGAAGTGCACCTTCATTCTCAGAACAATTTTTTAAATATTATTGTTTATTTATTTATTTATATTTCTTTATCTTTATTTATTTCATTCTTTTGTCCTTTCGAATCATTTTTTATGTGTCCGCACGTATTATTTTGTGTTTTCCTGACAATAAAAATTTCTTCTAAATTCAATATCAAACAATTACAATTATGACGTGCACTTGTAGAAAATCGACCGATTTTTCATCATTTTTTGCAATTTGCTACTGCATCTACAAAATTGCTTGCTAACGTTCTTTCCATTAATTTTTAAAGCTTTGACTAGGTAATCGAGCCTTCCAAGTTTTGCTTTGGTATTCGTCGTAGATAATCTCGTCTAATGCCTGTAGATGGTATGCGAGCGAGTTTAGATTGTTATGCAAAAATTTGACACATCAGTTTGACATCTGCGGAGCAGCTATGCATTTCGTTTACAGCTGTAGAAAGCACATTAAGGTCAACGCAATAGTAACATCTTCTGGTGCATGCTTTCAACGTATAAGAAATTCTCTTTTCTATTTTTGGAACTCCTACCCCCGAATCCTACGCATGCATATCTTCTTACGACAAATATTTCGAAAGTATGTAGACCTATGTATTTTGTAATAACTTTAGCTCTATTCTGATAGGATAATGCTTTTTTAATCACAAAAGTTTTTGCGAGCTTTAAAATGAAATTATGTCGCAATACAATCGTTTTTTGGTGTCAGGTTAAGCCATTTTTATACAGGTTCCGGCGTTTCCGGCTGGGCTCTGACCAGGCAAAAAAGTAGCCGCACTACGTCCAAAACGAGTACATATAATATCTAACCCATATATGTCGATCTTTTTATCTTCACTTCGCTTAAATATAGTTTGAAGCGTTTTATTTCGAGTTTCCTTGCCTAATTAACTTTCTGTGGGTATTATTAGGCTAACAAAAATCCCTGTGGTAGTAAGCATTTATAATTCGTGCTTCAAAGTCTGCTTACTAAATTTAAAAAGACATATTTAATCGAAATACATATGTAGATTGCCTAAGGCGTTGTATACACCGACATCAGCTTAAGCATTTTTCATCCAGGATGTTCTACAACCACAGCAACGCAATAGCGCTGTACTTAATGATCGTATGCCAGCAGTCAGAATAATCTGCCGTGAATTGGCTCCTGGTATATCAGTTGAAAAACTTATGGCAATAGTACTCGTATGCTACGCTTAGAATGGTACTTCGCTTCATGCATATATAAGATCATAATTGGAAAAATAATAGGATTTCAGGCTAAATTTGTTCACCTATTCAACCGGACTTTAAGTGAAAACAAACTTTTCAGCTCTTTTGGTTTACTGGCCAATTTCTCAATTCGTGATTGAGAGCCAAGAAAATGATTGAAAAAACTTTTCATCAGGAATTATGAAGTCATAGTCCTTATTCGGAAAAAATGACCAGATGCTATTTCATTATTGTACTGTTGCTCAGTATTGAGATATATCAATATTTAAAATCAATAATATTGAGCTATTTGTTTTCAAATGATGGAGTCAAATACATAGATGCACAATATGGTCGGTTTGGGGGTCAGTCGGTCTGAGGGGTCACAGGGAGTTTTTAAATCAAAATGGCTTCTAAAACTGGTATTAATGCTAAAGTGGCGTAAAACTGTTTTAGTTTCTCGTAAATCTCGAGCAATATTTCGGAAAATTTCCAATTTTTTCGGACCATTTTTGATCTTTATGTTATTGCATTTCCCTAGAAAATTTCCCATTCTTCTATCCGGGGGTTGTAGACCTTTTATACCCCACGTGCATGTCTAATCATATTCTTGTTGTTTTTAAATTTTTTGGTACTACATGCATGGGCGTACGCAGGAGGGCGGGGGCGGCCGCCCCCTTATCCCAAAAATAATTTTGGAAAGGTAAGGAAATGCATGAAAATTGGTATCTTTTTATGGAAAAATCTCAAAATGTAGGATCATCATTTTCGTTAATTTAGGCCCAATCGCGGCCAAAAACGTCATTTTTCATCGGGAGAAGATAAAATTTTTGTCCGAAAAATAGATTTTATGAGCTTAACGGATAGAGCATGTTCGGAAACGTCAGAAAATGCACTTTATTTGGTGCCCCGACGAACATATCCCAAAATATAGGGTCGTCGATTTTGGAACGCCCCCTTAAAAAATCCTGCGTACGCCCCTGACTATGTACTTTGCATTAATTATGCATTTTTTAGATAAAAAGGTTTAATGACTTCACTAAGTTTATGGCGAAAATTGCCTTCTTTCTAATTTTTACACTAAGGACTTAATAAATAGTTTATCCTACCTTATCCTAATTACTTCTTGCTGTATTCGACCTCTAATGAAACCAGTGCGGCTGTGTCAACTTGCCCCCGTACGGCACTTAGCATATTTTTCGTAGCTCTAGCTATTTGACTTTTGTCCTTGTTTTTCCACATTAAAAATTTTACGTTCCCTGTTATTACTTAAAAGTAACTTTTCTGAATTTTATTTTATTTGATCCTTGTGCGACTAATCTAAAATTTTTTTCAGTCGGTGGGATATCCGTTAAGGAACACTTTGAAATAAATGTGGTTCCGATGGTCGTGCAAGTGAGCTACGCATTTTTTCGTACTATGATGCAATATTTTTTCCCCGATCGTAATATCGATACGGAAGACCAAAGAAATTTGGACACGCTGGACGATCAGCAGAGTTTGGCTGGTAACGAAGAAAGAATGTCGTCTAAAAAAGTAATTTCCTCCCTTAAAATCATGTGCTATCTAATAATACTTGTTCATTTTAAAAAATAAAACCAACGTTAAAAATGCTAGTCGCAAGAAACGCAACAAGGTCGAAGTAGAAGTTCTGAAAGACGATATCGACAAAATGAAGGTACGTTGTCGGATGTTGACATAGACTGTGTTTTATTTGTTGGACCACTCTGATTACTTAAAATTACAATAATAATAATAATAATAATAATAACAATAATAATAATAATAATAATAATAATAATAATAATAATAATAACACGTAACAATAATAATAATAGTAATTTATTCAGATGAAGGAAATGCTAAAATGCTATAAAGACAGACAACACAACGAATGAAAATGCTAAAACACGGACACACCAACAGTGATTCATTGCGCTTTATTCAAGATACTGTAATTGTAAAAGGGATATGGGAATACATAATGAAAAATTGAATGTATTTTAAGGATACGACGACGGGTTTGCGTTAAAAGTAGAATGTTTAAATGCTATGTAAATTGGTTGATATTGATATTGATATGTTGATATTAATATCTTGATATTCATGATAATTTTTGAATAGCTGATACTTTATCACCTTGTATCGTTTAATTATCGAGACTAATTAATTATTATTAGTATGATTATTATTGTGGATAAATAATATATACATATTAATATTATAATTATTATTATCTGTAATTTTTTCCTAAAATAATTACCATTAATATAATCGTTTCTTAAAATAAACATACATACTATGGATGGGACCATACCTGGGCTTGGGGGGAAGTTTGGGGGTATGCATCCCCCCCGAGAAACCAAAATACCCCCCAGAAATCAAAGTAACCCCCTTCCCCCAGAACTTAATTTTTGAAATTTTTTTTGTTTTTTTCGCAATTTTTTGATGCCAATGGATAGTGCTCGATGAGAAACGTTGAAAAATTGTGTTTTTTCGCCGTACCACCATTTTTAGGGCCATTTTTTTACCTTTGAAAAAATCTTGTACCCCCCCCCGCCCAGAACTTTGGAGCCGCTCACCTATGGATGGGACTAGCACCGGCGCCGGTGTCAATAATTAGTATATGCAGAATAAGATTAAAGTCTATCATCTCTACTGTTTCTGTAACGATTTAGATTTTTATTCCATTATTGAATTTCTAAGATAAATAAATACAAATGTTGATGTTCGTTTACTCGACTAAATATATTCTTCGTAGTAGTTTGATTCATCGTTTGAGTAAATCGTAAGTATTCCCGAATCAAGGCAGAAATTTGGCTACTTGACTTAATATAATAGAAATTATTTAGTTCTAACAATGAAATTCTAAATTGATGAACTCTAAAGTAGACATTGTGATTTGTGAATAAGTGGATCTGATAAATACATTTCTGAACGCAAGCTAATCACAATTTCCGATTTGCCGAAAAATCTTCAAAAAATAAGCAGTTCAAAGTGCCTTTATTGATCTTCTGACTAAATTACGCGCGTCGCACCTGATTGCCGTTTCTTGACAATATTTCTTTCATGTTCATTGATTTTTTTTCAATATTTTTTGTTTTTACATCTAGATGGAAGAATGTCTGAAGCGCCAAAAAATGGTGTCTTAATTTTTCAGGTTGGCTAGCCAACAGAATTTCCATGCTGCAAACATGCCTACATACATACATAGATAAATATATACTACATACATACATGCAAGTCAGGCATTTTAAGTTGCACGGTATCATACAATGAAAATAATTATTAATGTGCGGTGGAAAAATAATAATACTTAGCCTAAAATATAGCAAAGTGATGGCAAATCTTACACGGATCTGCATCTGCACTAATGTCACACCATCTCTTAAAAATTTTTCATACACAATATATAGCCTTAAGCTGGCACCGGCACCGGTGTCACTTTTATGCCGGTGCCTAAGCACCGGCATAAAAGTGACACCGGTGCTCTCCAGTAGATACTTATACATGCTAGTTTTTCGGACCGTTGATTTTTCGAAATGGAAATATTTTGCTAATCCATTTCTAAATGTATGCCATTTGATTTATAGAAAAGAGCCGAGACGAACAACATGTTTTTATACATCAAAATACCCGAGGTGCCCTTCATTGTTAGCTATAAAGTAAGTTTCTGTCTGGTAGCTTGTCTTCGATGTCGCTCATAAAAAGAACAGTATAATTTTTCTATTACCTATCTATATTCTGTTTTGATCAAATCATTAGAATTTTTATAGGTCTGATTATGAACTTATTGCAAAATTAGAAAAGCATTTCATTTTATACCACAATATTGTAATCGCTATTGATTACTGCATCCTTTCTCATCAATTACTATACTAATCTAATACGAATATGAAGTTACTTCTTAGTCTGAAAGCTTTTGATCTCGATCATAGGAAATTAGAACGAGTGTGATCTTTTATTTTGTCCTTTTAAAGTTTTTAGAGCATAACACCTCGCCCCATATAGCAGTGACTGTTTATTATATTATTATTATATTATTGTATTATTATTTTTATCTTTTATATTATTATTATATTTTATTATATTAAAAACACTATTTATCTAAGCTTGGAAAAGTATAAAGCTTAGCGTTGAAATCATACAAGAAAGTATAAAATTAAGATGGAAATAGTAAAAATTGTTTTTGTGTTTGCATAGTTCTACGAAGTCTGCAGCGTGAACGGCGTTCAATAAGCACAGCGTATTTTACTTCTCTCTCAGCTTTCCAAATCTAGTTTCTATTAGGCGATTTTGGAGAAAAACAAAGCGCTAACTCTTGCTCCCAATGAAGAAAAAATAAAAAATACTTTATACGAATTCAGTGTTTTTTTGCACGGGCCTCTTTGCACCGTGCAAAAAAACTCACAAAATCCTTTTGCACGACCGAAAATTTTTTTGTACAGTGTATTTTATATACAAAAATTTTCCGCGCTTCGCGCGGTAGGATACTGTAGGTTTAGCCGTTATATCTTTCACACTATGTTTACCCTGAGAAAAATGACAGATTTGCGATTTCTGTAACGAATTTTCAGCACATTTAATGGTTTCTGCAGGAATTTAATGCTCCAAAAATAAAATGACATATTTTTCTAGCGATTCATGTTATAAGTGGAAGTCGCACGAAGCGCGAAAATTTTTTTCTCATTTTCGAGCCAAAAAAATCTTTAAAATGATCAAATGTAAAATTTTATTCGAAATGTTTATGCTGAAAATATCTATAGAAGTGAAGAAATCGCACGAAGCGCGAACCTTTATTGGGATTTTCCAAAAAAAAGCACTTCAGATTTTTCACTTTCTAGCACTGAAAAATGTGTAAAAAACAACACTGTAATGCTAAAATTAAAATAGGGCTTCAATTGTCATAATTATCGAAATCCTGTTTAAAAACATATGAAAGCTCTGAAAATGGCATGAGTAAAAAATGAAAAAAAGCGTAATTACCTATTAACATGAAAAACTTAATTAACAATTTGTAGGCACTGTAAAGTAAAACAAAAACCTAATGATTCGTTTAACCTGGTCTAGAAATTTACTACATTAAGGAAAAGTGTCGAAAAAAGGCATGGGACATCAAGCACTAGTACCGAAAATCTTTGCATTTTTTCCAAAAAATGCTTATTTGAAACTTTTTGCACTTTTAAAATTGGGCGACCTTTGAAAAAAGTAAAACTAGCTAAAACAAGATCCACTTCTTGCTAATTTGGTAATGGAATACGCATAGTAGAATAAGCCTGTCTGCATCAGAAATGAAAATAGGATGAAAAATTGAACTCAGTGGGCGTGCTAGAAAGACAATAATATTTTTTGGTGTTATCCGGCGCGAAGCGCCGAAAATTTTTTGAAAATTTGATTTTAAAGTGACCTGGGCGTTCAAAAATCGACATATTTTACATTATTTTTGCCCAAATTTTTCTTTGCACCGTGCAAAGATCACCAAATTTTTTCTTTGTACGGGCCCAAAAAAGTTTGCACTGTGCAAATAAAAAAAAACATTGTACGAATTCTCGGTGAACGCAGATTTTCTTAAAAGGAAAATTATTCAAAATCAAGTTATTTGAAGATTTTATATATTGTATAAAACTTTGATAATTGCTTTTTATTATACATATTTACATCATTTCATGCTTTGGAATGAAGTAATCTAACCGAGATAATTTGTCAAAGTATGCAGGCATCGCTTGCGTTTGCTTCAAGACTATCATATTTGTTCTACTTGCAGGGTGAAAAAGAAAAAAGCATAGCCGACGTAGAGAATTTTCAGCTGGAAATTCCGCTCATTGAATATCACGATCGTAATTGGACGTGGCTAGACTTATCGCTAGCTATTAAGCAGAGATGCAAACGAGTTTTGCTGCAGCAAGTGAGCATTTTTTAATACCGTAGTAACATTCTAAAATAGGCCGCAGTAAACTTATTGTATCTGATAAGGTATTTAACTTTTAAATTCTACATAAGATCTTAATAGCTTTTAAGTTGACTGCGGCTTTTGCTTTATACAAGTATTTACAAATGAATCTTTCAGTTTCACAGATGCGTACAACCGTTTGAAACTGGTGAATATAGTCGTTCATTCTTGCGCTCGGAGGGAACAGCCGTAAATTTTTAGTTAAAAATGATGAAAAGCAACTAAAAATTTCCTAAAAAAAACAACATTTTGCCTAAAAGTCAGGATGGGGTATCACCTCCAACCAACCCCCTATATAAGCTTGATTTTTAAATTTTTCCTGATAAATTTAATAACGTATTAATAAAAGTACAAATTAATTTAAAAATGTAAAATTTCACTATCGACCGATAGGGATGCAACGGGTACCCGAACCCGAATACTCGGGTACTCGAACAAAATTCAGGACCCGAACCCGAACCCGAATAAAGTGAACTTGACTATCTGAACCCGAACCCGAATAAAATTATTATATTACCCGAACCCGAATGTTTATGGATTTTATTCGGGTATTTTTAAGCTCTAAAATCCCAAAATTGTATGTCAAACATTCAAAAATTTTCGGCTTCTTTGTGCCGTTTTCAGTTTGCTCGACCCTAAAACGCTGAATTTCATTTAGTTATCAAGTACACATAAATGGCTATGTAATTAAGTGGTATATTTCAATCGGTTCACGTTGATTTCATAAAACGATTGCCAAATGATATCGTATAAATTTGCTAAACATTGCTTCTTTGGTCGTAATTAAACTTGGTTTCTATCAAATTAAACTTCACGAATAACAGTTTTTCGGCAGTTTCTCCATGCAAGAAATTTCGTTGTTAATGTTATATTGTAGGTGTATATCAGACATAATACACAGAGCGCTACCTCTCATTTGGTACATTAGCGTTCTTGCACACTGAGAGGAGGAAGGAAAATCACTGGAAATTTGAGTGAAACATTTTGAATAATTAAGCACTAGGCATCTAATAATAATAAAAATTGTAATATCTGGCTTACATGTACCCAGTGTTTTTTTTGTACTCGGCAAAGATTTTTACTGATGTACAAAGACTTTGGGATGACAAAAATTGAAAAAAGGTCTAAAACTCGCCAAAACTTTAGGCGCTTCACGCCGAAATTATAATAGCAGAAATTGCATTTCAAATAGGGATTGTTGCCCTAAGAGACCCAGAAATTAGCTAAAATACACTACCAAAAGTCGAACAACTCTGTTATTACCGCACTAAAATCGCTACTGCACCATATTATAGTACCTAAAAATTTGTGTGTACAAAATGTGCAACGATTTTTGGGAAGACAAAAACTGTAAAAAGGTGGAAAATTCCTATAAATTTTCGGGGCTTCGCGTCGAAATGAGTAATTGTTTGTCCTATATGTCTTTAAAATGGCAGATTTTGCATTTAGAATGGAAAAATGTCAAATTTTTCGGCGCTTCGCGCCGTTTTAAGACAATTCTTGGTCATTTTGCCCTTATAGACCCATAAATAGCTATAATACACTACCAAAAGTCGAACAACTCTGTTTTTACTACACTAAAATCGCTACTGTACTATATAGTACCCAAAAATTTGTATGTACAAAATGTACAAAGATATTTGGGAAGACAAAAACTGTAAAAACGCGTAAAATTCCCGAAAATTTTTGGCGCTTCGCGCCGAAATGAGTAATTGTTTGTCCTGCATATCTTGAAAATGGCAGAATTTGCATATTATATACACAAAAATGTGCATGTACAAAATGTACAAAGACTTTTGAGGACCATCTTTGTACATGTACAAACGGACCTTGTACAAAAAAAGAAACACTGCATGTACCTAAGAAATTCGCTATACACTGGTATTCTTATATACTTACTGAAATACCCGAACCCGAACCCGATCGGGTATTGATTTTGATACCCGAACCCGAACCCGAATAAATTGAAGTAGACTACCCGAACCCGAACCCGAATAAACTTGGATGAACTACCCGAACCCGAATACACGAAAATTCACTACCCGTTGCATCCCTATCGACCGATATGCGTAAGCATGCATAGTAAACGATAGGCTGTACTTTTGCTTCGTTTCAAATTGCTTTTCAGTTCATGAAGCAAAAACTTCTGAAGTCTCGTCTTGGAGCAGCTTTTAGCGGATCCGAACCGAAATTGAATCTGATGAATTTGCCCGAGGAAGAAAAGGCTCGCATGTTATTGGGCACGAAACTGATGGTAAGTCGGAACATGCGTATGATTTCTTATTCAAGCCGACCCCATCATACTTTTAACACTGTGAAATTCCAAAATGAAAAATCTTTTTATTTTTTAAAATTCGTTATTCTAGATTAAAATACCTATTTTTTGATGTTAATTAATCTTGTGGTGCGAAGATGATTATGACATTTGTAGACATGCTCAAAATGATTTCTTGATCATAAAGAATATCGCTCTTTCTATATTTAGCATTTATTCCTGTCTTATTTTTCTGTCTTCCAGTATTTATTTCTTTTTTCGTATTTCTTGTATTTCTTTTACAAACAGCGTGTTTATTGCTTTTTTCGTTTCTCTTTCGCGTTTTGTCAAAGGTGGCTATTATATTCATACAATTTACGTTTCTGCACCCATTGATTGCTAAGTTGCTTCGAATGAAATCGTTTTTGTAGTCGATTTACACAGAATTCTATCTGAGATATCCAAAGTGTTTTTTCACATTTATTCCGAAGAACCAGTGGCAGATCTAGGATTTTCTTATGGGACGGTACCACACATAGGCGTGGGGGGTTTGTGGGGTATGCAACCCCCGGAAGTTGAAATATCCCCCCAGAAATCAAAATAACCCCCCCCAATTCAATTTTTGGAAATTTTGTTGCTTTTTTCAGCGATTTTTTGATGCCATTGGATAGTGCTTGATAAGAAACGTAGAAAATTGATGTTTTTTTCGCCATACAACCACTATTAAGACCATTTTTTGACCTTTGGAAATTTTTTCACCCTCCCTCAGAATTTTGGTGCTGCCCACCTATGGACGGTACCCCAGTCTTTCCAAAAAAGTCGAAAATAGGTCCACTAATTCGCTCTTCACGTGCGAAATAGCGTTTTTTCGGCGCTTTAGATTGTCTACTTTTATTTAAAATCACTTTTGACCCAAGATTTTTTCAATAAATTTTGAAATTTTAGACAATTTCGTGCGGAAAAAAATCATTAAATTTCTTTGACTTTAGCGAAAATCCGGCGTGAAGCGCCAGAATATTTAAGAAAATAAGGCAAAGGACGTTTCGAACCTTGATTTACCGCTCAATTTCCTGTATCTTGGCGTGGAACGTCAAAAATTTTTAATAGTTAGTCTTGAAAATAGAAGAAATCTACGCTGAAATAGCTGTTTATTGCTCTTGAAATTGTTGTTAAACCTATTCCATGAGCAAAAATGACTTTCAGGGCGCCAAGAAAGTAAATAAAGGTTAATGGCAGTGCCGGATCTAGGATTTTCCTGAGGGAGCGGTAGCCCAACTTTTCGTAAAATAGTCAAAAATAGGTCCAAAATTTGCCCTTAACGTGCGGAATAGCGTTTTTTCAGCGTTTCACATAGTCTACTTTTATTTAGAATCGCTTGTGGCATAACGTGTTTTCAGAAAAATTTCGAAATTTTCGACAATTTCGTGCGAAAAAATCGAGAAATTTATTTGATTTCAGCGAAAATTTGACGCGAAGTGCCGGAAAGTTTGTGAAATTAAGGCAGAAAAACGGTTAAAAGCTTGATTGCCTGTATTTGTAGCATTTGACGCGAATCGTCGAAACTTTTTGATTGAAAATAGAATAAAACTATGCTAAAATAGCCGCTTCTGCTGTTAAACTTGTTTTGAAGCCTATTCCATTAACAAAAAAATGGCTTTCAGATCGCCAAGAAAGTAAATAAATGTCATTAAAATGTTTTATCCGACGCCAAGCGCCACAGAAATCTAGGAAATCATGGTCACTGACTGTCAAAAATCGTTGCAAATTACATATCCATTCTTTATCTCGCCAACTATTTCGGGCCCCCTCTGCCCCTCTTAAATCTGCCCCTGATTAATATGTATTATCCGTCGCCGGCAAAGTTTGATAAATTTTGATCACTGACGACCAAAAATCATTGCAAATTAAGTATCCATTCTTTATCTCGCCAACTATTTTGGGCCAATAGGAGGGGCAGCGGCCCCTCAAATCCGCCCCTGCGACGGACCTTAATACTTATAAGAGCATTTGGTATACATGATGGTGAACGTCCAATAGACCACCAGCAAGCAAAATTTTTTGTCATTAGCTTTTCATTGTAAGAGCTTACAGTACTTATGCATAACTAGTGTCAGCAATATCAGATGGATTTGTCAGAATTGTATTTTTCTACTTATTTTATTTATTTCGGCATCCAGCAATATTATAATTCATATTATTTCGTGCTCATATGTGTGTATATCATATTTATCATATCAAAATCTGCTTTATGAGTACCTACTCCGATAATACTTGCTTAAATTACGAGTTATTGCGCAAGTCGACTTGAAAGCACCTGGAAAGTCTAACACTGCATGAAGGAATAAATGATAAATAAATAACAGATATCAATCAAGTGCACATTTATTTTATTTGTTATGTAGCCTACTAATTCGTCTTAGACGATAGATTAAGCCTTATCGGACACTGTATATCTGTGCCTAGGAAAATTTTTGAAAATGTTCAGATCGCCATACCTTATGCATGTACTATAAGCACTGCACAACGCCCAAAGTTATGGGAGTAAACTGAGCTTCATTTAGAGCGGCGGTTGCGTATTCGTGTCAAATTATTCCTTTTGTCGCTTTCATTTTGCATAGGTTATCTCAGGGTGGTCCCAAACAAATGATAATTGCTGAGTGTCTTTTCCAAAAATATTATAGGAAATTAAAAATAAACTTGCAACCTCCGCCTGCCCTGGTTTATAAGGCAACGAACCCATGGAGTATGAAAATGAGTTTCTGAAGTCGATCGTATCGGTTGCATTTTACGTTGTAATTCAGGCTTAATGCTTGCTTAAAAGTAAAAAAAGATTAAAGAGAGTAGAATGACTTGAGCCATCCGCTAAGTATAAAACAATAAATAAAAAGGTCCGGAGAAATGAACAGTCTACTATGCACGAAATAAGTACGAGTAAATATCACTATGGCGAATCTTTTGTTTCGACTTTTTTATAAGTTGTCTTATAGGGAACCCCAGAAAGATCAAAGAATAAATCGACTCATGCTCAACTGTTTCTGTCAAGGATTACGAAAATGTGATTTTATTACGGCTATTCGACGATGTGTGCTACTTATGTTTATGTGTCATGTAGGTAGGTACGTATATGTTTTGTGCTTAATGTAAAAACCATCTGCCCTTATTAAAAAACAAGTCTATTTCACGAAACCTTGTGCATGGAAATTAATTTTCAGCAACCTAGCAGGCAGCTTCCAAAGTGGTTTCTAGGCAGTTTATTGCATGTATGTAATTTGCATAGGAAAACTTCCTACGTTTGTCAATTGCTGTGCAAAAATATTGCTGCTTCAGTGTAAAGCAGTTTTGTAATCGATTTACATCGACTCAAGAATTGTGATCCATGCACAAAGTTTCGTGGAACATACTGAATATTATTAAGTATCTACCTATCTACTTACCTGTAGTCTGTTTCACGAAACCTTGCGATGGATTAATATTTGAATCAATGTAAATTGATTACTAAAGCGTCTAAAACTCAAATAATAATCGCGATAGTGTGCATAGCAATTTATAAGCATTGAAGTTTTACCATAGTAGGCTGTGTCTAGAAACCACTGCAGCTGCTTGCTTTAGCGCTTAAAATTGATTTTTATATACAAGGTTTCGTGAAATACACTTGTAGTATAACATTCTTATAGTCAATGTACCCTCACGCCCATAAAACTGACTTACAGCTATGCCTAAAAATCACAATTTTCTGTAGTATGCTTTCCGCAGTCCCTGCATATTATGTAATACAGTCGTACGCAGGGCTATGCAAAATATAGCTTCTTGACTGGACGAAGAGGGGGAATTATTTACAACCTGCACGGGAATCGTCCATCTATTGCGGTTGTTGTCTGTTTCACACAATTTTGTTCATCGATCTTAAAATCCAATAATAAGCTAACAGATTGCGATTACAGCATTGATCTGATATGTTGTTATCGTCATCTGTCGATAAGAATTCTTAGAGTACAGACTATACGTATGGCTATATTGCCCAATTATTTGTCGTTTCTTTTACAAATATATCTGAACAGCATGTTAGTTCGTGTGAATGTTATCAAACAAGTGTGATAAATGAGCATCTACTGTAATTCGTATTTTTTCTGTTGGTTCTTTGAACAAATTATTTTCGTATTACTTCATCTTGTTTTGCGACGTCAATAATTTGAATCATTGGCAATGGTAAGCATTTTGTTAAGTGCGTTGAAAAAAATGAATCTTCGGCCGGGAAACTCTTAGTTCTTGGCCATCTTTTACTGCAGAAGTAAGGCTTAGCCAGGATTTTTTCAAGGGGGGAGTCCGAAAATTTTTCCATTCGAAAGTCGATAAAAACGTGTTAAAATACATGCTATGTGGGATGCGTTTGAGGGATTCTTAATATAGTCATTTTTGCGGTAAATGTCTGAAAATTTTCCTTTTTCAATATACGAGTAAAATACTTACTTAAAAAATTATAAACTTGTCTTTTAATTCAAGCGTTAACCTACTTAAAACTTAAGAAAATTTTCGAGCTTCACGCGATTTTTCAAAAGCTTCGTAGCATTGCTAAATCATGGGAAAAATCGCTGCTCGTGCGTTAAAGCGCTCTTTCGATCTATCTTTCTAGTTGGCAAGACACGTATCGCAATTTGAAAATGTCGCTTCGCACAGTCATTAACCTTTTTACCTAAAACCTTAATTTTAGCGTGGAATCTTTTTGTTTTGCGCAGATTTAGCAGTTTCTGACACCTTATTGCAGTCGATAATGCATGAACAGCTAATTTCAATGAATTAAGCCTAAGCTAAGGACAAAATGAAACAGACTATTTCAACAACTTAAAAAGGTATAATTTTCGATAGAAATGTACATTTCTCATGAATGTGAAAAGAATTTAACAACAAATAAAAAATAACATATCTAGAAACATTACATAACCCATATATGACGACGTGAAAGGCCCAGACAAAGCATTATTTTAGGGCTTAGCAGTTAGCACATCTTCATGCATTTTCAGCGGCTTTTGAAGTAGAAGAAGAAGAGAAGAAAAGTGTTTATTGTCAGAAAAATACACGAAAATTGATAAAACGCAAATACATGATAAAATAGCGACTGAACAAAAGGACATACACAGATCACGAAAGTGATACAACTAGGTATGCCCCAACAATAAATTTGTAAAATCAATGTTTAGGAGCTCTTTTTTGAACAAACCGATTTTGGGAGAAGAGACAATTTGATCAGGTAAGGAGTTCCAGATTTTTCGGTATCTTTGCGAAAAATCGTTGAGGTGAGCATTGGAACGGACAACTGGTAGCGTAACTTTACGACTGTTAACTGATCGGGTAGTGCCTTGACTAAAAATGAAGAATTCATTAGCATCAATACAAGATAAACCATTAATAATTTGATACATGAGACATAGACATATGTGAAGACGACGAAGTTCTAAAGAAGGCAGGTTAAGAAGATTTAGGCGTTCAAGATAGGATAAATTGCTATTAAAACCAAAAAGACGTTTAGTAAATTTACGCTGAACATTTTCAAGACGATTTATATCATTTGCATAATATGGATTCCATACAGAAACAGCGTACTCAAGCATAGGTCTTACATAAGTAGTATAGGCCCTAACTAAAATATCTTTATCACGAGAAAGAAAAGCTTTGTGTATTAGAAAACAACGAGAAACAGCTTTTTTAATTATGTGATTTAAATGTTCCTTACAATTGAGATTGTGGGAAATATAAACACCTAGATCACGAACGGAACTAATGTCATTTGGAATATTTATATTATTCAAAGAATAAAGCTTTTTTGGATTATTTTTACCAAGATGTAAAATTGCACATTTTTCCGAAGCAACAGGAAGTTGCCAATTTATAGACCAAATATAAATATTGTCCAGATCTTTTTGTATTAAATGATTATCAGAAGATGGACCAAAGATCTTGACATCACCGGCAAAGAGGTAAATTTTACTATATTTAATCAAATTACATAGGTCATTAACATAAATTAAGAATAAAGTAGGACTAATACAACTACCTTGGGGGACACCACTGTCAACAGGCATGAAATCAGAAAAAACTCCGTCAATACAAACACGCTGAGACCGACCATGTAAAAAGGAATCAAGCCAATTAAAAAGTAGACCTTTTATTCCATATTTTGAGAGCTTATATAAAAGCTTAGATAACGGGATATTATCGAAAGCTTTAGAAAAGTCTATGTAAGCTACATCGACAGGAGTCCTATTACTCAAAGATACCGTCCAACTGTGTTTACATTTAAGTAGTTGTAATTCACAAGACTTTGATTTTTGAAAACCAAACTGAGAAGAAGATAAGAGTCTGTTTGTAGTGAGAAAATCGACAATTTTTGAATTAATCAAATTTTTCATGATTTTACTTGATGAGCAGCAAATAGAAATCGGCCTGTAATTACTCACTAAAGCCGCGTCACCTTTTTTAAAGACTGGGGTTACATTTGCCAATTTCCATAAATTGGGGAAAGTGCTAGTCAAAAAATAAACATTAAAGATACTAGCTAAAGGCTCAGCAAGATAATTTGAAAGTTTTTTTAAATAAAAAATGGCAGATTCCATCGGGACCAATAGAAAAAGAACCTTTTATCTGATTTAAAACCAGTTGCACGTTCCAAGCGTCAAAATGAATGGTTTGCAAAGCAAAACCAGTCATCGAATCTAAAAAAGGAAGATGATTATTATCAACAGAAAAAACAGAAGAAAAGTAGTTATTAAACAGATTTACCTTTTCTAAAGGATCAGAAACGATTTTGTGGTCATGAAAAAGAGGTGGAAAAGAGCGATGATTATTCAACCGATTATTGACAAATTTATAAAATGATTTCAAAGTTTTGTCAGAAAGAAGATTAATTTCTTCGGAAGCAGAGAAATTTTTAATTTCAAAATCCAATTTTTTACAAAAAGATTTATATTTGATTTTTGTATTGGTGGAGTGATAAAGTTTATGTTTCTTCCAAAGCATACGTTTTTTAGTTAACATTCTTTTAATTTGTTTAGGATATTTACGTTTCATGGGCTTGGGGTGAGTTAATGGGACAAATGCATAAATTAAAGAGCGAAGCACTCCAACAAACAAATTATACATATCATTTACATTAGAACAGGTATCAAAAAGATCAGGCCAAGAAATCTGAGACAGTGCTAGACCTAACGCATCAAAATCAGCTTTATGAAAGTTAAAAAAAGATGATCTAGGATTACGGACTGGCATCAAAAGACAATCGAATATAATTGAATTATGATCACTATTAGAAAAAGGAATATCAACTTTTACGTTAGAAATTTGATCAGATGCGAAGAGAAGATCTAGTATATTTTTTTCATGAGTATTTTCTGTTATCAATTGATGTAAACCAGTGCCCAAAAGTGTGTCGAAAAATAGGGTATTTAGATTATCAGTAGGAACCGAACTTATCCACCAATTGATTTTTGGCAAATTAAAATCTCCTAAGATTACAAAAGGGAAAGGAACAGAACAAGCCCATTCAATACATCTACATAAAATTTCAGCATAAGGTAGATCAAAATCAGGGGGTTGGTAAACCAAAATAAATCTGATCTTTCCATTAGAATCAAAAATATCAGTTATTAGAATTTCGGGAGCTTTAAAAGCGGGTGGGGGATTTATTTGAATAGCATTAAAAGAAGTTTTAAGAAATAAAGCTACACCCCCACCACGTTTACAGTTCCGATCACAGCGGAAAATGCGATAATTTTTACCAGGGCACAATAATCCATCGGAAATATCAATATGAAACCATGTTTCAGAAAAAAATAGAGCATCAAAACTTTCTTCATTCAGCAAAAAATGTAAGTTGCTAAGTTTGTTCAAAAGACTTCGAGCATTAGCATAAAAACATTGAAATTTTAAATAATCTTGGGGCGCGGATACCTAATGAGCGAGTCGCGGGCTATTGGTATTTACATTAGGTTTACATTTAACGCAATCAGCACAAAAATTGATGTATAATCCTTGTTCACCTCGAGATTTGCGATCATTCAGCTCATAAACCAGTTTGTGTTGCCATTTTTGTTGTAGAAAGGATAGGTCAGGACAACAACGTAGATGCGAAAGTGGGCCTTTGGATTGGACACGGACTGTTTTATTAATCAGTGAGATAAAGCGATGCCTTGCCTGAGCCGAAGTCAGGCAAACTTTGACAAATTGAACGCTGATTTTCGTGAATGGGACCATCACGAAAGACGCGGAGTAACATTGGACGACACTAGATCGTGACCATCAGAATAAGAGTCAATCAGAGATTTTACCTGATTTATGTCCTCGACACTGTTCAATAAAGGCAAATTGAATAAAACGGCATTGCACTTTTTAGAATCCCTTTCAATCGCATCATTTATCATGGCAGACAAATCGTTTTTATCATAATCAGTAGAACAATTTTGTGAACGTTCAAGGCAATCAATTTTATTTTGTAAGTCAGCAAGCTGAGTAGCAAAATTGTCTAAACGTTGTTCCATATGAAGATATTTTTTCACGATCGGTCTACAATGGAAACAATAGAAAGTGGAATGGGGCTTTGAATAAGTTTCATAGTCATGATCGTCAACTTTTAAGCAAGAAGTATGACCCCAGTGTTCACAAAAATCACATAATAAAGCAGTATCGTCATCAGTGACTAGCTTGTAGCAAATAACAGTCGGCAGAATTTTCATTTGCAGCATTTAATACAGCAAAGTTAGACGTACGTGATGGTGACCTGGCACTTAACCTGGTATCAATATTCTTCAAAGTGCAATTCTTTTTACCCATGGTAAAAATCAAAGAAATGCGTAGGCAGAATTGCAATGAAAAATTTTTTATCCCCCTGTCGCAAATCCTGGCTAGGTCTATGAGAAATATAAAATCACAGGAGCAGCTTTCAGATGCTCCAATTTTTTGCTCAACCTGTGTGAAATATAGGAAGGCGGTAAAATAAATATATTGATAACTGTCCTTTATTTGTCGTTCGAAATCTTTCGAAAAAACTTCATACGTTAAATTCAGGTTTCTGAATTTTTTCGACAAAAATTAACTATATCATTTCGATGTGCTGAGATTGAAAGTTTTCAAACTTATTTATGCAAATTTTCGTCCAAACGCCTTAAAGTCGACTTAGGCGGCCAGGTATATATTGACCTAAGTGGGAGCAATATCAGGCAGCCTAAAATTCTAATATCTTAATCAAAGCCTAAGCTTAAGAACAATGGAGAGAAAAACTGACTGCAGGAAAAATATCAAAGCTGCCTATTCTGGAGCAATTCAGAATCGTCAAATAAAAAGCCATGTATCATCAGTTTAAGTCGTATTTTTGCAAAAATAAGTTTAGCGTCTTTTCGCGTTTTTTCCTACATTTCGCAGAAAATCCAGACTTGCTAAGCTCATTTTTACCTGCTTTTGAAAGTATCCATTACATACTCAACTTTAGCGTTATATTAGATACACCTATACATTTCCAACAAAATAAATTTTTGAACCAATAAAGGAAAATTAAATCTAATTGCGAAGATTTCTGGAAGTTTTAGTGTGGATGGATTAGGATTAGATTAGTACCATGATATACAAGTATGTTTCGAATAATAACATCTATTGCGGAAGTCCAAGCGTGTGAATCGTCTGCTGATTAAAATGATTTCCTAGATCTGGGTTGCTATCGAATCTGAGGAAATCTTAGTTTTAGATATGTGATGCATTTAGCATCACTTAGTCGTACATATTCTAATTTTTGAGCTTATTATGTCAAGATTTTTCGTCTTAATTACCCGATAGGATTCTAACTTAAATATTAGATTAATTTTAATTAGACCTCATTTTCTTATAGTATCTTTGCTCGTACATGATCTTGGAGGATTCAACCCTAGAGAGATTCTCACCTCTCTAGAATTCGCAATTTTCCTCAAAAATCTTTAAAAAAGGTGTTGTTTTATGGGTTTTTATCTGTTCGTCAGAAATATTGAATCTTCGGCGCTTCGCGCCAAATACTCATATTTTCTTTATATTTTGTTTTAATTTACTGGAAGTTTTATGATATATTTTTACGGAATTTCTTTGTTTTTACGCTCTATAAAGTAGAAAGATAGAATATCGCCAGAAAGCCGAAAACGATGTATCCATCCTTTTTATCAAAACAGGCATTTTAGAAAAAAAATTCTCGTTTCCTCCAGAATTCCTGTGCTGTGCATGTCTGATCGTATTGCCTATCATTTTATCGGCCACACTCCCTTTTGTTTCTTAAATCTATCTTGAAGCCTGTTTTTCTCTTGTGAATAGTTTCGATTAATCAAAAATGAATTCAGTCGCTTGCCTAGGTTTTTGGTAAAGTCGTACAGATTGGTCGAGTTGTCCTTTTAACCGATGGGGAAGATAAGGGAAAACTTTGCGCGATTGTTGACGTAATCGATGCTAACAGGGTGAGTTTTGTGTGCTCTAAAGCGCATTGTTAACAAAGACTAATATGAAAAATACCAATTCATTATTCTGAGACCTGCATAGGTTAGGTACTGATTCAGTAATGGGCAATGCGTAATGATATCTTAATTTTAAGCTCGCATTTCTTAATTTGGTGTCTAAGCTTAGAGCAAAGCTGTCTACATGTTTTACGTATGGGCTCTTGTGACTTACTTAAATTTATAACGAGAAGTATGGCAGTAGTCAGACATGTAACGTCTCAAAATTTCGAAGAGGGGGTAGCTGGCCATTTCTAGGGCGGGTGGTGAATTCTCTCTAACTTTATGCAAAAAATGGCATAGAAAGCGCTTAAGAAATGGCTTACGCGTTTTGTCAAAAATCAGGGATGATGGTCAAAGTGACTCATAAATTATGTACAATACGTCAGTCAAGTGGAGGTGTTTTCGAACATTTTTAAGCTCGTAATTTATTTATTTATGAAGAGCTGGGTGAAAAATTGCGAATTAGGTTTTGAAACCCTGATCCCAAACATAGATGCTCACTAGGCTTATGTTAGTGTGGTCGAAAATTGAGCTTTTTCGGGCCACAATGACCGCAAAAACTGGTAGTTTTAAAGCTACTTTATTCTACAGTTTCTGGTAAGTTTTGAGCACTTTAAAATAACATTTTCAATTTTCGTTCCTTTTTTGCCTTCGTTTTTTTATTCTGGGGCTAGACTAGACTCACAACCTTTCCCCACGTGCATATCTAGGTCCCAATCGCACTATGTTTGAATCAACAATGAGGCTACTGCAGTGCGTCCACACATGGGCGTGTGGGGTTTCCCCTAGAAGTTGAACCCCCTTCCCCAGATTTCTGTAGGCCCCAGAATTCTATTTTTAGTAGCATTTTTGACAGTTTTACCCATTCTTCTGACCCACCCCCTCCCTCACCATAGGTGGGCAGCACCAAAACAGGGTGTAAGATTTTTAACAAGTCTTAAGATGGTGGTATTGCGAAAAACACCATTTTTAACGTTTCTTATCGAGTGCTATCCATTGGCATCAAAAAAATTGCGGAAAAATCCAGAAAAATTTAAAATTAAATTTTGGGGGTTGCGTACCCCCCTCCTCCAAACCGCCTTCCACGCCTACGTATGCTCCCGATTTCATCTTAGAATTTTCCTGCTGCCCACGTGAGTGCGTCCCTATTTTTTCAAACAAATATCCACTAGAAGCAAAAATTAAATGTAGAACTTTATTTCAAGCTACACGAAAAATATTATGTCGTTCAAACAGTCACGCTTATAATTTTTCAACATTCCATTGAACCTCGACTCCTGAAATATGCATCGGTTATTATTCAATTATGGTTTATGTCAAAAACTACAGAAAAGGTATTCATCGCGAAGCACCAGAAAAATTTTACATATTTACAATGTTTTACGCAATTTCGGGCTGTTTGAAAAAAATTATACAAAAAACGATAAATCCAACGCAAACCGTGCAGAAATTTTAATCTTAGCTCAAAATGTGCTAATTTTATTCTGATGGTGTTTCGAGCGCACATATACGTAGAATTTTTATTTTTTTCGTTACCCGCGTAAAAAATATTCGAATTTCCATAATTTTTGGAGGACTGACTGACAGGGAACGACCGAAGCTAGGGTATTTCTTGCTTCGGTCTTCGGCCGAAGCAAGACGGAGTAAAGGCCGAAGCTTTCCTTCATGACCACAGCTCATAGATCAGCAAGGCAGAGGTGATCAGAGGCGTAGGTGGGCAGCACTAAAATTCTGGGAGTTGCAAGATTTTTCAAAGGTCAAAAAAGGTCTTAAAAATGATAGTATGGCGAAAAAAACACCATAACGTTTCTCATCGAGTACTATCCATTGGCATCAAAAATTGCGAAAAAGACAAAAAAATTCAAAAATCGAATTCTGGGGGGCGGGTATTCGAACTTCTTGGGGTGTATACCCCCTTCCAACCCCCCACGCCCACGTGTGGTCAAATGGGGTGAAATCCAAAAATCGTCATGTAGTACATTGTGTTCATTTGTTCTTGTACAAAATCTCTTTGTAAATGTACAAAGACGGTCCCAAAAGTCAATGCACATGCTGTACATGTATGTTTTAGGGACTACGATATGATCCTGTAGCACGTCATGCGTGGCCAACTGGGTTTCTTGACTCTTAATAATGTTTCGCCAATTTATGCGATAAAAAATACAAAAATTTATCAATCGGAAAATTTTGGTACTTTTACCATTTTCTCAAAATCGCCCGCCAGTACGTGATTTTCCAAAACCTGAGGTAGGGGGTAATACCCCTCACCCCTATGCCCATGTGTGCCACAGCTTTTTATCCGTGTTAGAATTTAATGTAAGTAATCTCAGACAACGCAATTCATCTCAGTTTATCTTCTAGTCACCTTATGTCTTTTTATAAATGTGCTTACCATAGTAATTGTAACTACCTACACAGCAAGCAACCGTATCTTATTAACAAACATTGACTCGTATTATTACTCAGTGAAAGTAAGTCGTATACTTCAATTAAACACTAACATATTACTTTGAAAACCTAAAATTCTGGAGGTCAGCAGAGTGAAATGCCAATGAATAATCAAAAAAGGATTAACTTACATGTAGCGTTCGTCAGTATTTTTTTTATACTCGGCAAAGATTTTTCGGGACCATCTTTGTACATGTACAATGATTTTTGGGAAGACAAAATTGCAAAAAGGTTATGAAATTCGCCAAAAATTTTTGGCCGAAATGAGTAATTATATGTTCTATATATCTTTATAATGGCAGAAAATGCATTTCAAAAGGAAAAATAAAATTTTTCGGCGCTCCGCGTCGTTTTACGACGATTCTTAGTATTTTTGCCCTTAGAGACCTAGAAATTAGCTAAAATACACTACTACCAAAAGTCGAACAACTCTGTTTTTACGCTAAGATCGCTACTGGACCATATTATAGTACCTGAAAATTTGTGTGTACAAAATGTACAAAGACTTTTGGGGACCATCTTTGTACATGTATAAACGGACCTTGTAAAAAACACTGGTGTTCGTCGTTTTTCAGTAGAAACAATATGGAAATTGAATGTCTGAATGGAAGCATGCAGAAATCGGCGACAACTGAATTCTGGGAGGATCTGGATGATCGGCAAAAATCACAAAAAGAATACCAAAAATTTAATACTGTGGCGGGGTCTGCAGATTCCTGGTGTCTTACCTCCCAACCGCCACACCCGTATACATATATATAAATCTATTATTATTAATATCAAACTTTGTCATAGGGGGAGGTGAGGCCATACATGGGCAGCAAGAAAATTCTGGGGGTGCAATATTTTTCAAAGGTCAAGAAATGGCCTTAGAAATGGTTGTATGGCGAAGAAAACACAATTTTTCGACGTTTCTCATCAAGCACTATCAATTGGCATCAAAAAATTACGAAAAAAACAAAAAAATTCAAAAATTGAATTCTGGGGGTATTCGATATAAATGTTAAGTGTCCCATTTTCATCTGGATGAAATTTCAAACTTCCGGATCCTGGTAATGAAAATTCGAGCTTTCGGATTCGGATCCTAAAGCATCCAGATAATACCATATCCGGGCACTTTTTTCGTCACTATAGTCCTCATACATGTAACGGGTGTATGTGGAATCCCCTAATAAAACTTGGTCCCCCCTTTCAACCAGAAGATCGAGCCCCACCCTCCAGTTTTTTGTTGCTTTGGTGTTTTTGGCCGCTTTTGGCCAAACATTGAAGATCGTTTACCCCCCCTGTAAGTGCACAAGGTAAATGGTCAAAACAGCCTATAAAACGTCATTTCGTTGTAATTTCGCATGTTAAAAGCATTTCTAGTCCATTTTGACTGCATTATATCACTTTTAACTATAAAAAATACAAAAATTAATCAATTTTAGGCGTTTTTCTTTGGGTAAAAAAGTACATTAAAGTGCTAACCCGAACCAGAAAATTTGACATCTTGACTGCTTTTGACCTCAAAAATGATGCAAATAAACGTTCTGTCAGCTCAAAATCGCCGGACAAATTAGGTTGAAATTGCTTCAAAACACATTATTTTGGGCCGAAACTGCTCAACAGCATACCTGGGCAATGGATTTTTGGTTCTGAAGCTACCGGGGTCCCTTTTGTTGAGGTTGGTTGGTTGTTTGTTTGTCCAGTTGGTTAGTTGTTTGGTTGGTTAGGTGGTTGATTGGTTGTTTGGTTAGCTAGTTGGCTGGTTAATTGGCCTGTTAGTTGGTTGGTTGTTTGGCCGGTTGGTTAGTTGTTTGGTTAGCTAGTCGGATGGCGTTGGTTGTATCATTTTCTCACTTTTTTAGGTCAAAAAATTCTACCCTCTCCCCAATCCAAAACTGTTTTTTCTGGCGCCACCCAGCCACGGTTTTTTTTGTTTTCGGCAAAGATTTTTTGCGATGTACAAAGACTTTTGGGAACCGTCTGGTACATGTACAGAGATTTTTGGAAGACAAAAACTGCAAAAAAGATTCGAAATTCGCAAAATTCTCGGCGCTCCGCGCCGAAATGAGCAATTGTGTGTTCTATATATCCTTATAATTTCAGAAATTGCATTTTGAAAGGAAAATGCCAAATTTTTTGGCGCTTCGCGCCGTTTTGAGACGATTATTACTGATTTTTGCCCTCAGAAACCTATAAATTGCTAAAATACGTAACCAAAGGTTGAACAACTCTGTTTTTGCCACACTAAAATCGCTACTGTACCAAATTATAGTACTCAAAAATTTGTGTGTACTAAATGTACAAAGACTTTTAGGGATCATCTTTGTACATGTACAAACGGACCTTGTACAAAAAACAACACTGCACCCAGCTGGGGTTCTGAAGGTACCGAATTGCTTTCTGGCGCCACCCGGTGGCGCGGTATTGCCCACCTGTGCTCAACAGTACCTAAATTTCGGACCCTTCAGCGAGGGTTAATACCATAATACCATACATATAATAGGGGGATAGGGATTCCCCACCCAAACTCGGTCGTCCCCCTATCCCCCCAAGTCAAAAAAATTGTGACCCCCACCCTGCGGATTTTTGGAAGAAATTGAGTTTTTCGATCGTTTCTATGCGATTTTTGGTCAAAAATTGAGGTCATTAACCCCCTCCAAAAAATTTGAGCTGTTACAAGTATGGGCAATATTCTTCTCTCACCCCTTTCTATGTGCACGTATGCTGTGTAGAGCTTCTGCTGATGTTAAAGTCGAAGAACGTACGCGTCCTGCGCCGTGTCCCGAGTTTTTTTAAGGTTTTCTGACAGGGCGCAATTGAAAGTACATATTTTTAGGCTCTGATCGATGGTCCGTGCTCTGGTGTAAGACGCAGGGCAGAAAGTTTCAAACACATGTATTTAACCAAATTCGTTTTGCCGATTTTACATGGCGCTCGCACTAGAACCGTAATAAAAGCTTGGTCAAAAGCCCAGATAAATGAACAGTGGGAAGAGAGCAGCATTTGTAAAAAATTGAAGATGCAGAAAGTCGTACGTTTTTTTTTGTTTTCACTTTTCGTTCTGATCGATCTTAAATTTTGTTGCGTTTTTAGCGTTTACAATTGACCGACTACGATAGGTTCAAGCTGATGAAGGCAAAACAAATGGTTAGTGAGATTTTGCCCTGCGTTTTCAAAATCATGCGTATCGGCTAATAAATAATTCAATCAGCATGTCCAGTATTAGTTATTTATAAATTAGGCACATATTAATACATAGTAATTTTAAGCTGGGCGTACGCAGGGGGGCATAGGTGGGCAGCACCAAAATTCTGGGGGTGCAAGGTTTTCCGAAGGTTAAAAATGGTCTTTAAAATATGGGTATGGCGAAAAAACACTATTTTTCAATGTTTCACATCGAGCACTATCCATTGGCATCAAAAAATTGCGAGAAAAAAACAAAAAAAATTCAAAAATTGAATTCTGGGGCATTCGAACTTCTGGGGATGCATCCCCTTCTTTAACCCCCCACGCTCACGTATGGACTAGGCAGCACCTAAATTCTGGGGGTTAAAGATTTTTCAAATGTCTTAAAAATGGTGGTATGGCGAAAAAACACAATTCTTTAACATTTCTAATCGAGCACTATCCATCGGCATCAAAAAATTGCAAAAAAAAAACAAATTTGAAAGTATTTCGGTTTATTCGGCCTTCTAGGGGTGCATACCCTGCCCTCCCCACCCCCTCTTGCCAACTTATGGGCGGGAGGTAGGCGTCTTTCCACTTGAGCCAAAAATAATTTTGAAAGGGTAAGATATAGAAAATGATGGCAATTGGCATCTTTTCAGCTCAAAATCTCAAAATTTTCGGCGCGCTTCGCGCCGTATAATCACTATTTTCTATAATTTTTCTTCAAACGCGGCCAAAAAAGGTCATTTTTCATAGCATATTAAGAGAATAGAGCACGTTCGGAAACATCAGAAAATGGATTTTATTTTGTGCCACGGTGAACATATCCTGAAATATATGGTCGCCAATTTCGGACCGCCTCGCCCCTTAAAAAGTCCTGCGTATGCCCCTGATTTTAAGTGTTTTTAATCATATTCATATCTTTAATGATTGTGAAATGGTGGACTATGTACATTGCCATAGGGGTGAGGTAGAGGTATGACTATGAAAAATACGATTTGTTACCGAAATCCTTTAAAACATCTAACTTTAAATCTGGTCCGTATTCAGGGGTCCCAGAAATGAAAAATTATTTTTGAAACGCGAGGTTCGGAAAAAAGAAATTCTCGAAGTAGGTCTAAAACACCACTAAAGTAAATTTTTAGTGCTTTTTTGAGCTATTAATTCGAAATTTTCCGGCGCTTCGCGCCGGATTTATTGTTATATATAGTTTTTGTCTTCTAGTCAGCCCAAAACCGCTCAAATTTGACTTAGACATGTAGAACATGTCGAACTATCTCGGCGAATTATTAATTTTCTGTATTCTTTTTCTTTGTAAATCAAAAAGATTGAATACAAAGACAAAAGCTAGGAAATCATTCGTCGATTGATTGATGAGAAATCAGTTGTGTAGATGATTTGAACGATAGATTTGTGTAATATGAGCACTGTTTTTTTAGCGCGGCGCAAAGGAAACCCGTCCCGCACTAATATGACATTTCGTACATTAACGACATGCGCAAAGGCTTTTTTGGATGAAAAAATAGAAATTTGAACATTGTTATATTTTAAAGGAAGTTTTAAAAAAATTTTCAGTGCTTAGCGCCAAATTCGTTAAAAAAGTATAGTGCTGGCCTCTAAAACACCTCTTTCTGTGTTTCGTGCATGTATATATTGTCGAACTACCCTAATACTTTGTGTTTCTTGCATGTATATATTGTAGAACTACCCTAATATTTAAAGTTTTTATAATCAGAGCAATGACCAAAAATTTTTCAATTTTTTCAATTTTATTATCTTACGCACTTATTTGATTTCCAAAATTTCTTTTGTCTTAGAGAAAAAATCGATCAAAGTACTAAAAAAACGAGCAAAATTTAATTGATAGCTAAAAACCATGTAACCTAAAATCAGCTCTAAAAAGCTATGCTGCATGCATAGTTTGTAGCGGAAATATGTTAAATGGACTTAACTTACATAGTCATATTTTGAAAAAAATTAACTTTTTACCGATATTTCACTTTTTTCATCGAATTTTAAAAAAATAGATAATTTTGTCAAAGCTATATTGAGAGGTTTCTAATTTTTATAAATTAAGTCGTTGACTGGCTGGAACAACTCGATAAGGTTCCTATACATTCCCTACAATTAACAATGCTAACTGAAGCAGTTCAATGAAAATTAATTTGCGTGCCATGGCAATAATACTTAGCATTGGTTTTTTAGGTTATAGTGGTTTTTTATTAGGTTTGACTTTGAAGGTGTACTGTAGTTCTATGGATAGGATAAACAGCTGGAGTTTCTTCGAGAACACCCTGCACAGGGGTCTAACGTGAAAACTTAATAGATTTCCACAAATATGAATAAGGGTAGAATTACCGACTCTCAAAAATGCATGAAAAATGCGCAAAAAAGAGTTATTTTTCGAAACTTTTTAGTAAATTCATATCTCAAGTTTCTGAATGATCCGAAAAGAGATCAGGCCTCAGTTGTGATCCACATGACATAGTTCTTTCAGCAGTATAATACAATGGGCCATCTCCTCTTGCTTACTGAGAAAAGGGGTGGTTTTTTTAACTCCCAAATCCACTGGTTCTCTAAAAGGCCAGCACTATATTATTTATGTTTCCTCATTACTGTTTTTTTTCTGTTTCATTATCAGCGAGTAACTGCTTTTGCAACTTTGCAGAAGGGAGGGAAAACCCATGTTTTTCTGGTGCTTTGCGCCAGACTTCTTGTTTTTATATTATATTTGTCTTCTAAACAGCCCAAACTTGAGCTAGACATGAAGAACATATCAAAATTTTTAACGCTCTGCATCCAGTTCTTGAGTTAGTGTATTGTTGCTCTTCTGTAATACCCGAAAATTAGTGCAAATACTGCTTAAAGAAGTTGTTCAGTCTAGCATGGGCCGAACAACGAAAAGTCAATTACGTACATAGATAGCTTTTTTGTATGAGTTAACAGAGGTGAAATTTTTTTCGAAATTTATCATCAGCGGCGTATAGAGCTCATTGAAAACTCTCAAAAATGCCCTTATTCTTGCCTATCTCCTAACAGTTCTGCGTTTTTTTTTGTTGCGCTAATGAGAGGCTCCGTGCGCAAACGCTCTATCCTGGCCATTAGCGGCCGCGCAGACGGGGGACGGCAAAAAAACACCTAATATGAGTTTGAAGTAGATTGAAAATTTTCGAAATTTTTTCGTGAAATCATTCTTTACCGTTGCATAGAGCTCGTCGAGATACGCTCAGAAATGCCTTTATTTTCACCCATCTCTCAACGGTTCTTGGGATATCTTACCTCACAATTCTTCCCCCCCACCTCCTCGAAATAAAATCCTGGATACATGCCTGCTTCATTTCCTCTGCTGCGTTTGCTGAATTTAGTATATGCGTAAATGATATGGGCGTTGGCCGCTGACGTTTGAAGCTCAAAAACTCGGCAGAATCCCTCAGAATTCCATTTCTGAATATTTTGATTTTGGTGTTTTTATTTTTTGTCTCAACCTCAAATTCTTTGGTCCTTTTATGACGTTTTAAAACATAAGTGTAAAAGGTCGAAATTTTGGGAGGAGGGTCCTCGGAAGACATGCACAGCATGGTAATTCTGGGGGATGAAATCCTTAAGTACCTTCTTTTTGGCCCAAAAATGTTTGGTGCGCGTCAAAAACATCGTTTTTGGCGTTTCTGACGATGCTCTATCTCTCTAGAGCATAAAAACAGATAAAATTCGAAAAAAATCGAGCAAATGGAACAATGTATGAGTAAAAAAACATGAATATATGGCGCGAAGCGCCGAAAATTTGGCAGTATTGAATAAATAGCTAAAAACACTTAAAAAGGCATTTTTCTACCGATTTTCAGGAAAATTTTGGGAACTTGTAAAAAATCTAGGGGTGAAAAAAATTTTGCGGGGTTAACTCACAGATCATGTATAGTCCCCGGCCATTTTTACGGGGCGAGGGGTAGGTGACCTTTTATTTTCTGGCCTGACATGGCCAAAAACGGGCTAAACATTCGATTTTACTAGAAATCGAGAGGTCTCCCTGGCCGCCCTAGCCTTGTGCATCTATGCTACACAGGTACTCAGAATAGACACGCACATTAAGGAGGTATGTTGTATGTCTATGGTACTAAACAAATTGGCGGAGCACACAGCGGCTCAGAGTTGTGGGTGGGGCTCCCTGGCCATTTTAGGGAGAGGAGGGGCATACATGCACATAGAGGGTTAAGGGGTATCCCCGCTTCAAGGGGGCGGACACAACATTAATTGACCTATATCTCGGAAAATTTATCGCGATGGTTCACAAAAACCGCATTTTTTGACGTTTTTCGGCATGCTCAATCCATCTAGATCATAACATTTGAATTTTTTTTAAAAAGTTTCACTTAAAAGCTGTAAAAACGTGTCCATTTTTTGGTCTTGCTTGGGTCAAAACGATAGAAAATACTTCACATCAAGCGCCAAAAATTTCAAGATTTTACATCAAGGACAGTCGATTTTTCCATCTTTCCGTGCATTATCTTACCTTGCACATTCTTTCGGGCCTATGGGAGCTGCCGCCCCCTACATGCGACCGTGTTATGACTAATAGTCTGTCTCACGAAATCTTGTGCATGGATCACTAGTTTCAAATCAATTTGAATAGATTGTGAGAGCAGTTTAAAGTGAAGCAAAAATCATGATATTCATAGCAATTGATAAGCATACGAAGTCTTACTGTAGATTGCCTAGGAACCATTTTTGTAGCTGTGTTTTTCGAACGCTGAAAATAGGTTTTCATGCAAAATGTTTCGTTAAGTGGACTGCTTATTGCTATCTCGTATAACCTGGAGCAGGTCCGTGTTAAAGAGGAGGGACGGCCGCCCCCTGACCGAAAAAACGATTTGGCAGGTAAGATAATGCCCGAAGACATGAGAAAATTGTGTTTGTTTGCCCAAAAGTCGTCAAATGTTTGACGAAAGCATGTTGAAAATTCGGTTCTAACGGAATTTTCGAAATATAAACGGATTTACTTTGAGTCCGTCCCTCTCGGCCGTATCCTGAATACGGGCCTGACCAGGGGTATAACCACTCCTCTTTCTGTTCATGTCTTTTTTACTTGCTTTTTTAATTTTTTAAAAATAAAAAACGTTTTTTTTTTCAGCGCAATCGCTTGATCCAGGTAGAATATGTTAAACTAAAACGCGCCTTCAATAAAAATCCGCCTCAATCGAAAAAGTCAGTAAAGGCAGCCGCAGGCAAAAAGAAATGATTTGATTTATTCTTCGTTTCTTTGGCTGTCAATATTATCAATTTTGAGTATTTGCGGTTTGAGTAAAAATGATGCACCCAAGTTGTTGTGACGTACGGGGCTATCAATACGTATGGTCGCGGGCATAGGTGAACGGCACCAGAGTTCTGGGGGTGCAAGATTTTTCCAGAGGTCAAACAAGGGCCTTAAAAATGGGGGTATGGCGAAAAAAGTTCAGTTTCTCATCGAGCACTATCCATTGGCAATAAAAAATATCGAAATAAACGAAAATTGAATTCGGGGGTTGCATACCCCCCAGGTACAGGTATGGTCCTGAACCATGATGGCCGATCTGTGGGGGTCGAAATTGGGCTGACAAGCTCAAAAACCTGGTATAAGCGCTAGAATGGCGTTCCCTCCCAAACCTGCCCCATGTGCCTGTCCGTAACCCTTCGGCGAACCCCCTCAATTTTTGGTGATTTGACTCGGTCGGATTCCCTAAATTTGGCTGCTGTGCTGTCCCCAACCTATGATCACCAGACATACATACATACTCGTACGTATCATAGGGAAGGAGGGAAAAGGACATTTGCAGGAAACGTGTAAAATTGAGCAGTAGTTTTCTGATTTCTTGAAATCCTTGATTGAAGTTTGTTTCAGCATTTATGTATTTCCTTTATAGTCCTGGATGTGCGGGTAAAACATTCAATGATGAACTTAGAGCAATCTAAAAAAGATTTCAGGCAGAATAGGCTACTACGACGCCTCAGCGCTGCTTTTAATTGTTTGAAAATATGGTCGGATATGACTTTCTCTAAGTTTGTTTTCACAATTTGTGAGCGCAGTAGCGTTTGCTGTCAGCTAGGTACCATTAGTAGATGGTTCCAATGTACGTAGTAACTATGTATACATGGAGGGGCCTTAAACTCCTGGTAATCTGACTGACCCCTCCCCGAAAATCAATAGGTCCCAGGATTGGATTTTTGGTTTTTTGCGATTCTTCGGACTTTACTCCTTCCAGACCTCTCCGTCGCTGCACATGTATGACGAAATGGTGGAAAAGTAAAATCCGGAAATGGAAACGTAAATGATTGTGCAACCCGGTTTTATCGAGAGTTTCTTCGCCTGGGTGATTAAGAGTGGCGGAACCGGAGTTACCCAAGTAGGGCTTATCAGGTTAAACACCCCCAACCCCGCTTCCGGCTAAAGTTCTCCCGTTGAAGGGGGATTTGGAGGCTTGGCAACATTATACCCCGTTATCATAGGTAGCGCTATAATATACTTGGCCATCCTTTTTTCTTATATCTTTATCACAGCGAGTGCGAAATTTGTGTCCCCCCCTCACAGCAAAAACGGCACACATCTGGGAGGTGCGGTTTTTTTTAAAGATAGATAATTAAAAAACTTAGATACCCTCTTTTTGTTTACACTCAATACCGAGCTAGTCGTGAGTGTAAAGTTTACACCAAAAATTCAAATGATCGGCGGAGGGCCAATTTTTTTAAAAAATGTTTCCCCTGATTAGTAGTTTACGAATCTGGTCTTAAAATTTCTTTAAACTCATTAGTTGATGTACAGGAGTGTAAATTAGAACGGGTTTTTTACTGTTTTCATGTGCACAAGCATATCTAACTAAGTTTTACATTCTATGCAGTCTGATTGGTTTCAAAAAGTAGACGGTCATAAAATCCAGGGAGCCTTTTTTTATTTTTTTTAAAAGTAATATTTTCAAATTTAGAGGAGGTTATTATTGTAAAGAGTCTGAAAAAATTCTTTTCCTGCCATATTCTCCACTTAGTAGACTCAGATTTTTCTTTTTTCAGAGGTTTTTGACTCGTCTTTAATAAATAATTATTTTTATTATCATAAATGCACTATTCTTAAACTTCAGTAGAATGATGAATATTTTCCAATATAGTATACTTAGGCTGAAATTGGCTGGGAGTTGAATAGGTGCAATGGCTGACGTATCCGTTCCGCATGTGTATTTAAAAAAAGAATAATGGGTTCAAGTCTTCTGAATACTAATTTTTTCATTTTTTTAATTCTTTTGGCAAAACCATGCACTTCATTTGACTTATTCGTCTATTTAGGTTCTGCAGATCCAGTTTTTTGAAATTCGCCTCAGTTCTCGAATGGGAGTGTAAAGAGTTCGAAAATCTGTGGGTGAAAAGACACATTTCGGTCGAGTTTTCGACTTGTTTATGTCTGCCAACAACTCCGATTATGAGTTTTTAGAAATGTTTTCTGACAGAAATGTACTACGGATCAAGGGCTATCTTCTGCTTACCAGCAAACTTTTCTACAATCAATACACAGTTAGTACCAGGGGTTTAAACCTTACACTCTAGTGTATGAGTAAAAAGACAGATCTTGTCCAAGATTTCTCTACCAACTTTTTCGGTTATGAGTTGGGATGAATTAAATAGAATAGAAATGAAGTAACTTCGAAGCAAGCCGCGTTCAAAAAAACGTAATATCCCGTTGTTTATGGGGGTGTAAAGTTCGAAATCTGAGGAGTAAAATGGGCGAAAAAACAGGTTTTTTTCGTATTTTGATTGGTAAATCATATCACATACTTTGCGGAACATAAGTTTGGCACGTACAAACATACTATGTAGAGCCTCACGGAAGCTTATTTTTTTCAAAATGTCCTACGTAAAATCAAACTCGGCCCGAACCGAATTTATTTACACTCAATGGGGCGTTAGGTTCGGATTTTTAACGTTTACAATGTGGTGGACAGTGGAAAATACGTGTTTGTCCATTTTTTTGTTCGCCACTTTCTCTGTTCAGAAGTCGGGCGAGGTCAAATAGGATAAAAATAGAGTACTTTCTAAGGGGTACGCGTCACAGCGAATTGTGTTTGTTTACCTCAATATTTAGCTTTTTCGGGAGGTGTAAACTCCAAGAAATGGGGGAGTTGAACGTGTTTCTGTCTTGTTTTTTTCTGCCAAGTTCTATTTTATGAGTCTGGACAGAATCTCAAGTCTACAAATGAACCATAAACCAAATGTGATACGCTAGTTTGTTTGCACTCAACAGTTATGTAAAGTGGTTTACATCTGATATTTATTTGTCCTCGGGCCATTGTAGAGACTTAATTTTTTAATGATTGTTGATCGCAATATCAGAGTAATATCAGAATTACGAATCCGACTGAAATTTTCTTCACACTCTGCGGTTGTGTAAAGTTTACACTGCATATTAACTTTAGTTCTAGAGCCTTACGGAAGCTTAATTCTTTTTCAAAATGTTCTACGTAAAGTCAGAATTGGGAATCTGACTGACAGTTTTCTCTACACCTAGTAGTTCTGTAAAGTTTGCACTATTCATCTGTTGTTAATATATAGTTTATACTACAAATTTATTTTACTTCCAAATCTGAGCTTTAGTGTTCCTTACACTTGATATTTGCGTAAAGTTTATGCTGAAAAACTTTGATCTGTTTAAATAATGTGAGGTTGTCTTGTTTAAAAAGGATAATGCAGATGTTAAGAACAATATTGTTTTCCGCGTTCTTGGACTGCTGTCATTATTGTGGCATGTTACTGAAAGTGTTTACTGACTGATGTACTCAAATCATGCTAATTAAAAGTAGGGTACTAGCAAAGAAAATGCTTCGATGGAACAAAAAAGATGAATAGACTTGGGATTGTATATTGTTAAGGATGTAAAAGGAGGGGACTAGGGATAAGCTACCTAAAGTCGCAAAATCTGATAAAAATCACACTTTCTTGAAGCAATGCAAAAAATCGAAGTATATTCTGCGGCCAACACATTAAAATAAGTATTTAACCATAAAAATGATTGAAAAAGCAGCATGTTACCTATGCAGTAGCTATGGGAATAATTTTGAGTAAACTAACAGTCTTTCTAAGCCAATTGAATGAGATAGCAAACATCGATGCATCCAAGACAATTGAAGAAATTGTTGGTTTAAAACTGTAGGAAACGCGTAAGTTGACTTGAAACAGACTAAATGTAGGTACACTAGCATGCCCATAACAATTGCATGCACTAATCAATCGGCCCCTGCTTTGCTTGCTATAATGCTCAAAACAAAATAAAACAACTTTAAATACAATACCACTTAGTTTTCTATCAATCAGGATATGAAGCTAGTCAGCGTTGCTACTTGCCAGCAATTAAATAAAAGTGAACATTCTGAAACTTTGAAAATTATTTTAAAAGACACTTTTTTGAAGGCCGCTGAATATACTTCGATTTTTTGCGTTGCTTAGAGAAAGTGTGATTTTTATCAGATTTTGCGACTTAAGGTAGCTTTTTCCTAGTCCCCTCCTTTTACATCCTTAACAATCCACAATTCCAAGTGTATTCATCTTTTTTGTTCCATCGGAGTATTTTTCTTTGCTACTTATTATATAATTGAATTTGATTCATTTCACTAGTTATCAAGTTCTGTGAACATGCATCCGTTAATTTAAATGAACATATAGTGAGAACAGATCGTTCTAAAATTCTTTCCGTATTTTTTTGGCAAAGTTGTGTTACTTACAGCCTTGAAAGTACATCCATTTGCTTATGAGGGACATAAACACGCATTTTTACACGTTCTAGAATCACTAATATGCTGTCCTAAAGGGCACATTAATTTGGTCGCGCATATATTATCAAAATCCTTCAATCGTCTTATTATGATTCCTTTTTGAACACACGTTGGAACATGAAATATACCATTATTAGTTGCAGAACATGATTCTATGTCAGATTCTATAATTTGAGGTAAGAAGGCAGCAGTGAGGGGAATTAAAGGGTAGTCTTCATCATTCGAATATTCATCTTTAGTGCATTTACATTGTTTCACTAAAATCAAATAAAAGAAGTACGGTAGTAATTTTGTGACTTAAAATATGAGAAGTCAATGTACTCATAGAGTTTTTTTGGGCTTTTCGGTGTTTCAGTTGTATCTTTCTTTCATTTTTATCCTTATTAATTTTATCTTTTTCTCCATCATTATTATCATTAACTTCTTCAATATTTACTTCTATTGGGAATAATGCATTCATCAACTGGTCTGCTTATATCTCGTTTATTTACGGTTTCTATATTAATTGATCGAATCACATTATCTTTACTTTATTTAATTTTACGATTTTTAGAAAGCTCTAGGAACATTTTCTTAACGTATCAAAATAATTTATTTTCTTTTGGATTTTCTGGGCTATAAATTCATGGATGATCATGATCGATCCTACATCGTTCCCTTAGGTTAGTCAAATAATTATCGTGCCATATTTTCCAAAATTCGTCCAAATTTATCTGGGTCTCTTTCCAATAATTCATTGAACTTTGATCTGAATTCAATTCAGAACTGGCTCGAAATAAGGATCATCATGTTCTCCCTCTTATTGTAGCGTACCAGAATACTAGCTCCTAGGGCTCGTTGCATAGAAGACTTGTAGTCGCTACAAGTCCTACAAGCTAAAAGTTACAACTGAATTCCGTTGCATAAAAATATTAGCTACAAGTTACAGGCTACAAGTCCTACAAGTGCAAAACTACAAGTTCTACAAGTCCTGTAGCTTCAAGTCTGCGTTGCATAAAATCACTTGTAATCGCTGTAAGTTCTAAAAGTCGTACAAGCCTTGTATTTACATACAAGTGTAGGTTGCATAAAACTACTAGCTACAAGCTACAAGCTACAAGTCCGGGGCATGCATATATCATTAGACAAAAATGGAAATTACAAGTCGTATTAGTAATGCGTTGCATAAAAGTATTAGTGCTACAATTGTAGGTTGGAGACTTGTAACTCGTAATGCATTTTAACGAGTCGTTTTTGACTTGTAAATTGGGAATTTTTTCTTGTTTTATTAAAAATTATGGATTATTCCGATAGTGACGATGACTATAATGAGTTGTATCAATTCAAGATCATCCTAAAAGGAATTATAGACCACGTATAAATTTTGATAGATCGATAAGTGAAAATATGGGACGATTTAGATTGAGTGACGATGATAATAATACGTTATGTGAAATTATTGGTCCGATTACTGCACACGAGACTTCTCGAAATTTTGCGCTATCAACCCATCAGCTAATTCGCCTCAAGTTCCTCTATTTATGTGATTGGAGATGCACACATACGTGGGCAGCACCAAAATTCTGGGGGTGCAAGATTTTTCAAAGGTCAAAAAATGGCCTTAAAAATGATTGTATGGCGAAAAAACACCATTTTTCAACGTTTCTCATCGAGTACTGTCCATTAGCATCAAAAAATTGCGAAAAAGACAAAAAAAATTCAAAAGTTCAATTCTGGGGGTATTTTGGTTTCTCGGGGGGGAGGTGCATATACCCCAACCCCCCACCCCTCACGCCCAGGTGTGGATGCACATGGTGTACATATGAATCCACAGTTTGTCGAACTTTGTCCCGATTTATTGATGATGTAAACGCACAACTATTCAAGATAGTTGATTGGCCTCAGGAGGATTTAGCTTTGCGACAAATTCCGAAACTTTTTCACGAAAAAGGTGGAATGCCAAGTGTATTCGGCACCGTTGATGGAACGCATATCAACATTATGAAACCACTAAACCACAATGAATAGTTTGTTTACCGGCATGGGGATCATTCCATTAACTGCATGCTGATTTGTGGCCCAGATCTAAAATTCTACTAGATGTCTTCCAGGTGGCCTGGATCTGTAAATGATGCCCGCGTCTTTCGCAACAGTTCACTGAAAAATCGTCTAGAAACTGGTACTTATTTTTAAAAGTTCATCATGGACAATGAGGCCAATTTTTCTCCTTCCGATAACGGCATTTTAGCAACTCGAAAAAAATCGGTGACTTTTTTGCTACAAGGTGCTGACAATGTTTTATGCAACGCCAACTTGTACGACTAGTAGTTCACTTGTTGGACACGTAATTTTTAGCACATGTATTTTATAGCGTGCATTTGTAGAACTGTAGGACTTGTAAGGCTACACTTGTAGGAATTGTAACTATGTAGCTTGCAGGACTTGTAAATTGGCTGTGTGGACTTGTAACTTGTAGCTTGTAGCTTGTAAATTTTTATGCAATGCATACTTGTAGGACTTGTAGCCATTTCCACTTGTAGCTTGTAGCTTGTAAATTTAATGCAACGGACCCCTGACGTGATAAAGTCTATCGGTCTCAAACATTGAGAGTTTAATCCATTTAATTCATAAATTAAGGGTCTTGAATTTACAACTGCTTCAATTTCTGTTAATAACATCAGAAATAATTCAGTCGTGGGTGAAGTTCGACCAATTGAACGTTCCATGCACACATGGGCGTGGGGGTTTGGGGGGTATGCACTTCCCCAGAATTTGAAATACCCCCCCAGAATTCAAATTTTGAAAATTTTTTTGCTTTTTTAGCGATTTTTTGATGCCATTGGATAGTGCTCGATGAGAAACGTCGAAAAATGGTGTTTTTTGCCCTACGACCACTTTTAAGACCATTTTTTGACCTTTGAAAATTTTTTCACCCCCCCCCACCCAGAATTTTGGTGCTGCCCACCTATGGTTCCATGCCTTGTTTAACAATGCCTACTGATCGTTCAACAAAATCTCCTTCCCAAGGCGCAAACTCGGGTATAAACACCCATTTAATGGCCTTAGACGAACAATAATTTCTGATTTCCTCATTTAAATGCCCTAACCATGTATCTCAAATAATTCTGTCTATTACTTTAAATTGAGCAGCATTATCCGAAATTATTTTATCCGGCTTCTGTCTTCGTGAAATAAATCTTCTCAAACAGTTTAAGAAAGATATTACGCTTTAATTTTTCACATATTCCAAATGTACAGCTCTTATCTATCACTATGCTGTAATGAGACACACTCTACATTTTTCTTCATTACCTTCATTATCTTTAATTAAATGGACCAAAATAATCTAATCCTATATACAGAATGGCGTCGCTCTATTAACTCTTTCAACTGGTAACTGAGCAAAAAATGGCCGTTTAAATGGCCCCACGGTATATTTTTTACAAATAAGACATTTTTTTCAAAATTTTCTTTAGAGTTGTTCTCCCCTTTTAAAATCCAAAATTCCTTCCAAATAACTGACAAAGTACCTATGTGAAACACCAAAATGCATATTTTCTTTGGGCAACGCAATCAAATTTGTTAGAGGATCTTTTGAAGGCAGCAAAATAGAATATTTACTATCTTCGCTCAACTCAGAATTATTTGAATGTCCATATCATCTACAAATTCCTTCATTGTCTTTTTTCACACCTAGCTGGTGAAAAATCGCCTCAGTCAAGATTTCATTAAATAAATAATACATTGATTATTTAATAGTCATGAAAGTGTCTGCAATGCTATGCTCTTTTGCGAAACACTTAAGAGTCAATTTCTGTAAGAATCAACCCAGCGATGTAGTAAGGGCGGACAGTTAAAAAATAACCTATCCTCATTTTGACGTATGTTGTACAGTCTTTTATTCTGAGCAACATGGTGTAAAGCGTTTTGTACAAAAACCATTTTTCGCTTGGAACATCAACCTCAAAGTTTGAAAAATCGACACTTTTTGTCAAAAAAGAGTAGATTTACTTTTATGACTATAATTTCTTAACAACGCGAGATATCAGGATCAAAATTTTTTTAAATGAAAGAGCGAGATTTTTTCTATGAGTCGCTGCTTTGATAAGTCCACAAGATTGACGGGTTCAGGAATTATGCAAGACTAAATTTGAAAAAGTTTGACTTTGTGCACTAAAAAATTTCACATTTTGTACTATAACTCCTATACTAGATGCGAGTGATTCTCAAAATTTTGATATAATGTGGCATTTAGATGCGACATGTATTTGGCAAAAAATAAAAAAATTAAAGGACCACTTTTTGAGCAATGAGTCTTCACGCAAGTCCATTTATAATCCATGAATGAAATTGCTTCAAACCTGCACATCAATATAAAACAGTGGGATTTCAGCGATCCACAGTCAGGAAAAGGCGATTGTGACAGAATGGCTGTTGCAATAAAGCGAAAAGTGAAGCTTTATATTGATGAGAATCACAAATGTTCTACTCCAGCTGAATTTGTCCACTGTATCTCTGCTTATGATGGTATAAAAGGAACATCAGTCTTATATGGATCACTAGCAAAATCTAAGTCAAATTTGGCACAGATACAGGGCATTAACTTTCTAAATATTTTCAAATTTGAGGATGGCCAAATCATAGCCTGGAAGGCTTATAGCATTGGCTCAGGAATGCTAATTCCTGAAAATTCCTGGAAAGGCAAGCATGGAAAATGTACATTTACCCCAATTTTAATTTACCACCAGGGTAGATTGCTGAGTCAGATTTCATTGTCCAATCTGTGGATACCTATACAAGACAAGAGAAGTCAGGAACTTTCAACAAGATCCAATTGTACTTCTGACAATGCCCATGAAACAGGTGCGAATCTTTTCTTGTGCCCTGTAAGCGGATGCTTGAAGTCTTATTCAAGCTTGCAAGAACTGGATGACCATCTAGATCTAGGATTCCATCAATAACAACCCGAGAGGCAAACTTTACGTGATGCAACAGTAACAACATATGTTAATACAATAGAGCAACGGCACTTGACACCTAGGCTAGCTAGCTTAAATGAAGTTCTGCAAAATCAATGGCAAACATATTCCACCGACAATAATATTGATCATTTAGAAGCGGGGTGGGCCTTACGGCAGCGCAGAATATGCAAAGCTTTTACTGAAAAGCAGCGCCAATTCCTTATCCAGAAATTTGACTATGGTGTGCAGAATCGCCAGAAATATGACCCGCAAGATGTGGCGAAAGAAATGCGAAGCTTGCCACAGTTTAGCTTATCAGAATATCTTACATGGCAACAAATAGCAAATTTTTTGGTCGCGTGAAGCCAGAAAACGAGAATCAGAGGGAGCAGCGCAAGATGTGACTGATGAATGCCCAGAGGATGAATTTATGGCTGACCCAAACCTTGAATAAGAGTCTGAAAAAATTGAAGATGTTCTGCTGCACAGTAACTGTTTTGATGTTTGAATTTGTTGTAACAATTTGTCGCGTGATATTAAGTCCTCATAGTCCATTCCTGATCCTAACTCAACTTTTTATGGAATAGCTTTGAATGATAGCATCTATGTCCCAGTAATCCAAAGCAAGATTATATATGTACATTTTTCACTGTTTGAGTAATGTTTCATACACACCTGGGCGTGGGGGTTTGGGGGTATGCACCCCCCAGAAACCAAAATACCCCCAGAAATCAAAATACCCCCCAGAAATCAAAATACCCCCCCAGAATTCAATTATTTGAAAATTTTTTTCGTTTTTTTCGCAATTTTTTGATGCCAATGGATAGTGCTTGATGAGAAACGTCGAAAAATGGTGTTTTTATCGCCATACCACCATTTTTAAGGCCATTTTCCGACCTTCAAAAAGATCTTGCACCCCCCCAGAATTTTCTTGCTGCCCACGTATGGTTTCATATGAGTCCATAAGCTGAGTTCTCTACAGCCAAGCTTGCGTCTTTTGCACTTCTCAATACAAAGTAGATATTGCTTCAAAAATGTTTACTTACAGTATGGCCCTTCTAAAAGTTTGAACTTAATCAACTTGCTATCTTCCTTTGCTTTAAAAAATTTTATTTTAATCCTTCTTATGCAAAGAAACTGACATTAGCACATGCTTACATTCACATCATAAGACTAAGTAAATTATTTAACCAAAATTTTGAGAGTTGGTCTTACCTTACTCGCGAGATATAATGTCTAAAAGAAAAGTTTTGGGCAAGAACAATTGTATAACTCACAATAAATGGTCTTGCGTGAAGACTCATTGCTCAAAAAGTGGTCCTTTAATTTTTTTATTTTTTGCCAAATATATGTCACATCTAAGTGCCATATCATACTGAAATTTTAGGAATCACCCGCATCTAGTATAGGAGTTATAGGACGAAATGTGAAATTTTTCAGTGCACATAGTCAAACTTTTTCATATTCAGTCTTATATAATTTCTCAACCCGTCAAAATTGTGGACTTATCAAAGTGATAATTCAAAGCCAAAATCTTGCTCTTTCATTTAAGAAAATATTGACTCAAATATATTGCGTTGTTAAGAAGTTATAGTCATAAAAGTAAATCTACTCTTTTTTGACAAAAAGTGTCGATTTTTCAAACTTTGAGGTTGATGTTCCAAGCGAAAAAGGGTTTTTGTACAAAACGCTTTGCACCATGTTGCTTAAGCCGTATTTATACTTCACGCAGGATCGCGTCGCAGGATTAAATGGCGTGACTTTTTCTAAAAATAGCACATCCTGCGAAAATCGTGCGAATTGACGCATCACGCCGTCCGTTTATACTTCCTGCAAAAAATCGTGCGATAATCGACAAAATTCGTCGCATCGCGTCTTCGATTTATACTTGCTGCGATTTCTCGCAAACTCGACTATCCTGCGATAAATCGTGCGATTTTTTCTGCGAATCTTGCGAATCATCGCACGATTTTTTCGTGCATATTTTTGCTCATTTTCGTCCTCGCCTGACCTCATTACAAATTCAGAGCGTGTATTATGTGCCGCGCATGCATGTTGACTGACCCGCGTCGATTGGCGTTGTACATGTCAAATTTGACAGTTCAATAGAAATGTGCGCAAAAAAGGGACGCGATTTCGCTTCCGAGCCCAATTTTGTGAATTCGCGTCGGATGTCAACTTGTAACTAAAATTAGTAATTTTTGACATTTTTCGCGGAGATGAACGCGATGAAGTATAAACTGAAATGTGATTCATCGCACGACAAAATTTCTTGCCTGCGCGAATTACTAAGCGATGCGAACTTCGCAGGAAGTATAAATCGAAAAATCGTATCGCGGACAATCCTGCGATTCACGCGAACAATTATTCGCGCGATAGTATAAATCGAATTCGCGTGCTTTGCCCGATCCTGCGACTGCGATATTTCGCAAGTTCGGCGCGATGCGTGAAGTATAAACCAGGCTTTAGAATTAAAAACTGTACAACATACGTTAAAATGCGGATAGGTTATTTTTTGACTGTCCGCCGCTGGGGTGAACGTTACAGAAATTGACTCTTAAAAACGTTCTGACTACACTCTCATTTTTCACCAGGCAGCAGAATATACTTTGATTTTTGCGTTGTTTAGGGGAAGTCTAAAGCCGTATTTATACTTCACGCAGGATCGCGTCGCAGGATTAAATGGCATGACTTTTTCTAAAAATAGCACATCCTGCGAAAATCGTGCGAATTGACGCATCGCGCCGTCCGTTTATACTTCCTGCGAAAAATCGTGCGATAATTAACAAAATTCGTCGCATCGCATCTTCGATTTATACTTGCTGCGATTTCTCGCAAACTCGACTATCCTGCGATAAATCGTACGATTTTTTCTGTGAATCTTGCGAATCATCGCACGATTTTTTTGCGCATATTTTTGCTCGTTTTCGTCCTCGCCTGACCTCATTACAAATTCAAAGCATTGTTGCGTGACATAAATGATTTAAGTAGGCACGTCGACCCGAGTCGATCGGCGTTGTACATGTCAAATTTGACAGTTCAATAGAAATGTGCGCAAAAAAAGGACGCGAATTCGCTTCCGAGCCCAATTTTGCGAATTCGCGTCGGACGTCAACTTGTTACTAAAATTAGTAATTTTTGACATTTTTCGCAGAGATGAACGCGATGAAGTATAAACTGAAATGCGATTCATTGCGCGACGAAATTTCTTGCCTGCACGACTTATTAAGCGATGCGAACTTCGCAGGAAGTAAAAATCGAAAAATCGTATCGCGGACAATCCTGCGATTCGCGCGAACAATTATTCGCGCGATGATATAAATCGAATTCGCGTGCTTTGCCCGATCCTGCGACTGCGATATTTCGCAAGTTCGGCGCGATGCGTGAAGTATAAACCAGGCTTAACTGTTTAGCACATTCCTATCGCTTCTGCGCATATAGGGAAATAAACCCTAGTCCCCTCCTTTTACATCCTTAACAATGAAGAAATTCAAGAATATTCACCTTTTCTGTTCCATCGGAGCATTTTTCTTTGCTAACAATATCCTTAATTGCTTTTACTTCATTTATTACGTACATACGTACAAAGCAGTTGATATTGATAAGCCATTCACGGCTGTGATTTCCAGCAACTAACCACACGCTTGGCTTAAGGTGATTCTTGGCATTTTTACCGATCTGGAGCACACAAAATAAACAAACAGATGAGAGAATTGATCAAAAAATACTGAAAGCAAACCTCAAAAATGAGTAAACGAACAAAAAGCTTGATTCGCGCATACAATTACAAAAGGAAACGAAGTCACTGATGTCTATTTCACGTAACCTTGCGCGTGAAATTTTCAAACTAAACGACGATAATGGCTAAAAATGGCTTAAAGGTATACTACAGGATAATAAAACCTTACCATTTTTATTCAAGAACTGTTTCGCAGTAACAGGTTTGCTCGCACTATAGATATGCATGTACTTGTCTAATATGATGTATTGGGTGTATTATTCTTCCATCGACCCGGAAAACACAAACAGTTGTGCATACGTGTGCGTGGGGGGTTGGGCGATAGATCCGTCCCCCGAGGATCTAGTAGATCCCGAAAAATCGATAGATCTCTAGAATTGAATTCTTGGCATGTTTTTGGTTTAGATAAATCGACAAATTTTCCTTTCTATTGTTCAGAAATCGTTAAGTTTTATCTCGTTAGATGCGCAAGTTAATACTGGTGCAAATATGGGCACTTTAAGCATGCAAACCACTTTGAAGTCGGATGCCAAATTTTTTTTTGTTTCTCTGCATTTTTATGCAAATTCTTACATATACGACTTACACATATGTACATACTTTATATATTGAGATTCGCTGTCCATTTATCTATAAAAAGAGCTATTATAGTTGAAATTTGGACTGGTAGACATTGTTCACGACAAGGTATATGATGGCGCGCGCACGCTCACGGGAATTTTTCTGGAAGTTTTTTTGGAAGTCACCTTTCCTGGTCAAACTTCTTTATTTTTACTAGGATTAGGCTTAGATTTATGTGCGTGGTAGTCAGGAATATAAGAAAACACTGATTTGAATATTTTGAATGCTGGGTTTTTGGAGTTTTTGTGGGTTTTTCATGGGTTTTTTTGGTTTTATTGGGTTTTTCAAGGAAATGACAGCTAGAGCTACATACAGTAGCTGAGAATATTTCCAAGAGCTGCAAGACACAAAACAAACAAAATAAGATAGGTTTTCATTCATTCTGTGTGGGGAATAAAATTTACCCCAACTAGTAATACAGCATATTTAGCATATTTTTGCCAAAGTTCCATCTTTTGGGCTCCATATCAGATTGTTACGTACTGTTTCGATGTAAAAACATTGTTTGCTTCGGGCAAAACACGCTAATTCGATTTATACTATCGCGCGAATAATTGTTCGCACGAATAATTGTTCGCGCGAATCGCAGGATTGTCCGCGATACGATTTTTCGATTTATATTTCCTGCGAAGTCCGCATCGCTTAATAATTCGCGCAGGCAAGAAATTTCGTTGTGCGATGAATCGCATTTCAGTTTATACTTACTTCATCGCGTTCATATCCGCGAAAAATGTCAAAATTACTAATTTTAGTAACTAGTTGACGTCCGACGCGAATTCGCAAAAAATGGGCTCGGAAGCGAATTCGCATCCTTTTTTTGCGCACATTTCTATTGAACTGACAAATTTGACATGTACAACGCCGATCGACGCGGGTCGACGTGCATGCGCGGCACATAATACACATCTGATTGTTCGTTTGGTACGTACTTGCTTTGCTTCCCAAAATTGTAAAAAGTTTGCCTTTTTACGCGTTTTTAGCTCATTTTTGGCTCAAAAGTCCAACATTTTCGGCGCCATATACGCATTTTTTGACTATACTTTGTTCAATTTTTTGGGTTTTTTTTTAAATTTTTTTCGAAATTTTTTTAATTTTTATTTTCTAAAAAGAACAAGCATTGCTCAGAACGTCTAAAAATAGCGTTTTGACGTGTACCCGACGTTTTAAAGCCCAAAAAGGGCACTTTTTGAAAATTTTTCGGCCCTGACCCCCCAGAATTCCCATGCTCTACATGTATGGTGATGCGCCGGGTAATTTTAAAATTAAAGCGAAAGAACCTTTAGAAGCTTGAATTACAACTCTCCCTTGTTAATCCGCTTCTGACCAGACATGCACTTCAAGAGGTTTGCTGGGGGTCCTGCTAACCCGCAGAATGAGAAAATAGAAAATATTGTCGGGAAAATGAAATAAAAATGAAGGACAAAAACGGATGAAAATCTGGAATTTAGTTCAAAAGTGCTTCAAATTGACCAGTAATTGTGTAATAACTTTATTTTAACGTGACTTTAGTATTTATACTAGTTTTTTAGGTGATTTTAGTCCAAAAAAGCTTCGTTTTTGACTTGCTCATTACTATTTATATCTTCGACTAATATTCTTGCTTACAAATTTTTTTGTGCATTGCTTTTCATAAATTAATAATTTGAGTAACATTAAATGATTAACTGGTTAAATAACAACTTTAATGGAATTTTCTTTGTCAGAACGGAGTCGAATTATGCATCGGGCAACACGAGCGATTTAGAAGACACTGAAAAGGGAACGATGGATGACGATGGGGGTTCTTCTTACCCGTCGCCTACATCTACACTACTACTACTTCTACAGATATCGATTTTAAACTACTTCATTCGTACCTACTTAAATCATTTATGTCACGCAACAATGCTTTGAATTTGTAATGAGCTCAGGCGAGGACAAAAATGAGCAAAAATATGCGCGAAAAAATTATGCGATGATTCGCAAGATTCGCAGAAAAAATCGCACAATTTATCGCAGGATAGTCGAGTTTGCGAGAAATCGCAGCAAGTACAAATTGAAGACGCGATGCGACAAATTTTGTCGATTATCGCACGATTTTTCGCAGGAAGTATAAACGGACGGTGCGATGCGTCAATTCGCACGATTTTTGCAGGATGTGCTATTTTTAGAAAAAGTCACGCCATTTAATCCTGCGATGCGATCCTGCGTGAAGTATAAATACGGCTTTAAGCCTGGTTTATACTTCACGCATCGCGCCGAACTTGCGAAATATTGCAGTCGCAGGATCAGGCAAAGCACGCGAATTCGATTTATACTATCGCGCGAATAATTGTTCGCGCAAATCGCAGGATTGTCCGCGATACGATTTTTCGATTTATACTTCCTGCGAAGTTCGCATCGCTTGATAATTTGCGCAGGCAAGAAATTTTGTCATGCGATTAATCGCATTTCAGTTTATACTTCATCGCGTTCATCTCCGCAAAAAATGAAAAATGTCAAAAATTACTAATTTTAGTAACAAGTTGACGTCCGACGCGAATTCGCAAAATTGGGCTCGGAAGCGAATTCGCGTCCTTTTTTTGCGCACATTTCTATTGAACTGTCAAATTTGACATAGTACAACGCCGATCAACGCGGTCGACGTGCCTACTTAAATCATTTATGTCACGCAACAATGCTTTGAATTTGTAATGAGGTCAGGCGAGGACGAAAATGAGCAAAAATATGCGCGAAAAAAATCGTGCGATGATTCGCAAGATTCGCAGTGTAAATGTAGAGCCCCTAACGTCTACAGAATCGACGTAGGGACTGATACATTACCTTCGAGATTTACCTAGGTACATAGGTACTTAAGTCTACGCTTAGTGCTGGCCCCGATCGCGCGGCTCTAAGGCTTTCGATCTTTGGACCCTTACAGACCTTACGGCTTCGATCCCCTCAGCCCTAATATTGCTGGCTGCTTCTATGTCGGGTGATCTCAGCAGCTACGCCCTAAGACCTAAGGCTACCTACCTAGTCTCGGTAATTGCCGCGGAGGTCAGTTGACCTATCTCAAGCTCAAGTTGTAATTTAACTTATTTTCAATCAGTGCCTGATCAGAAATGTTTTGGTTCCTAATTTGTGTAGCACGCTGAACTATGAAAACAACAACAACGAGCTCTATGCTGATCAATCATCCTTAAAGATTAGATAATAATTTTGATCAATTTTTGGCTTGAGAAATAAATTATGGTTTTCGAATAGAAAAGACTATCATACGGAATTTACCTATCAGTCCACTAGAAGGTGGAAGTCCTCGACGAAGGGATGATGGCCGACCTAACCCTCGGTATAACCGAAACCACTGGGTTGGTTTTCTATACTTTTATTCGACGAAGAACACACGGCCTATAGCCGGGAAACAAAATACGCAAAAGAAAAACGATAATGTACAGTCGAAATAACCGGCCAACGAAAAAACCAAAAAGCCAGAAACAACTAATACGACCTTCAGTACACTGGCCTCAAGGGCCATTACAGTAAATTAAAACAACGATCAATTTAACATAATACTGAAATGACTTTTATCTCAGATCGAAAGTTCTCGATTCACGTAAGCGGTATGCATTAAACAATTACTATTATCATACACTTAGCTCTATGCTACCGGACAAGTATCTAAATGTTTTTTATTATTGAAAATTTGGGAAAATAATGGGAAGACCGAAGGCATAGCCCACAGTGCACTATCATAGATAGCTACTAGTATTGGCTATGTTATGGCTATTGCGAACTGCTAAGGCAGGTTCGCCTAAACGTGTAACTCTCGCAGTTACACTCCCCCACGTAAAGAAAAAAAATTAGTAACGTAGTGGAGAATTTTTTGGGGGTACAAACAACGCCACTAGCGTCGGCGACGCTCTACAACTCGGCTCTCTGGCGTTCGCAACGCCTCTACTCTGGCGTCCGCAACGCCTCATCCTGAGCAAACGTGAAAAACAAAAATAAAAAGAATGAAAAAATAACAAATATCGATAGCCGGTCAACGCATGACCTCGTTCGCACTCAGGAAAAAACTCTCGAGCAACAGTCACAATGGCGCTAGGGATAACTATATTGTTGCCCGAGTAATGATGAACTCCGGTCTTGGACAGCATTGCATAATATTCGATTATGCTGCCCAAGTAGCCTCCTTCAGTCCCCGGGTAATGAGAAAAATTTTGATTTGAAAAATTTTGTAGATTGGGTGTAAATTAACCCCTTGTCCATTAAAGAGTTAAGGTACCATAATAGTAACACCGCTAATTAAACACAAGAAAATTTAAGACACGGAATGATAAGGCAACATTATGCTGAGCAAAAAATTAAAGTCACTGACAAATTAAAATACGAGGTAAAACGAGAAAAAATGGCAAATTATGCGAGATTACGGGGAAAAATACGAGCACCGACAAAGAAAAATTTACAGCAAGAGAAAAAAAATGACAAGAGAAAAAATACACAAGAAATAGACGATACACGAAATCCTGGAATCCACATCAGGACGAAAAACGAAAAAAATGGACAAAAAGCTGCTGGTCGAAAGTCGACGCCGTCGCAGAGTTCCAAAAGTTCGGTACGTCGAACTTGTAAATTAATATTGGTCGCGGTACTTGGCCTTCGAGCCATACGATTTTCCGCGACGTCGTTGTCGTTGAAAATATTCCTGATCCAATTCCGGTTCGCGACGCGTACTCGAACGCTCGCGATACTGATATGGCGATTGCCTACGCCCGTACATATGCTGGCGTAAGCGGCGATGCGGATCGACGGGTCGATCGTCGTCCTCAAAATCGTCGTCGTCCTCGTAGTCGTCCGCGTAACGACGCGGTATGGGTGGCGTCGGAGTAAATAATTGCTCCGGCGTAAAACCGTAAGTTCGTTGTCGAGAAGGTTCGCGTGGACGCTGTTGTTGTTGTGTAACAGGCCACGGTTTTGGCAAAAGTGGACCCGGTCGAGGTTGTGGCTGATAACCCCCGGTGGCTGGTTGATTTTGTTCCAACGGTGATTGATATGACTGGTCCCATTGTTGACGTTGACGGGATTGTGACCGGCCCCGATGAGTTCCGCGGTTTGACTGTGGCGGACGGCAATATTCATAAGGCTGCTGCTGTCGCGAGCGCGACAGATGACCAGCATCGGCCTGAGAATACGCCTCGGAACGCTCACGCGATTCCGTGAATTGCTGCTGTTGCCGCGGTTGGGTCTGCGGTCTTGTGTATTGCTGTACATGTGGTTTTACTTGTGTCTGCGGTTGTGCTTGTGACTGTGAACGGTGGTGCGTTTGCGCATAGCGCTGCCGGGATGACTGCGGGTCTTGTCGCCTCGATCCCCTTTGGCCTAAATGCGCTTTTAACTTAGCTGCAACTTCAGCTTGAACGAGTCTTCTTACTCGTTGTTTTTCCAAATTCTTCAACCGACGCAAAGTGTGCTCGGATTTAGTATCGTAAAAACGATTCAATTTTGCCTTGTGTTTGTCTTCTGGCATGTGACGAACTTCTGAAGACTCAGCAAGAGAACCGGCGGCGCGTAACTTCGTCGCACGCCGTGGCATTTCCGTAGCCAAATTCTCACGATCACGCTGCTCGATCGTCATGCGTGTTCGACGCATCGCAATTTGTGCTTCCAAGGAAAGATCGACTTCGGGCATATCAAGGCTCGCTGCGGATCCGCTTGGGTCCTGCGAGGATGCCTGTTGCCTTTCTTTACAAATTTTTTCTAATTCGTCTCGTATTCGATGTTTGAGGTAAAATACAGATTTTTGACGACCTCGAAAACGATCGAATTGAGCCGGAACTTCAAGTGCCGGGTCGGTAGCTAACCGAATTTGCCTAATCATGTTGTGTAAAACATGAGGACTTTCGATTCGTGCTGTTAAGTCCGGGAATTCCGGAAAAGCCTCACGTGGGGATGGCGTGTAAGATTCGCCAAGGAACGCTACGCGTAACATACGACGTAACTGTTCCGTCATACGCCAACCTATTCCGGCATTGCCATAGGCGTATGCGAAATAGTGGAATTTTCTATCCAAAAATTCCAAAAGCGCTGTAGCGCGCATGACGTCTATTGAAGAAAAGACTGTCATGTGTCAATACTCCGACTCATACAAAGACTGAAATTCTCGGAAAGTATCGAAAATATCGACCATCTGGCGTGTCGGTATTAGAATTGGCGCTAGGTGATCCGGCGCTGGTGACATTCTATGCGGATATAAATCCGGGCTAATTTGATGTGTCACGCCGTCGATCACTTTGCTTGGTGCGTCAAGATGTGGGTGTACGACCAAATACTCGAGCGGAACCTCGTACAACATCATTCCGGTTGTGATAAAAAACCGAATGCGCACGAAGTATTGGTCAGGATAAAATAATCGGTTAAAGACGCTCATATCGCTTATGAACCTAGGTGCGGGCTCACGATCGGCATCAGCCAAAGGCTGTGCGAGCGTAGACCACACTAATGGGCGCGAGGGCGAATCAGTCGAATTTGCGTACTGCAAATGGATTGCGTACACTCGATCGAAGTACACTTGAGCAGCTTCGACCAACTGATCGTACAAACGCGATCCTGCGACCTCACCCAAATAGGAACGTAAGATCGTGCAAAACGACTGGCGCGATAATGCACGGTGGTTCGCGCGTCATATTTTCCATCATTGTGAAAAAATGCTGTACGTAGCGCGAGCGATTTTGAATTCTAGCGCTTTCATTCGTGGCCATTTGGTCGCGAATAGCTTGCACGTGCGCAGGTATTGCGACTTCCATATTTGATGGTTGGCTTTGCGTAGCCTGTGATTGCAAATTTGCCACGGTACTAGACACACCCGTCATGGCCATAGGAGCCGTGAAACGAGTATCCGGTGCCGTCGTACCTTGTGACACGGGTTGAGTCGTGACTTGCGTGTATAATGCTACATGAGGTACTTCGTGTGCGGCTAATGTACGTTGCGGTTGTGGCGGAAAACCGATAATATCAGTCATGATGACATCTGGGTCAGCTTGCTGCTCTGCCCCAACCGGCTGAAGAGTCGGCAAAGGTCCGAGTGCACTGATACCCAAGGGTGCTTGTTGAACCGCCGCAAGCGATTGCGAGACAATCGGTTGCGAAACGGTAACAATCCCTTTTCGAGCCATTGCTCCGCGTGTTACGCGCGGTGGCAACACGTTAGCCTGTGTTTCCGCCTCGGTGTCAGATAACGCCATCACTAAACGTTTGGGAGATAAATCATCGTCTTCAGTGGAGATCGATGGTTCTACACCCAGCATAGGCGAATCGTAGGGAATATCGGTTTGCGAAGAAAACACAGAAGCTGGTGTACTCGTACTGGTTGGTTTTGACTTAGGTTCCGTGTCAGGCGCATTTACCGGGCCCGAAACTGTGTCGGCAACGGTTTGCGAAGCCTGCACTTGTAAGTCAGGATTGTCAAACACGTTAGCGTGAGCCAACGCTTCCGTTACTGAGGCAATGGTGGTGGCTGCCGCTATAGCTACTTGTGGTTGCGGAGCCGGGCAATAAAAGTCCTCAGCTAAGATTAACTCTTCGCCATTGGAATCAACTTCAGCTTCAACAGCTGCGCTGGTCGACTGCCCTTGTGGTGGCTTGCTAGTCGACAATGGTATGCGTACTTTGGCTTTTGGGCCACTAGCCCTAATGTACAACTCATCGCCTACGAAAGAAACCGACATGGGCTTTCTATCGTCAGTAATGCGATTATCCTGCGAGCACCCTTCTATCAATATAAAAACATCGATAGTTATGAGGGCGTCCATCGCTAGATAATGCTGCATGTCCCGAGTTAAGGGTAAGCTCCACGCCTGTCCGAAGTTACCAGGCGCGTTCGGATCAATATACATGTCAAAAAAGAATTCTGCCAAGCGCTTTAACGAGTGCGATTGCGCTTTAATGCGTAAACGACGAGTAAATGTTCTCGCCAATGGCTGAATGTCAATGAAATTTGCAATAAATGGGTCTTTCCAGTGCAGTTTATTGCGAATTTCTGCATCCGGAATTGCTACAATTTCCTCGAAGGTTGGCCCGTAAACATGGAAATACGCAAGTCGATCTTGCGTTGGATCGTAACAAACCATATAAACGTTAGGTAAGCGCGTTTCAAGCAACTGGTGAAGCCCAAACGGAGGTTGCGGAAACTTCGCTAGATCCCAACAGAACACATGGCCAGTCGCGCTCGCAACTTGGACGTAGCGTACGAATGGGCCATGGAGGTCCTGGTAAGTGGGACATAGTTGCTGAAAACGCAGGTCCCAGGTCTTATAATGCCTGCCTTTTCTATCATTCACAAATTCGGAGTCGTAGCCTAAAAATAAAGTGCCATTCGTCATATTCGATGGCTGAATTAACGCCAAAATGGCGCCAAACGACGTCTGGTCGTTGGAGACTATGACGGTGGGTAGAAGTCTATTCTTTGGTACGCGAGGGGTTACCAAAGGACTTCTACCAAGCCGATTCTCCCACCAGAGTTGTTGGTCGTTTATACGCTTTCTGTGATTTGCGATTTTATGTGTTGCTTTATGCTTTACCCATTTTGCGGTAAGTGATTCGAGACCGCCAACACGACGATTATCGTGTTGCGGCAGCGGGTTGGGTACGACCAAACCCCGCTCTAAAGCCATACTGGTCAACGCCGAACGAAACTCATCTAGGGACGCGGGAACACGCCCCTCAAATTTGCATCGGCGACCAGCTGCTTCCAACAATGCCTCCTTGCTGGGGGTACCTTGTGCAGCCATGGGTCTGCAAAAGGAAAAACATTAGATAATGGTACGGCATGTGCTGTTTTAGAACCATTTAATAAACGTACAGGCGCGCAGTCCTTAGCTTTTTGTTCCCTGCCCGGTAAATCCTCAAAACTTATGACAACTGCCGGGGCAAGAGGGCGATGTGGTAACTTTACCAACACAAAATCGCCAGGGACATACGCGTGTTTTTCCACAATTAAGTCAGAATAAGGTAATTTAGGTTCAGGCAAAAGTCTATTCCTGTGAACGTGATGAATAATGAGAGGGTTATAGACATATGCGATTTTCGCGGTTTCAGGCGTAGGTAAGTCAATAATCCGGTATGGACCAACACGCTTGGGTGATAGTTTACCGATTTCAGGTTGAATGACTGAAGTATTATTGAGGTAGACTATATCTGAGAGATTAAAATTTGTGTGCGTTACGGCTTTGTCATATTGCGATTTTTGCTGCTTACGCGCTTGAGATAAATTTTGAGACGCGATTTCATGCAGATCCTGCAAAGTCAGCTTTAAATCAATGACATATTTTTCCGCAACAGATGGTAAATTCGGATTTATCACGAAGTCATTTATGAGTAAAGTGTCAAGAGGAAATGCTGGTTCACGACCATAAAGCATTTCAAAAGGAGATATATTAGTTGACGATTGTGGAGTCGCGCGGTATGCAAATAATGCGAAGGGTAAAAATTGTTCCCAATCATACTGTGATCGCGCACTCAGCTTAGACAAACCATCAATCAATGTACGATTATAACGTTCCACCAACCCATCACACTGGGGGTGATATGGGGTTGTAAATATTTTTTGAACGTTTAATAGTTTACAAACTTCCGAAATAAGGGTAGATGTAAAATTTGACCCCTGATCTGTCAAAAATTTCTTGGGGACTCCATAACGTGGTATAATTTCTCTTAGTAATAGATTTGCAATAGTTGTTGCTTTTATATCAGAAACAGCAAAAGCTTCCACGTATTTTGTAAAATAATCCATAAAAACTACAATTTGGTCATTTCCGGAGGGAGATCGCGGCATATGCAAACAATCGCACGCAATGAGTTCAAAGGGCGCGGATACTTCGATTGGTTGCAACGGAACGGATGTGGAATTTAATGCGACCTTACGTTGTAAGCACACATCACAATTCCTACACCACGCGATTACATCATTTTCCATACGCGGCCACCAATAACGCATTTGTATGGCGGGCAAGATTTTGCGCGATGAAAAATGAGCTCCGAAAATAGAGTTGTGAAATTCCGTTAATATGAAGCGACGCAAAGATTTGGGTATGACGATTTGATGAACGACAGTTGGTGAACGCTTAGGTTGAAAACGACAAAAAAGTACATCGTTTACGAGAAAAAATTCGTCACGATATTTTTTCGTTGTTAAGTCATTCAATGCAATGCGAATTTTATGCAATTCGTCATCTGCACGTTGCTCAGCGAGTAAACGCGCAGGTGTTAGCATTTCAGCTTTTTCTGCATCGGTAAGTAACAAGCGTTCGCGAAATGTAGGTGGTTTAGAATTAGTAGGATCGGTTTGCGCAGTAGGATTATTATTTTGTGCGTTTGGATGATTAATTGGCGCAGTAGGCGCATTATCGCACGATCGGTCAGGTGGAACCGATTCATCATCTGACTCAGAATCTTCGGATTCTAAATTTGCGATGTTAACGATATTTTTGCGCTCTACTTTATATTTGCGTTCTGCATGATCATATTTAGGATGATGTGAAAGAAGATCAGCTGCGCAGTTATATGCGCCAGGAACGTAAACAATATCATATTCGTATTCCTGTAATTTGAGACCCCAACGGCGTAATCGACTCGATGGGTCTTTAACATTTACTAGCCAGGTTAACGCTTGATGATCAGTTTCGACAATGAATTTTTTACCGTAAAGATAATGTCGATAATGCTTGATGGCCCACACTACCGCTAGTGCTTCTTTTTCTGAAGTAGCATAATTACATTCAGCAGAATTTAGCACGCGACTAGCGTAGCTAAGAATAAAACGACTTTTGGATGGTAAATGTTTTTGCGTCAAAATAGCACCTAACGCATAGTTACTTGCGTCAGTTGTTAAAATAAATTGGTGCTCCTGATCGAATTTTGGTAATTGCAAAATAGGTGGAGATGTAAATGCTTTCTTCAGAAGCTCAAAAGCGGTTTGGTGCTCAGCCTTCCAGCAAAATTCGACATCTTTACGAAGAAGATGGAATAGCGGTTTAGCGATTTTAGCGAGATCTTTAACGAATTTCTTAAACCATTGGACTAAGCCAAGAAATTTCTGCACGGATTTAACGGTTTTTGGTACGGGAAACGAGATTAAATCTGCGACTTTAGACATATCGGGAGCGATGCCCATTGCACTGATGCTATGGCCAAGAAATTTTACCTCTGCATGCGCGAGATGGCATTTATCAGGCTTGACACGTAAGTTTGCCTTTTTAAGAGCAATGAAGACATTTTCAAGATCTTTTAAATGTTCTTCGAAAGTACGTGAAAAAATAATTATGTCATCGATGTAAACAAGACAAGATTTCCAATTTAGGCCTGCGAGTACAAGCTCCATTAGTCTTTGAAAATCTGCGGGCGCATTCTTTAAACCAAAAGGTAAAACTTCAAATTCGTAATGACCAACAGGACATATAAATGCTGTTTTTCGCGAGATTTATTATCGAGTGGAATTTGCCAATATCCAGATTTCAAATCTAGTGTGCTAAAATATGCAGCACTGCCTAAAGTATCAAAATAATCGTCTAATTGTGGAAGAGGGTAAACTTGCGTTTTAGTGACGTCATTTAACCGTCGATAATCGACGACTGGCCTAAGGGAACCGTCCTTTTTTCCAATGAGAAATAATGGACTTGTCCATGGGCTAGTTGTAGGTCGAATAATTTTATCCGCAAGCATTTCATTTATAATTTTCTGCATAGATTCTCTTCTAGAATGCTCAACACGGTAAGTTTTTCCAACAACGGGTGGATTATCCCCTGTGTCAATATGATGTTTCATCAAGGGGGTACGACCGAGAGGTTCATTTTTTAATGCAAAAATTGAGTCGTATTTTAAGCAAAGTTCACGAATTTGTTGCTGCTGTCTAGAATTAACGGCGGAGCCGTTTAAAGCTCTATTTATTGATGCAAAAAGTTCTGGTGTCCTATCATCAAAGGATGAAACATGTGACACGACTTCGGCATCGGTGGTTAAAGAACCTATTATTTCACCCGAGTCAATGCGAATTGGTGCTTTAGAGATGTTACAGACGCGAACAGGTATTAGAGGTTGTGAAGCATCGACTATAGACGGAGCAACAAAAAGTGAAGTTCTTTCCATAAAATCGGGATTTGGCTCGAATAATGCGAAATCAAAATTGCAAGAACCGTGACTTATATAGCCAGGTGTAATTAATGCATGCCTAGGTTGTATAATAACAGGCTCAGGTAACGAAACAGGCACACACACAACACCAGAGGTAGTTGCGTTGGGTTTCGCGCGAAATTGCAATTTTTCGTGAGATGAAAGTAAATTAATCTTTATGCCGTTTATAAAAGCACAACGCTCAATAGGATTAACCCACATGAGTGCGGATTCGCAAAAATCATATCCTAAAAGCATGTCTTCCGGCAAGTGATCAATTATAGCTACTGAGGTAGGAATAGATTGTTCCGCGATTGTTAAAGTCATATTTACTTTATAGCGAACGACTGCGGTAATTTCGCCTACACCATGTACGACTTGTGAAACTTGCTTAGGTGGTAAATTAAAACCAAGACGTAAGAATGCTGATGTGGTCATCATGGTGACCTGTGAACCTGTATCTATGAGAGCAGGTACATCAACGCCATGAACTTTGACGAGAATTGTGGGTAAATTAGTTCCAGCATGGCTTACGATAGGAATAGTAGGATCTAAGATCTTAGACGGAGGTAGATTAATTTTTTCGTAAGTTGCAAGACGACGTTGTAGACGTTCGTACTCTTCAAGAAATTCTTGCGACGCGAAGAAATTAGGACGCGTGGTAGATTCTTGCTCGTTCGCAGTAACCGTGTTCACATCACGAGGAGATGTAAGGGTTGGCTGCGGTGGGGGTATATTCAAGGCGGGTTGGTTGTCTGCAGTGTATGTGACATACGGGCGATTGAAATTATTATCGCTGCGATAACTAGAGTTATAGTATGTGCCACGCTGTTCATTAGGATATTGCACAAAAGGTGTATTTTGGTGCGATTGGTTATTATAACAATTATTGTAACGCAATTTTGATAATTAACACGCAGAATTTTGGTAATGATCATTACAATTTTGCCGAAAATTCGATCGTGATTGCTTTGATTCAAAACAATTATCATTATTCGCATAGTTAGATGAACGATGTTGACTAGAGTTATGATATCGTGATTGAGATCGATGCCTATTCTGCGAATTTGAACGCGATGGCGAACGATTTCGTCGCGAAAAGAACGCGATTGGCTGCGATTGCGCGCCATAGAATTAGTATTTTGATCAGCTTGGGTATTATGAGTAGCATTATTAGACGTTTCTTGCCTTTGCCGCGTGAAACATTCCTCATAAATGTGACCTATGCACTTGCAAAAGGTGCAATATTTACGAGAAGAACTTTCTGGTTTCTCAGCACGCGAGGAGCGATGAAACGTTCTATGGACGCGAACGATCTGAATCATTTTGGTTAGGTACGCGAGGAGTATCTTTAGGTACTGCGCTGCCTACGGGAGCAGCTGTTACCGATAACGTAAGGTGTTATTGCCTTTTTATCCTCAAATTCTTTATCAGGATCGTGTCGCAGGATTAAATGGCGTGACTTTTCTAAAAATAGCACATCCTGCAAAAATCGTGCGAATTGACGCATCGCGCCGTCCGTTTATACTTCCTGCGAAAAATCGTGCGATAATCGACAAAATTTGTCGCATCGCGTCTTCGATTTATACTTGCTGCGATTTCTCGCAAACTCGACTATCCTGCAATAAATCGTGCGAATTGACGCATCGCGCTGTCCGTTTATACTTCCTGCAAAATACCGTGCGATAATCAACAAAATTCGTCGTATCGCGTCTTCGATTTATACTTGCTGCGATTTCTCACAAACCCGACTATCCTGCGATAAATCGTGTGATTTTTTCTGCAAATCTTGCGAATCATCGCACGATTTTTTCGCGCATATTTTTGCTCATTTTCGTCCTCGCCTGACCTCATTACAAATTCAAAGCATTGTTGCGTGACATAAATGATTTAAGTAGGCACGTCGACCCGCGTCGATCGGCGTTGTACATGTCAAATTTGACAGTTCAATAGAAATGTGCGCAAAAAAAGGACACGAATTCGGCTTCCGAGCCAAATTTTGTGAATTCGCGTTGGACGTCAACTTGTTACTAAAATTAGTAATTTTTGACATTTTTCGCGGAGATGAACGCGATGAAGTATAAACTGAAATGCGATTCATCGCACGACGAAATTTCTTGCCTGCGCGAATTACTAAGCGATGCAAACTTCGCAGGAAGTATAAATCGAAAAATCGTATCGCGGACAATCCTGCGATTCAGCGCCAAACAATTATTCGCGCGATAGTATAAATCGAATTCGCGTGTGTTGCCTGATCCTGCGACTGCAATATTTCGCAAGTTCAGCGCGATGCGTGAAGTATAAACCAGGCTTAAGAAACGGAATGCGTAAAGGGCTTACTAGAATACCAATGAATGTAAATAGTGATAATGATGATTATCAGGCCCGTAACCAGGAGAGGGGGCACCCCCGGAAATGAGGAAAAATTTTAGTTCCTCTTAAGGGTCTCCTAAAGGAAAAAATGGGAAATTCGTGAAGTGCCTCTGAAACACCGCCAAAACAAGTTTTTAGCGCACATACTTTTCAGCTAATAAACTGAAAATTTTCCGGTGCTTCGCGCCGGATTTATTGTTTATTTGTCTTCTAAACCGCTAAAAATCGCTCAAATTTGAGTTATAGTCTGTTTCATTTAGCTTTGAGGTTTTTAAAAAAATATAAAGTGATTACAAAAGTGTTTTAAACTAATGCGGTAAATATGATATTCTACAGTATAACGTGTCAATGGAGACGTATGTCATTGCTAAGCCGCATTACTGCATCAACATTTTAAACCACTTTTATAGCCAGATTCTTGCGGAAAAATTTATAAGAAAACCGCAAAGTTAATGAAACAGACTATAGACATAAAGAGCTTGTCAATTTCTTTCCGGTGCTGTGCGCCGGATTCATTGATCAGCTATAGTTTTTGCCTAGCTCACTGAAAACAGCTCAAATTTGAGTTATGACATGGGAAACAATTATTCCGGCGCTTCGCGCTGTATTATTGTCTATATAAGTTTTTGTCTTCTAGCTCGCTCAAAACCGCTTAAATTTGAGCTTGACATGCAGAATATGTCAATTTTTTCGGCGCTTGGCTCTGAATTGTGTTTTTCTATAAAGCACAATGATGAAGTACAAAGGCAAGAGATAATAAATAATTCCTCGATTAAGTGATGAGAAATCATCTTAAATTATAAATTTGCTGTATAACAATATGAAGTAAAGTAAAACATTTTGAATTTTTTTTGAAATTTTCCTTCACCATCGTATAGAGCTCGCTGAGATAAGCTCAAAACTGCCTTTATTTTTGCCTATCTCCAAATGGTTCTCGAGATATCTGGCCTCAAATATTTTCGGCCCCCTCCCCGAAATAAAATCCTGGCCTGATGATGATGATGACGGTGATAATAATTATAATAATAACAATTCGGGGCGAGATACCGTTAGCCAACAACCATTTCTGAAACAAATCAGCTATATAAAAATAACTATACAGCAGCTGAGCCTCTGCATTTCTAGTGCAGCATATGCCTTTCTAAAAAAACATACATAGATGTGATGGTGGACTTTATCAGAGGTCTGAATCTTTCTTAAAATCAGAGGTAGATGCAATAGGATTCTCGCGCCTTTAATTTGCTGTCGTTGGTGCATCAGACTCCTGGTACATAAAATTAAGGCAATCTGATCTCTGAGCACCAGGTTAAAAAATGAATTGTAGTATTTAAATATTTTTTTCCTGAATTCATGAGTGACAAAATAAAATCTTGGATGTATACCTATACATTTTTGTCAATGGGAGAGAGAACATACGTGGGCAGTACCGAAATTCTGGGTGGCAGTAGTGCAAGAAAATATAAAAATGGTTTTAAAAATGGTAGTAAGACGTAAAAACGCCATTTTTCAACGTTTCTCATCGAGCACTATACATTGGCCTCAAAAAATCGTAAAGAAAACGAAAAAATTTCAAAAATTGAATTCTGGGGGAAGTATTTCGGTTTTTTTTTGGGGGGGGGTATCCGGCCTTCTGGGGGAGGTGCATACGCCCCACGCCCACGTGTTATGGGAAGCGTGATGCGCGGATTAGCTAACGTCTATGTATTCGTACAAGGTACAGCTAACACAAGCTTAGCAATTACCGGGTGTTTAGCGATTAGACTATCGAAATACGCATAATCAGACGACGAATTAACAAAAATACGGTAAACTTTATGCCTAAAAACAAATATAACATATGAGGTTCATGGATGCATCGTTGTACGCTATACTGCAGTGCCACATTCAGCTTATACAAGTAATGAACGGATCATTCTCAAGCAGCATATTAACTAGTTCATACATATACAAGAGTATTGCGTAAGCGTAATTGAGGTCAAAAGGGGTCAGGTAGGTTAGGTCAAAAGGTCGGGTCAGCCACATACGTGTTCTTGGAGGAGGGATAGGTTGACCCCGCAGAAGGGCTGCGATCCCCCAAAATTGTCGATTTTTGGAAAAATTGAAAAGGTTGGCACAAGTCTCAAATTTTTGGCGCTTCGCGATGTACGACTACACATTTTTTGATTATACTTCGTTCAATTTTCTCGATTTTTCAAATTTTCTAAAAATTTTTCCCATGTTTTCATGTTCTAGAAAGAACGAGCATTGTCTGAAGCTTTTAAAAAGTAGTGTTTTTGACGTGTACCCGACGTTTTTAGCCCAAAAAGGCACTTTTTAAAAGTTAAAAAAAATTTATTCTCATCGAGCTCTATCCAGCGACGTCAAAAATCGTGAAAAACGAAAAAAATCAGTGACCGCCTACAACAGAGGTAGACTTTTTATTTTGTATAATTTTGTGAGCTTTGAATCTGACCGATTTTGGTTGGTCAATGGCCGACTTCTGTATATTCTTGATTCCAGACTTTTTAGGCGCCCTGCAATCGTCTAAAATGCAAATAGAGAATTTTTAGCTAAAAGAATGAGAAATCGACAAGATCTAATCTATATGCAATCAGCCAGTCACTAAATACTCTGAAATTTTGTTTCGAATAAAAATCAGCTTACCCTAACTCAAAAAAGGCGATATAGGTACCCAAATGTTATATGTTACAATCATAACTTCGATTAATCTGAACACAAAATTTGTATATTCATTGGATTCGACAGATATCAACAAACAATGCAAAACATTTTGACCAGGTGACAGAAGTTTGTGCACTATGGTCGTTTTGTATACGCTATTGAAGCAGTTTCTAGTGGCTTGTAGGATAGCATGTAAAAAAATCACCGAGTGCACAGACCGCTGGCAGCTGACCAAATGATTTTACGCGATTTGCGTACCAAAATTTTTATCTCAATGCAACAAGCCTCAAAATTCTTTGTTCATATTAGCCGAAGTTAGGATCTAAACATTACATCGGGTTTTAGTTAAAGATTTAAAGGGTTAAAATTTTAAACCTAAATAGGATAAAATAACGATTATGAAGATTTCGAACACCCACAATCCAAACTTACACAGATCCCAGCAATTTTGTTTTTTTCATAAGTTTCGTATACCATTTCGGCACAAATTGATGAGATACGCCGAAAGTTGTTGTTTTTGTCTATACCAACCCTAATCCCTAATTTAATTATATTCTGCACATAAGTGAAGCATCTCAAATGTGATTTCCCCTGATTAAATTCTATATCGTACCAAACGTGCTACAAGTAAAACACTGCATTGTTAATGATTTTGCTCCGATTGCTTCGACTGATCGTTAAATAGATACGTACCAGCTATCATAACCTGAGTAATACATTAATTTAATTACCTTTCAAGCCCTATTTCTCACCAACCACAGAGGCTTTCTAAAATATAAAATTATAACTAGAAAAATTTTTAACGATACAATAACGTTGAAAGGTCTACATCATTATCATTATCATTATCATTGTTATTATTATTTATGTTATTATTATTATCGTAATTATCTTTATCCTTATTATTATTGAAATTATTACAATAATTCATTATTATTATTATTATTATTATTATTATTATTATTATTATTATTATTATTATTATTATTATTATTATTATTATTATTATTATTATTATATATTATTATTATTATTATTATTATTATTATTATTATCATTATTATTATTATTATTATTACTATTGTTATTATTATTATTTATTATATATTATTACATTATTATTAGTATTATTATTTTTATTATTATTATTTTATTATTATTATTATTATTATTATTATTATTATTATTATTATTATTATTATCATTATTATTATTATTATTATTATTATTATCATTATTATTATTATCTTTATTATTATTAATATTCTTTTTATAATTTTTATTATTTATTATCATTAATTATTTATTATTATTAATATTATTGTTATTATTATGATATTATTATTGTTATTATTATTATTATTATTACTATTATTATTATTATTATTAGTATAATCATCATTATTAATTATTATTTTTTTATTATTATCATTATTATTTATATTATTATTATTATTAATATTATTATTATAATTTTTATTATTTATTATTATTATCAATTATTTATTATTATTATTATTAATTATTTATTATTATTATTGTTATTATTGTTATTATTTTATCATTTATCATTATTATTATTATTATTGTTATTTTTATTATTTGTATTCTTATCTTTATTATTATTATTATTATTATTATTGTTATTATTATTATTATTATTATTATTATTATTATTATTATTATTATTATTATTATTATTATTATTATTATTACCGGTCGCGGGAAAGTGTCCAATAAAGAATCCGGTTCCACACCTGATCAGTAAAGAAAAGTTTATTACATACATTAAATATAATATCAGTATGATATTTTAATATTATGAATTTAAAAAATTTAGTGGAAATAAAAATAATCAATTCGCAGCGAAAGCTAAAAGGCCTGAAAGCTAATTATTTCTCCTGTGATCACAAAAATTCATGAAATAAAAAACGCGACAAAAGATTGCTTACGGCCGACCGCCTGTGGTGCTCTTAGAGCTTCAAAAACAAAGTGCCGCTATCGTCACGAAAATGAATGTGACCAAAAGGACACATAAACAGATGAATAGGTATTTTAGGTAAAGATTCATCTGAAAGCAATGAATTATATAGGTAAAAAGACTACAGACCTTCACGCATTAAAATTTGCAACTCTTTCGAAATTTTCTCACACCTTTAAGTTTTTGGATGTTTTTTGGTATAGGAAACGACTGTCGAAACGAAACGAAGTTCAAAGCAGCAGAGCTAATTAGTTAAAAATAAGAGGACGTCTAAATTTTTTTGCATTTCTGACCATTGTTAGTAGAAACTGGCTCTTGAATTTTTGAGTGAAAATACAAAATTGAGGAAGGGGAGTGGAAGGGGTAGAGGGAGGGGGAGGAAGAGGAGGGGGATAAAGGATATAAATAATAATATAAATATAATAAGGCCTAACTAGATCATAAATGTACGGCTCAAAATTTATAGAGAGGAGTAGTAGACTATCTATAGGGCAAGGGTGGTAGCATATAAGAAGATGGACACACATTGGCGTAGGGGTCTGAATCCCCCAGAATCCGAAAGAACCCCACAATAGATATATTACCAGGATTGACTTATTGATAATTTTTTTGCAATTTTGTCTCATCATACCCTATAATCCGATTGCTGCCATCGTATGGAGACGACCTGCTTTAAGTAGGGTGTTAGAGCTGGACCCTCTAGACGCCCAATGAGAGACTATAATAAAGGAAAAAATGCTTTAAGGAAGAAAATTTTTTAGGAAAGTGCTCGAAATCATATGCATACATTCGGTGAGGTAATTTTTTGTGCTAGCGGCCAATAAAGAGTAAGAATTTAAGGCTCTGAATTCCCGGCTAGACTCCTCTCTTAGACCGACTGGACCTCTCCTGAAATGATGCCGATCGCCTATGACTTTTGAAAAAGGAAATAATTTTTTAAAGAAGAATGACTTAAAAAAGACGTATTAAAAGTATAAATTGTAGGAAAATGTTTAGATGATGCGCAAGTGACAAAAATGAAGTAATTCCGATCGATGCAATGTCAATGCATTGCTTTATTTCTGCTTGACCCTCTAAATAATGTAAGTCGACCAGAGAAAAATGCTACAGACACGCACAGAATTTCCACTTTACGTGAAAAAGTGAGGAATCAACTATTGTACATATGTTCAATGCTTTTACCTTTAGTATAATTTTTTGGCTCGAACTCAATTTAGCGCTACATTGTCTATTTTCTGGAGGAAATGCACCAGTTAATTTAATTACATCTTTCTAAATTCACTGATTTTGAGCCAATTACGAGGGAATAGTCTAAATCAAAAGTTTTCTGTCTAAATTTTTCATTATAATCCACTTACATTGTCTGTTGATGACCGCCGTTTCGATTGATCACTGGAGAATAAAACATTATCGTTCAATAAAATGAATAAAAATCAACAGAATAAATTTATTCTTAATAACACCTCTGATACTCAAGTCGCATCCATTTATGAATGTGGGGGTTGGAGATATGAAAGCTTTCACAATCTAATAGACTACCAAAATTCAAAAGACTTCATAATTAAGTTTTTTCAAAAAATTGTCGTTTTTTTCGTGATTTTTCGATACTAATGGTTAGAGCTCGATAAGAAACGTCGAAAAATGGTGCTTTTTGCATCTAACATCAATTTTTGAAGCTTTCCAGACCTTTGAAAATTTTCGGACATTAAGACCATACGTGGGCGTGGGGGTTTGGGGGTATGCACCCCCTAGAAGTTGAAATACCCCACAGAATTCAATTTTTGAATTTTTTTGCTTTTTTCAGCGATTTTTGATGCCATTGGATAGTGATCGATGAGAAACGTCGAAAAATGTTTTATTCGCCATACGAGCACTTTTAAGACCATTTTTTGACCTTTAAAAATTTTTTCACCCCCCCCCAGAATTTTTTTCGCCTTCCCAGAATTTCGGTGCTGCCCACCTATGACTAAGATCCCCCTTCGAATTCAGGCGCCGTCCATACCTTGTCGGATCGCTTGAAAATATTCCGTTTTTTCGCTTACATGAGTGCTGATACCCAGAAGACGATCAATACATTTCGAACGCAATTTAAAAAAATATTTCATCTTGCATTAATTTCGTAAAAGGAGTTTGACACTGCTTAAAAAATTACTTTTTTTGCAATTTGTGATACTTACCTCTTTCTTGACTATCAACAAACACGCCTGAAAGAAAAATGAAAATTCATATTTGTTCATTGATCGAATGAAAGTTTTAAGGAACTTTCCCTCGTTTAGAGCAATAACAACCATATTCCTTTAGTAAACGACGCCAAGTTTTAAGAAGTAAAATTAGCTCAGGTGGGTAAGCTAGAGGTTGTATGACGGTGGTGAAATCAGAAAACAGTCTTATACAGTAGATGAACAATCCGTTGTCAGAAAATGTATTTTTATAACAGCTAATTTATGCATCACGATCACACGTTCGCATAGGGAGGGGTTTAGCGTAAAGGACTTTGGATCCCCAGAATCCAAACCCCTACCATCTGCAAAATCAAGTTGACCCAAAAATTACAATTTTTTTGCTTTTTGTCGTTTTGACCCATCAGAACCCTAGAATGTCGTTGATGTAGAATAACGTAGTTTCAAACTACCTTAGCATTTACACAAGTTTTTGATATCGTTCAACCCAAAAAACTCAATCGTTGACCAAACCCAGATCGGCTGACCCTGCTAGATCGACCATGCTGTGCATCGAAGAGCACTATTCTGCTTCAGCCTTTTAATGCCATTCTTCGTGTCTAAAAATCGATGGATTCAATTTCAAAATGAAATCGCTTAAAACAAAATACCTTTTTTGTCAACTTTGATAATTCGTATTAGATACATGACAATTTATAATAAAGTTATGTACGTCTCTGCTTACAGCAGCCTGCGCTTTCTCAAAACCACCCGACAAAACCCAATTTTTCGAAATTCTAGAAAGGGGTAATTAAATTACCCCCTTTCCCTCCTCCCTACGCCTTTTTGTGAAAGTTAGTATGCATGAAAAATGCAAAGGAAACGCCTAGCTGAGCTAACATTATAGGAAGAGGTGAGAGGGGGTCTATTACCCCCGCTGAGGGGTCTTGAAGTTAGGTACTTTTGAGTGATTTGGGTCACAATAGTTCGCATTATAAAGAGATTTCTACCTAATATAAATCATCTTACAGTAATTAAAATCTTGACAACCCTTCCTGACCGTGCTATAGTCATAAAGGCGGTTTAGAGTGGTCCCTTCGGCCGGACCGGCATGGGGGAGTGGACCAAAGAGCCTGTTTGAGATCAAATGGCCCCCATAATTGGAATACTGTAAAATAGCGTAAAACTACCATTGATACGAGTAAATTACAAGCACTCTTGCGAACAGTCATGATTAATGTCCGTTTTTTGCCTTCGTTTTAGCTTCTTTGTCCGAGAAAATTTGCATTTGTCCATTTGGGTGTGGTCAACAAGATTATAGGTGCAAAGCATGGCCGATCTAAAGAGCTAATGTTACTGCTCTCCCATTATCTTTAACTTATCTCAGTTTTTCTAGAGCTTTCGTGAGCCAAAAGGGTCTCAAAAACTCGCACAAATGCTAAAAAATCGCAACAATTATGTTAGTCAACAGTTTCTGATAGATTTCACGCATTTTTGCCATAAAATTTTAGATTTTCATTCATTTTTGGCTGTCTTTTTGCCTTACTTTTTAAAAAAGATGCCCCATTTTTCCATTCTATGGAAGTAGATCCCTCGAATTCTCGATCATGTCTGATCGGGACCAGTTCATACGCATATGTTTGGTCAGTAGAAGCCTCAAAACCACATCAATCAGAAGAATTCTTCGATAGGTCAAGGAGTGATTCTTTAAAGATATCAACTTTATTCCCTGACAGATAAAAGCGGCCCATTTTCCTGTGCAGAATATTTCACGGCTTAGGTTATTGCGGCACTTTGTGAGATGCACTACTTGCTAAGGAAAACGCATTAAATATCAATAAGCCAGTCGCTACGAGAACATTATTGAAGAATCCATTTGTGCATTAAAAATCTAATACGGTACCTAATTGGACAGCAAGCGCGGATTTATAAGGGGCGGGGTGGTGGTCGCCAGACGTGAGCGTGGGGTGTATGCACCCCCCAGAAGACCGAATACCCCCAGAAATCAAAACACCCCTCAGAAATCAAAACAACCCCCAGAATTCAATTTTTGAAAATTTTTCCTCTCGTTTTTTTCGCAATTTTTTGATGCCAATGGATCGTACTCGAGGAGGAGAAACGTTTAAAAATGATGTTTGTTGCCATACCACCATTTTTAAGACCAGTTTTTGACGTTCGAAAAATCTTGCACCCCCAGAATTTTGGTGCTGCCCACCTATGGTGGTCGCCCCCTGACGTCAAAAACAGTTGAGCGCATTAGAGAATAATGTGTATTTTTTAATGATTTTAGCCATTTTTAATCACGATCTTTCATATTTTCCGGCGCTTCGCGCCGGGTCGTACTCATTAATGACATTTACTTACTTCTTGGCGCTCTACAGACTATATTCTTACGCCAGAAAAGTAGTTTATGTACATAACATGGATTTTTTATAGGTCTTACAATGATTTTCTGAGTGTTTTTTGATGTTTCGCGTAGATTTTCGCACTAATCTTGCGCTTTTCGCAGAAAACACGTTTTTTACTCTTTTCGGATCACAAATGATTGTGTCCATCAAAAGACGGCCAAATAATTGATACTTGAGCATAATGGACGAATTTTTTCGGATTATTTTCGGCACTGTTAGGATAACCCAGGGCTCGGCCGGCCCCCGTCAGAAAATCCTGGATCTGTCACTGTAAGACTTTAACGAAAATGGACCATTCGGAATGGAACAGACGATACGATTCGAGTAGATATTGAAACTAGCAAAGAAAAATGCTCCGATGGAACAAAAAAGGGGAATATACTTGGGATTGTGAATTATCGAGGATGTAAAAGGAGGGGACTAGGAAAAATCTCCCTATGTTATATGCCAAGAATCGCAGAATATGTAAAAAATCAGACTTTCTCTAAACAATGCAAAAAATCGAAGTATATTCTGCGGTCTCTGAAAAAACGTATTATTTTAAAATAATTTTTTCTGATTGACATAATATCTTAAAAGCATATTACGTAATGCAACTTTTTGCTGACTTAATTCAACTTTGAGTTGCTTAATAATGTGACTGAAAGTGAAATACTGTTAACAAATCATAATTAAGTTGTTCGTATTTCATTATTACTAAGCATGTCACTTAGCAGATACAGCCATTCTAAGTGTCATAGTGCAAGCAATATTCAAATTCCCTAAAAATTGATTGAAAAAAGCAGCGAATTAGCAATGCAGTAGCTAAGCGAATTGAATGAAATAGTATATATCGATGCATTCAAGACAATCGATGATATTGTTGGTTCAAAGCAGTAGGAAACACGGAAGCTGACGTGCAACAGACCTTATGTAGATACTCTTTTACACATGTCTACAGCAATAGTTTACTAAACTTAGATTTTTCAAAGGCCGCAGAATATACTTCGATTTTTTGCATTGTTTAGAGAAAGTCTGATTTTTTGCGTATTTTGCGATTCTTGGCATATAACATAGGGAGATTTTTCTTAGTCCCCTCCTTTTACATCCTCGATAATTCACAATCCCGAGTATATTCCCCTTTTTTGTTCCATCGGAGCATTTTTCTCTGCTAGTACCCCACTTTTAATTAGCAAGATTTGGAAATACAATACTAGATTTCATTTACTGTGCGGTTCTTCTAATAATTGAAGGGTTTAAACTTTACAAAGCTACTAGTTGTAGAAGAAACAAACATTCTGATTAGTAATTCTTATGTTACGTAGAACATCCTGTAAAGAAATATGCTTCCAAAACTTTCTAGAGCTCAACTTAATTTACATTTTAAACTTTATACAAGAGTGTAAAGAATTTTAGTGGGATTAATAATTTCGATATTGCTCTGATATAACGATCAGCATTTATTAAAAAATAAAACCTCTAATGTTCTAAGAACAAATTAACATTAGGTGTTAATCACTTTACACTACTCTTCATGCGCCCCTAGCAGACGTATCACATCTGTTTCCATATATATTTTACGACTTTAGAGAAAAAATAAGTTACCGTGAGGCTCTAGAATGAACCTTATTGTATAGTGTAAACTTTACAATAGCAACGAGTGTAAAGAAGATTTTAGTCGGATTTGTAAATTCGATATTACTGGGATATTACGATCAACATTCATGAAAAAATTACGTCTCCATAACGGTTAAATGACAAATATACACAGATGTAAACCACTTTACATAACTGTTGAGTGTAAACAAACGCGCCCAGCTGACGTCCCTTATTTGATTCCATGTAAATTTTCAGATTTCGGCAGAAAATTTAGGGTTTTGCAAAGCTCTAGAACGAAGATAAACCACTTCACATCACTGTTGAGTGTAAACAAACGCGCCCAGCTGACGTCCCTTATTTGATTCCATGATTATTTTCAGATTTCGGCAAAAAAATTCAGGTTTTCGCAGAGCTCTAGAACTAAGATAAATTAGCAGTGTAAACTTTACACAACCGTCTAGTGTAAAGAGGATTTTATTTCGATTTGTAAATCTGATATTACTCGGATATTATTATCAACATTTATGAAAAAATTGCATGTCTACAATGGTCTGAAGACAAATAAACAATGAGTGTAAACTGCTTTACATCACTGTTGGATGTAAACAAACGCGCCTACGTGACGTCTCACATTTGATTCTTTGAAAATTTCTAGACAATTTAGGAAAAAATTAGGTTTCTGGAATGCTCAAAAACGAAGATAAATACATATGTAGTGTAAACTTCATGTAAACACCTAGTGTAAAGAAGATTTTGGTCAGATTCGTAATTTTGATATTGTTCCGATATAACGATTAATATTTATGAAAAAAATTAAGTCTCTATAATGTTCTATGGGCAAACTAACAATAGGTGTAAACCACTTTACAACACTGTAGAGTGTAAACATATGCGCCAGACTGGCATATCAAATTTGGTTCCTGGTCCATTTCTAGACTTGATAATCGTGCCCCTGACTCATAACCGGAGAAGCAGGCAGAAAAAACAAGACAGAAACGCATTTTAAACACCAAATTTTTGACTTTACACTCACTAAATATGAATGTATAGACAATTCGCTTTGACATGCACCCGATATAAAGCACTTTATTTTTATTCTATTGGACTTATCCCGACTTCTGGACGGAGAAAGTGGCGAACAAAAAACGCAACAAAAACGTATTTTCCATCATTTAGAACACTGTAAACTTTAAAATTCCGTACCGAACTCTCCATTGAGTTTAAAGAAATTCGGTTTGGTACAATTTGTAGCTTTTAAATCGTAGTACATTCCTGTGTGCCAAAATTCTTTTGCAAAAATTCTTTGGTATGATTTATTAATCAAACTTCAAGAAAAAACGTGTTTTTTCGCCCATTTTTTACCTCTGATTTTGAATTTTACACCCCCATAAATAACTCAATATTGCGTTTTTTAAAATGCGGTTTGCTGCGATGTGTAGCCCCTGAGAGGCACTTTATTAATGCTGTCTTCAATTTACACTGACTCATGAGCGGAAAAATTTAGCGGAGAAATCTTACTTAAAATCCGTTTTTTTACACCATCCACTAGTGTGTAAACTTTAAACCCCAGGATCTAACTCACCATAGAGCGTAGAAGACTTTGCTTATATGCAGAATGTAGCCCTTGATCCGCTCTACATTTCTGTCGGAAAACATTTCAAAAAACTCATAATTGGAGTTAGTATCAGACATAAGCAGGTTTAAAACTCGACCAAAAAGTGCTTTTTCACCCCCAGATTTTCGCACTCTTTACACTGCCATTCGATAACTAATGCGAATTTCAAAAAACAAAAAAAGGGCCATCTGTAGAATTCATCCTTTTATTATCCTATGCTGTTCAATTCTTCGAGTCATCAATACTCAGTTGTCCACATGCCGCATTATAAATGTCCCAAAATTTGTCCTATGTTATAACGTTACACAAAAACTTTACACCTTCTTTACACAGTCAGTTTTGAGTTTTAAGAAAAACAAAAAAGCACGGGCAGCGAATTTTTTTATTATCTTTCTTTTAAAAAAACCGCACATTCCAGAAGTGTCCCGTTATAGCTGTAGGGGGGTGCACAGGTGTTAGGGGTACCCAAGTATATTATAGGTACGCGCTAACGCGCTACCTATGATATTGAAATTATCATGATTCGCATAGTGTATTTTATCATACAATATACTTACACTGTGGCATAATGTTAATTGTTCTGGATGTAAAATAATTGTTTAAATAAGGCGCGTTACTCATGTAAACACTAAAGCGAACAAAGCAAGTATAGTTTCCTGGTTTAATTACTCTCTTCTGATTGTAACTGCGAGAGTTACACGGTGCAAACTCTTGCCACCAGTTCGCGGTAGCCTCCCGACAACAGCTTGGTACTGTATCAGTTAACAGCCATTTTCGAGTAGCTTCCGTGTGATGTGTGAGCTCGTGCTTATGCCTTCAGTTCTCATTTAAATCCCTATTTTTTATTACAAAATCATTTAGATACTTGTCCGGTAAAATAGAATTATGTATATGCAAATAGTAATTATCTTATCTACATTACCGCTTGTCGTATTCTCGATTATTCTAATTGATAAAAAGTTATTTTAGCTTAATGATAACTTGTCTTCTTAAGTTTCGTTTTACTGTATTGATCCCGTGACGGGATAGATAGTTGGCGTTTGGACGAAATTGTCGTTTGGTGCGTTTTAACCTTTAGTGATATTTTGCTTTTTCCCGGCTTGTAGCCGTGGTGTACATTTTGTGAATAAAAGTAGAAAACCCACCCGATCCGATATATCGAGGGTGAGGTAGGCCGGCTGACAACGTCGAGGACTTCTTGAATTTCTAGTGGAATTGGAAAGGTGAATAGCTTTTAGATCTTTAGATCGTATCTTTCGTTAAAATTCAAAATTCTTTTATCAACCCAAAAACCAGCTAAAAATGTATTTAATGTTTTATGATGACTGATTAGCTTAGAGCTCGTTGGTGTTGTTTTCAAATTTCATTGTGCTACGTACATTAGGAACCAAAACATTTCAAGATAGCGATTTGGTTGAAAACAAGTTAATTCATCAAGTTGAGTTGGGTTGAGATAGATCAACTGATCTCGCGAGTATTACGGGATTTTAGGTAGGTACATTTAGGATTTAAGGCGTAGCTGCTAAGATCGCCCGTGAGGTTTCGGTCAGCGATATTAGGACCGAGGGGATCAAAGCCGTAGGTCTACAGGGGTCAAGAGATTCGAAGTTGCCCTGCGATTACGCGAATCTGACCAGCGCTAAGAGCAGTTTAGGTATCTACGTAAGTCCCGAAGGCAAATGTATCCGTACCTATGTCGAATCTGTTAACATAGGGCGGCTCTACATTTACATGATAGAATAACGTGTCACTTTGGCCCTAAATGACCAAATGATAAAACTTTCATACGTTCAATGAATAATGAATATTTATAGACTGTTAATCACACCTCACGTATCTACATGTGGTAGAAGTGATGAGCGCCATTAAAGCGAAGAGCTTGACTCATTTAATACTGTTGAATATCAACAAATTTTTGGGAACAAAACTCACATTTTTAGACCAAGTCTCTAAACATACGCATCCTTAACGAAAGGGATTATCAATTGCAGGTGAAAAAACCTAAAATTCATTCCGAATTTCAAGTTCAATCTCTTGAAAATGCTCTAGGTTTGTTTTTTGTAATTTTATCATTTGCTGAATTTATTAGATCCTTTTGAGTCTAAAGAACCAGATGAAAGCATCAAAATATCGGTTTTTGGTTATGTAAGATTTTCACTTTTTTAAACTTTGAAAACACTCTCGCAAAGTTTTAAATAGGTACAATCAGCAGCTGAGTATGAAGCATAAGTGCATGTTGGTCGTGTAGGAGTAGTATACCCTGTCACTTTGGGGGGAGGGCAGTTCCGGAACTTTGTAATTCCGGAACTTAGAAGTTCCGGAAGTTGCCTATGCTGTAGCATAGGCAGAGGCGGCCAACAGCAGGAAAATGGGGGTAAAAACGTGCGCCCTAGCCCGGGGAGGGTGCGCCCTGCCCCATGTTATAGTGTAGGAGGGGGAGAGGTGCGCCCTGAGTGCGCCCTGGGTTGGGAATGGGGTAAATAAGCCTAAGGGGATCGTCTCAAAAGCCTAAGAGGAGCAGTCCTTGGGTAGTTCGGGAACTTGAAGTTCGGGAACTATGTAAGCCTAAGGGGAGCCAGCTGCTCCCCACACGGTGCAAAAAAAGAAATAAATTTGCTTGGATTTCTCGAATATATGTAGCTGCTAAAACCATGTGAGATGGGTTTTAATGCGACTACAGCGCCGTCTTCTTCACAAGTATGAGTCATGATTGTTCCTGAACTTTAAGTTCGGGAACTTTGTGAAAAGGTGTCCCAAAAGTGCCGCAAAGGCCTAGAAGTGGCGCATAAGCGCCGCCAATGCCCATAAGCGCCGCAAAGGCCCAAAAAGGGTCTATAAGCGCCGCTATAAGCGCTACTGACTGTTCTGGGGCATTTTTGTAATTAGATCATAATGATGATTGTTAGCAGCATGCAAATGAATGACTTTATCGGCAGTAGGTCCTTGAAAAAAACAAAATATTGTTATAATATACTTTTATTTGGTAGTCGGGCACTAGAACGTTTTGAATTTTTCTTACAGCTTCAACACCATAGTTTTCTTCATTGATATTAATATTAGCCTTTTGCATTAAATCTAAAGCTAGCTGTTTTTGCAGAGTGTGCCGCGCCTTGTCACCTTTTCGAATAGATTCCCATTTAGGGCTACTGTATAGTTTTGCTATTCCTGTTACAATAGCTCTAGCAAGCGATAAATTATCCTTAGAACTGATTCTTATGTATGCTCCTCCATTTTTGCAAAACTCGCTCACATCACATTCTACACCAAAACCTATTTGTGGTCTTTTATCAACAAGAACTACTTTAAACTCCATGTCCTCATCGAAACAAAACTCATTTTTGGACTGAGACACATTTTCTATGATACTCAAAACCTTATCGGCATTTAAGTACTGGCGCTCGGTGAATGGTACTAATACGGGAGTATAAAGGCTACGTTGTCTGATCTCAATGCCTACCATACTGTCGGGAGGGCAGCCATGTAACATCTTGTTAATGGCTTCCTCAAAAATCTGATCGAAAATAGGTAGAATAAGGTGGGCCTATGATAGGAATAGGATACTCATCATTAACAATTCTCCAGAAAAACGCACCTATACTATGAACATGTGTGGATGGAACCCAAATTTTTTCTAACACAGTCAAGAATTGGTGCAAAAATCAGATATTCACAGAGCAGAATAGTGTTTTTAGCCGTTTTATTTTGTCTGCTTTTGTTCAGATTGATTTCTAATGCAAGAATTTTTCGGGAAATTTTACAATTTTAAGGAATTTTATACAAAAAATGAATAAATTTCTTTCACTTAAACTAAAACTGAGTAGTATACCCTGGTTCCCTAGGGTGCAACACAAATTATACACAGCTATGTTTTGTGTTATGCGCCCCGCCCACTCGATCGCAGAGAAGTAGCCTCTCCTGTGTTATAGCATAGGCGGAGGAGCGCCCTGCTTGCGCCCTGGCTTTTCTCTCAAGGCGCAATGATGAGGCATGGGGGCTGGGAAACCAGGGAATGAAATACCTATGTACTACGTATAGGAATAAGAATGATGGCTGTCCACTGATAATAAAGAGACAAGTAATATTGCGCATTGGCGAAGCAACAGTGTATAACAATAGACTGTAACATGATGAATATAATAAGCGCATTGGCGAAGCATTTTTTGCAGATGGTAATATCGCGCATTGGCAGCCAGTTTGGAATTCATAATAAGCACATTTTGTTGACTGGCGAAGCAACAATAGCATTAGATTGATAATTCTGAGGAAAAATAATGGTGGCTGCCCACCGCTAATGAACAGACAAGTAATATCGCGCATTGGCGAAGCATTTTTTATGATCGACGTTTTTTTAAAGAGACAAGTAATATCGCGCATTGGCAGCGAATTTATAATAAGCGCATAGGCGAAGCATTTTTTGCAGATGGTAATATTGCGCATGGACAGCCAGTTTGGAATTTATAATAAGCGCATTGGCAAAGCACTTTTTTTGATACATCTCTATCGACGCATTTTGTTGACTAGCGAAGCAACAACAGCACTAAATTGATAATTCTGACGCGCACACGCGCTAGGATTTTACCCAATTAGTACTATGACTTTAGAAATAGAGAGCGGAATGGGCTGAAATTTTCATAGTAGGGTGGGTTTATGTTGCATGTGTTATAGTATTGTTATCAGCATGTAATCTACAAAATGCCGATTTTAGTTTACACTTCCTCATATAGCACCATATTTCAAGAACCAATGCTTGGATTTTGTTCAGATTTTCAGGATATGGCGTATATAGGCGAGACATGCTATGCACATAAAATTAGCGCGAACCCTACAGTATACCAATTTACTTTACACTTGCTCATATAGTACTATAACTTTAGAAATAAAGGGCGGATTGAGTTAAAATTTTCATAGTAGGGTGGGTTTATATTGCATGTATCATCTTATTGTTAACAGCATGTGATCTACAGTATGCCGATTTTAGTCTACACTTCCTCATATAGCACCATATTCAGAGAACCATTGCTGTGATTATGTTCAAATTGTTAGGATATGATGTATATAGGCAAGGCATGCTATATACGGAATTTCAGCGCGCAGCCTACAGAACACCAGTATTACTTTACACTTTCTCATATAGCACTATATTTCAAGAACTAGAGGGCAGATTTGGCTCAAATTTTCAAAGTACATTAGGTTTACTTAGGTATGCTATGTACAAAATTTTAGCGCACAACCTGTAGTATGCTGACTTTTATTTACACTGTCTTTACAATGCTTGATTTTTTACCAGCACTTGTCTAATGATGCCATTAGGGGTTATTTTTGCCCAAAAATAAGCAACCAGTATAGACGAACATTGCTCAAATTTGATTATCATGCAATTTTGAGCTTCTTAAAGTTTATCAGAAAACGTCTGAAAAAGGGCGATCTTTGCCTGCTGTCCAACTTGTGGAAATTTTTAAGCCCTGAAGCTAGGGTCAACTTCACACAAAATTCATTAATGAACATATAACTTCATCCATGTCATCAGTATTGATCTAAAAATTTGCAAAGTTTGGAATATTGTTTGTAAAATTTGGAATATTTTTTGTAAAGTTTGGAATATTTTTTGTAAAGTTTGGAATATTTTTTGTAAAATTTGGAATATTTTTTGTAAAGTTTGAAAAATTTTTTGTAAAATTTGAAATGAATTTTACATGCTTAAGCATAGTACTTTTGCAAAGTTTGGAATATTTTTTGTAAAGTTTGGAATATTTTTTGTAAAATTAAGAAATTTTTTTGTTGGATTTGAAAAATTTTCTGGAAAAAGTTGGCCACCCTACTGTCTTATTTTATTTGCTCAGATGTTTCATAGGAATTTACTTGACCAGTTAAACATATTTTTATAGTGCAAACTCCCATTTACCTTGCAACAGTAAATGTGTTGACATCCCATGAAGCCATGGGGTCCCAATTTCGCCGATATTTTCATTTAAAGAAAATTATTACGAGCATTTTAAGAGTCATCCCTGATGACACCCATACCAACGAATAAGTAAGCAGAACTAATGTAAAGTGTAAATTGAGCTTAAGAGAGCAGGCCAGTCCTCAGAGAAGGTTTGCAGCAAAATTTATTGATTGATTATGCAGTGGAGCCGCAACTTCTACAAAATTTTCATCTTTAAGCATAGCAGCTCGCTTTTTGAATGATTCACTATCTTTTGTGTCAACATTAATGCCGCCATCCAGTGTTTTTTTTTGTACAAGGTCCGTTTGTACATGTACAAAGATGGTCCCCAAAAGTCTTTGTACATTTTGCACATGCAAATTTTTGTGTACTATAATATATTACAGTAGCGATTTTAGTGTGGTAAAACGGGGTTTTCGATCTTAGGTAGTGTATTTTAGCTAATTTCTGGGTTTATGACGCTAAAAATTACTAAAAATTATCTGAAAACGGCGCGAAGCGCCGAAAAATATTGACATTTTTCCATTCTAAATGCAAATTCTGCCATTTTAAAGATATATAGGACAAATAATTTATCAGTTCGGCGCGAAGCGTTGAAAATTTTGGGAATTTTACACCTTTTTACAGTTTTTGTCTTCCTAAAAATCTTTGTACATTTTGTACACACCAAATTTTTGGGTACTATAATATGGTACAGCAGCGATTTTAGTATCGTAAAAACAGAGTTCTTCGACTTTTCGTAGTGTGTTTTAGCTAATTTCTGGGTCTCTAAGGGCAAAAATCACTAAGAATCGTCTTAAAACGGCGCGAAGCGCCGAAAAATTTGACATTTTTACTTTTGAAATGCAATTTCTGCCATTATAAAGATATATAGAACACACAATTACTCATTTCGGCGCGAAGCGCCGAAATTTTTTCGAATTATAGACCTTTTTTGCAATTTTTGTCTTCCCAAAAATCTTTGTACATGTACAAAGACGGTCCCGAAAAGTCTTTGTACATCGGGAAAAATCTTTGCCGAATACAAAAAAACCGTGCCGCCATCATGAAAATATAATGCTGCCTGTAAGTGTGAATGCTTTGCATCAAATCCATAATTTAATTCAGTTTCAAAATAAGATCTATATGCATATTTATCAGAGCTATCAAAGACTAAGCGGCCTCCTAGAAAACATTTCACTTGCTTGAAAAAAGTTTTACCTATAAGATTGATAGGGGCATAGTCTGGTACCGCTGTTCCTGCAGCAACTGTTGGTTTTTTAATTCTTAATAGCATATAAATGTAATTTTTATTTAGCTGAATATAATGAGGATCGGGAGGTATTCTAAATTCATATGGCCCTTCATTAGTAATAGGGTGCGTAGGTTGAATTTCATGCCAAAAGCCTCGCTTTATTACCACTTGGGTAGGAGGGACCGTAAAGAGGTCCAACTCAGTTTTAGTACTCGGAATAGATTTTACGTCTATGAGAGCCATGTTTTTTAGAAAACGCATCGAGTGCATTAGTATTTATAGACTTTGGGCGACTACCAAGACCCTCTCCTTGCTGCATAGCTTGAGATGCTTCATCAAAAAGTTGGGCAGCTTCTCGCTTTGAGTGCTTTTTAGTAGATTCAAAAAGAGGTTTTCCCTGGGCCAAATCGGATGCTATATTTGAACCTGCAACTAAAGCATGTTTTCCAACGTGCTTACCAATAGATTGCAAAACAGGGACGGCCATTCTGAACAGGGAGCGGAAAAAACTGCCAAGAACAACGCCCCGCTGGTATGGGATGCCTTTATACCCATCCAATCCATAACCAATTTGGGCAGCCTGCCCTGTATAATATTCCAGCCAAATGTTGTAATTGTCGGGAGTAAATTGAACATGCATTTTTGTAATTTTTCTAAAAAATAGTGAGAGAAAAGTATTTATAGACTTTCGTCCCAGTCAAAATCATCACCTGCGGCAAAAATCTCCCTACCTTGTCTATTACCAATACTTGATAGTGGGACATTTGTGCGGTTCAACACTTTCAGCAATTCCTTTGTACCAGGATGTCTGCTTATTTTCTTACGCTCACGTGCTAAATCATTAATTAAATCTGTAATGTTTGAGCCTTCAATTTTTTGCCCATCTATAACAAGCTCACCATCAGACTCTATTTCAATAAAAGGGTTTGTACGAATATAGTGGAGAAGCATTTTAGCCTTAGGAATTTGATTTTTTGGCATAGCAGTTAGTATTTCATCATTGCTAAGTACATCTTTTCTATGTTCAATTATATTGGCTTTGTACGGTTCCTGTTTCTGTTCATGCAATCGCTTAAATTTGCCAAGTATCTGATTATATTTTATAAGTTTTAAATCAGATGGTATATTTTTGCTGTTCAACACTTTCTGCATCTCATTATCCAAGGACTCTAGCACAACATCAATAGGTTTAGTCCGCTCGCTGATTTCAGCGGGTATAAGAATCATTTTTTCAGTATGTTTCATTTTCTACCTGTTATTGCATCAGCTAAAAGACTGCCTGCAATTGTAAGTATCGGAGTTAACAAAAGAGGAAGAAAACCACCGTCCTGTACTATAATATTTTTTCTTTCTTTTGTACTGATTTGTTTATTATTTGCCAGACGTCTTATTTGATTTTGATATCTCCGAAGTTTGTTTATATCTTTTTCGGAAAAAGGAATGTTACCATTTAAAAAATTGCTTGCACAGTCACAGAGACAAAGTATTTGATCTTTACTGGCAGTATTTATAATTGACTCCCTTTGAGGTTTTCTTGCTCGACTCAGAAGGTGTAAGCACACAATATTGCGTTTTAATCGTTCTTTACCCATTTTTATTGGGTACACCGTCATTATTAGTATTTATAGATTTTTTTACATAAACAGTCGGATGCTTGCTAAATATGTTTGTTTTAAGTCTTAATTCATCTCTAGCATTTTGGGTGAGATCTATCAAGAGATAGCCATGTGGCTGAGAGGTAGCATCAGAATAAGCTTCTAGGAAATATTTGGAATTTGTTGGATAAAGTTGGCGAGACAAAATTTGTGACTGTAATTGATCGGCAGGGTTTTTAAATAAGACTATATAATCAGAGTTTATGCGTGAAGTTCTGAGGCCTTCAAAGAACACATTTTGAACAATGTGAATGATGCTAATATTCCAATGATGACATCTCCTTGTGAAAAGCTGTACAATTTGAACATTACCCTTGCTCTCTTGCATTAGATCATCTAATATCAAAAGTTGCGGCATTGGACTAAACTTTTTTAAATAACTAAAATCAGGAAGCCCTTCTATAAATGAAACATCTTGCATTTCCCTATACAGTGGCTGATTTTCGGCAAAGCACCACCAAATCTTTTTAATTTTTGTATCAAACAAGTGTGCTCTGTTTTCTAATAATTGCTTGACAAAAGTTGTCTTGCCAGACTTTGTTGGCCCAGAAACAAGGCAAGTAAAAGGGTGTTGAAAAATCATGGTTTATAAATATGTATTAAGAAACAGGTGGGTATATATAGAAAATGGTTACTATACAGAACATAGTGCTTACTGCAGCACTTAAAGACACACTTGATCTAGATGAGATATATGCAAAATTACCAAATACTGCACAATATAACCCTCAGAAATTTCCAGGTATCATATATCGACCACCTCATGCTACATTATTGATATTCAAGTCAGGTAAAATAGTATGCGTAGGAGCTAAAAAAGTTAAAGATGGCGAAAATGCAATAAAACATTTTATAGAGCTAATAAATGCACAAGCCTGTTACCTAAAAATACAGCCTCAGCTGTTTGTAGGCTCTGCTGATTTAGGATTTCGCATAAATCTTTGCAAATTCTATGAGTTGGTTGAAAGAAAATGTACATATGAAGTGGAACTGTTTCCTGGGCTAATATACAAATTCAGAAATGTAACGTTTTTACTGTTTACAAGTGGAAAAATGATTCTCACGGGTGCAAAAAGAGAGCACGAGCTACATATAGCTTACAAAATAATTGAAACAATGCTTCAACAATGCCGCATCAACTGAGTAATTTTGCAAGAAATTTTCTAAAGTCTGCAGGAAATTTTCCAAACTCTGCAAGAAAATTTCCAAACTCTGCAAAATAAAACTGAGTCTTGTGTGCATATTTGTCTTTTTGTAAGCATTTCCCCCAGCTAAAATGGCGCTCACTATACGTTTATCAGATCAGGGACCCAAGAATCAAATTTGGGCGGGTAACCTCTCCATCGAACAAAATAATCAGTTTTGTTGCCACGTTTTCGAGTTTTTAGAACCTTTTCAACAATGAATAAATCATCTGTCAGAACATTGATTTTTTGCAATTCTGGTTCGTAGAAAATACCTTCCAATTTTTCGCCCTTTTGGTCCTCTAAAATATAAACTAGTTGGGGTTCTAGCGTACCTCTCTTTAAAAATAAAAAATTCTTCGGTCCAATTTGGCCAATATCCTTTTTCAAAAGTGCGCTTAACTTTACTCAACCTTACTTTATCGCCAACATCAAATCTAAATACTGTATCTTTTTTTGTAATGCGAAAGGCTTTATTTAAAATTTCTTGCTCATTTTTTGATGATACGTTCGCCGGAAATGTACCTATAGTTCTATGCATCGAATGATTATAATTATACATAAGATTGTCTAAGACATCAATATACCTGTACGTATTCTTTTAGTAAAGTAGCGCCACATCTTTTCTTTTAACGTTCGATTAAATCGCTCTACTACCGATGCTTTCATTTCACTTTTAGTAACAAAAAAGTCGACAGATTCAGATCTCAAAAATTTCTGAAATTCCTTGTTCACGAATTCTTTTCCTGCATCAGTCTGCAATTTATATGGTTTGCGCTTTGACAGTGCAAAAATATGCTTAAAAGCCTCAGCAATATCATTAGAATACTTGCTTTTCAAGGGTATAGACCATGCACACTTTGAGAAAATGTCTATACAGTTCAATAGGTACTTGTAGCCATCATTGTGCTTAGCTAGTGATTGAAGATCAACCAAATCAGCTTGCCACTGCTCATCAATGCTGCTCACTGGAACCCTGTTCCGTGAATATTTTCTTAATGCAGGTTTGTGTAAGGTATAAGTAGGCTGTTTTTCTAACCACGCTTTTACATCTTTAAATTTTGCTTTAGGGCGCAGCTTTTTTACACGAGTGTAAAGCTGAGCAGCACTAGTATACCCGGTTTTTGGGTTATAATACAATTTTTTCAATGATTTTTCCATTTTTTATGAGAAAACTACATTACTATTTATAAAGGGAGCTATATAAGACAATTTACGTTGTACCAAATACAATTATCGTACATATTTTCAAACAGGTTCTTCCCGTTTGAATTGAACTGTTGCCATATGCTGAACAGCTGTTCCATTTTCTTTTCCAGAATACAATCTTTCAAGTCTAACGCAAACTGCCAAAACGCGTCGCGTTTCAGCTCTTCTCTTCTTTGCTCCTTAAACTCATCATTAACAATTCTCCAGAAAAACGCACCTATACTATGAACATCACGATTCGTCACAAACCGTTTACACGCTTTTTCAACAAGTTTAACGATAAATTGCTGGTAGGTAAGCTCTCCGGGGGAAGCCATGCTTCTAAGACATTATGAAAAGTGTATTGAAAGTGAGTTCATATTTATAGACTTTTTTCTTGAGCAATTTTAGCTTTTAGTTCTTCGGCTGCTTCTGCTGCATACCGTTTGAGCACTTTATTTCCAGCCTCCTGCGCTGCTCTATTATATTCACCACATCTAGGGCACATCTGAATGTTAATGTACCACCGACCCCCATTAGTTTCGAAAAATTCCCGTTCACACGATGCTTTTTGGCAAAAATAACAAAGTTGAATCATCAAGGGGTACATGGGCCTATCTAGATTTCTAGATTCCGACCACATATCTCAATGGGCGGTTTTATTGACCTCCCATATGGTTTCCTTTCCGTGTCCACGAATGAACGCTTTTTGATTTCCTGAATTTCCTCCATTTTTAATTTCTAATTGAAAAATATTTTAGTATTTATAAGTTTTTGTCTATAAATAGGGGTACTTATTCATATAATTTTACTTAAAAATGGATCTAAATCATTACTTTGATATACATGAACTCCCGAGCATTTCTGTCCGCAGATTTAGGACAACTGCTAAGGCATTTTTGTTGCGTTTTAAGAATCTTCATGATTGCCCTAATCTCTTTGAGATTTTCGATCAGATTTTTGAGGAAGCCATTAACAATATGTTACATGGCTGCCCTCCCGACAGTATGGTAGGCATTGAGATCAGACAACGTAGCCTTTATGCTCCCGTATTAGTACCATTCACCGAGCGCCAGTACTTAAATGCCAAAAAGGTTTTGAGTATCATAGAAAATGTGTCTCAGTCCAAAAATGAGTTTTGTTTCGATGAGGACATGGAGTTTAAAGTAGTTCTTGTTGATAAAAGACCACAAATAGGTTTTGGTGTAGAATGTGATGTGAGCGAGTTTTGCAAAAATGGAGGAGCATACATAAGAATCAGTTCTAAGGATAATTTATCGCTTGCAAGAGCTATTGTAACAGGAATAGCAAAACTAGACAGTAGCCCTGAATGGGAATCTATTCGAAAACGTGACAAGGCGCGGCACACTCTGCAAAAACAGCTAGCTTTAGATTTAATGCAAAAAGCTAATATTAATATCAATGAAGAAAATTATGGTCTTGAAGCTGTAAGAAAAATTCAAAACGTTCTAGTGCCCGACTACCAAATAAAAGTATATTATAACAATATTTTGTTTTTTCAAGGACCTGTGGCTGATAAGGTGCTTGATTTACATGCTGCTAATAATCATCATTATGATCTGATTACAAAAATGCCTCAAGTGCAGTAAGTTTTTTTCCTCTAAAAACAGCGCTTTGGTGGTGCTTGTGACCAGCGCAAATCCTCTCATTCTATGCTCATGCTTAAAAAGCAGCAAAAAATGTAACGTACAGTGTAAAGAGGTGTAAAGTCATGTAAAGTGTAAAGTGGTGTAAAGTGTAAAGTAGTGTAAAGTGTAAAGTTGTGTAAAGTAGTGTAAAGTGTAAACTAGTGTAAAGTGTAAAGTGGTTCACTATCCCATTCTTATCCTATTCCTATCATAGGCCTACCTTATACTACCCTCCTTCGCTCCCTCTTATCCTAAGTGTAAAGAGAAGGCGCTAATGAAACCTTGTTGCTGGCCCCTCCCCCTGAGACAATTTTTTTGAAAGTTCCCGAACTCCCTTCCCCCAAGGACAAAAGTTCCCGAACTACCCCCATCCCTATGGACAACTTTTTGAAAGTTCCCGAACTACCCCCTTCCCTAGGAACTTTAGAAAATTCCCGAACTACCCCCTTCCCCCAGGGATAACTTTTTGAAAGTTCCCGAACTCCCTTCCCCCAGGGACAACTATTTTTTCGGCAAAATACCCAGGGCGCACTCAGGGCGCAACCCAAACCCCCGCCTATATTATAACACAGGGAACCCCCTCAGGGCGCACATTCCCAACCCAGGGCGCACATTTCAACCCCCATTTTCCAACTGCCTACCACGGCCGCCTATACTATAACACAGGAAAAAAGTTCCCGAACCTAGTTCCACCTATCTTATAACATGGGCTATATTATAACGCTGTAACCCCAGGGTCGCAGGCATAGGTGGGCAGCACCAAAATTCTGGGGGGGTGAAAAAATTTCTGGGGGGCGGTGAAAAAATTTTAAAGGTCAAAAATGGCCTTAAAAATGGTGGTATGGCGAAAAAACACCATTTTTCGACGTTTCTCATCAAGCTCTATCCAATGGCATCAAAAAATTGCTAAAAAAGCAAAAAAAATTTCTGGGGGGTATTTTGATTTCTGGGGGGTATTTAAACTTCTGGGGTGCATACCCCCACGCCCATGTGTGGTCGCAGGGTATACTACTTGTAGGTATAAATTGAGATGAAAGACATGTATGGCGTATAATTACTTGTTATCATCTTTACGCGTTCCCAGGGGTACGTGACCTCCGCGAATAGCTGCTTACCTCTGCAAAACGATATCGAAGATCGAACCCACAGAATGTTTAACTTCCAAAAATCATAGAAAATGAGATGTTTCAAGCGTTAGCGATTTAAAGTTCAAAAGTTTCAATTTTTAGTTTTTGGTTGTTTTGTTTTGAACTGCTCTCTATAATGTACAATGATTAATTACAAAGACACGGGATAGGAAATTATTATTCGATTGAATGTGATGAGGAATTGGTTGCGCAGATAGCTACGATAAATTCGCTATGTATCAATATATTAAATAAAGTGAGTTTTATTTTGTAATTTTTCTTTACCATCGTAAAGAGCTCAACGAGATACGCTCAAAACTGTCGGAGATAAATAATTCAGTTTAACTATACTGTTTCGAGAGCAACGCATCGAGAAATTGCCGACATTAGTGTGTTCTCTGCACACATGGGCGTGGGGGAGGGGGTTTAAGGAGGTATTCAACCCCCAGAAGGCTAAATACCCCCAGAAACCAAAATTCCCAACAGAATTCCATTTTTGAATTTTTTTTTGTTTTTTTCGCAATGTTTTGATGCCAATGGATAGTGCTCGATGTTGAAAATGGTGTTTTTCGTCATACCATTATTTTAAGACCATTTTTTGACCTTTGAAGAATCTTGCGACCCTCCAGAATTTTGGTGCTGCCCATAGGTAGGCAGCACCGAAATTCTGGGGGTTTAAAAAATTTTCAATGGTCAAAAAATTGTCTTATTGCGAAAAAACACCATTTTCGACGTTTCTCATCGAGCACTATCCAATGGCATCAAAAAATCGCTAAAAAAGCAAAAAATTTCAAAAATTGAATTCTGGGGGTATTTTGATTTCTGGGGTATTCCAACTTCTGGGAGGGTTGCATACCCCCAAACCCCCCATGCCCAGATGTGGTGCTGCCCACATATGGTTATCTTGCCCTAATACTACATACTTAGACAACATGTATCTTTTGATCACCTTATTGATTTTCATCCACGTTGTCCGATTCCGAAATTCCCAACCAATATATGTAGGCCAATGTTACTCTTCTTTTTCTTTAGCGTTTGTCCAGCGTGGTAGCAGGTCCGCTTTTCTGGATTGCTGGCTCCATTTGTTACGATCGTGGGCTTGGTCGGAATGTATCTTGTAGGCCGGCACTTTTGAGGTCGCTGTGGAGCATGTCCAGCCAGCGCTGTTTTGGTCGTCCCTTTGGTCTTTTTCCGTTGACTTTTAGGTGGAAGCCCATTTTGGCGAGCGTCTCATCATCGGCGAGTAGAATGTGGCCGAACCAACGAAGTCGAGTTTCACGTAATTTGTCGGGGATTGGGGCGATGCCATACCTCTGCCGGATGTCATCATTACGTATGTGGTCGAGTCGCGTGATGCCGGAGATCAATCGCAGCATCTTTGTTTCCATGACACTATGACGGCGTTCTGCTTCTTTCATCACGGGCCAGCACTCAGCACCATGAAGCGCGATGAGACGGACAACAGTTCGGTATATATTTGATTTTCGGCGTTCATTGATCTTTCTGTCACATAATGCTAGACGTCATGCGCCACTTTATCCAGGCTGCGTTCACTCGTGCGGTGACTTCGTGTTTCAGGCTTCCATCAACAGCAATCGACGAACCGAGGTATTTGAACATCTTGGCTATTGGCAAGTTAGCACCGTCAATCTTGATCGTATCGCGTTTTTTTACTAATTCTGTATATTCATTTGCTACTTGGAAATTTATGTGCTCAATTGCGCCACACGAGGCATCAGGCTTCAGATGAATATCAACTTCTAAAGCATATCAGTTTAGGTAGGTAATAAGAAAATACACGCACTCAATGGTTTTGGAAGCCGGTAGAAGGATAAAATTTTTTTGAGAAAATAAGGCAAAAGTACGAGCTAAAATGGATGAATATCAACATTTTTTCCAAAAGAGCTCGAAATTGATAAGAAATTGTCGATTAGAGTCATTTCGATTTTTAAAGTATTTATAAATTTTAGGGGCCATTTTGGTTTTTAAAAGCTCTGCTTGACTCTGAGACCGGTCATATTATGCGTCTAAGATCTGTAGCATAAAGCATACATACATTTGTAGCAACAAAATTCTGGGGGATCTGGGGCTAAATTGTGAAAAAAAGCATCAAAATTTCGTTTTTCTGCTCATCTTTGGTTTCATTGACGATAAGATTGAATTCGTTATTATTGATGACAACGAGATAGTCGAGCGTTTCAAGACGGCCTGTTTTCTCACTTGCGCAAATGTACTAAATCAAATATAGGTAACTCGCTAGCGCGTTACCTATGTATAATATATTTAGGACCTTCAATATAAGCCCTCCTCACGGCTATGACAGCACATATCTGGGAGAAGCGGCTTTTTAAAGACGTTAATAATACAAAATTACAATGTGGTAAAATCAATGAGTTGGTAAAGATAGTATAAAGTATAAACGAAAAATTCAAATAATTCGCGGAGGACTATTTTGTTTGCGTAGCCCATGACTTGGATTATGACAATAAAATTCGTTTACACTCATTGGCTGTAAACCAAGCATGTAAAATATGCCGTTCTTTACAGTTTGCCATGAGAAGCTATCCAACTTTAACTTTCCTTCTTTTATTGTCCGGTTGTTTTAAAATATAGAGAATCATTACATCTCCAGACATGTCCATGATGCACAGCATAGCCGATCTGGGGTAAGGGGATCAGTTGATCTAAAGAGATCAAAAATTGAGCTTTTTGGGCCGGAATAAGCTCAAAAACTGGTTTAAGCGCTAAAATAGCGTTAAAACCACGTTATTACACAGTTTCTGGCCAATTTGAAGCACTTTTGAAGAAAATTTCTAATCCTCCGGTTTTGGCCTCCATTTTGCTTCATTTCCCTACAAAATTTTCCATTTTTCGTTCTTGAGGTTTAAGAACTTCCCAAACCCCTAACGTGCATGTCTGGAAATGTCCTTCGTTTTTAAGAAAAGTGCCTTACATGCGCAGAGTTCTATAGATGACTTGGCAGACCGACCATGCTCTGCAGCTATATACAGGTGGCCTATAAAAAAGGCTACGCATCAATGTAACAGGTCACTCACAACTCAACTTCGGCTGATATGGATGTAAAGCTTTTAAGACCGGCTGGATTAGATAGACAAACGCGTCATCTTTCAAACTGTGTTAAAACTTTTGGCTGGATGTCAACGGTTCGGTCGCTACCGCAACTTGTTTGCACCACACTTTTATATTGTATAAACGCTGATAGCGACGTTGGTTCTGTCAACAATTTGCACCCTCTTTTGACGATATATGGAAGGTTTTGCACTTAGGATGCAACGTAATCATAGGCGGGTAGCACGGAACTTCTGGGGGGGAGGTGAAGAAATTTTTAGAGGTCAAAAATGGTCTTTAAAGTGGTCGTATGGCGAAAAAACACCATTTTTTGACGTTTAAAATCGAATTCTGGGGTTTTTTTATTTCTGGGGGGTATTCTAACTTCTGGGGGGTGCATACCCCCAAACCCCCACACCCACGTGTGAACGTAACCCTATCTAACTTAGGGATTTAAACAATGTGCCAATTAATTTTTTTGACACATATAATGTCGAAAAATACTTATACACAGCAATGTGATAACAATGCAGAAATTCTGGTGTTTAAACAATATCAAAGTGATTTGAACGTTTTTTTCCGCATCAAAAACGGTACAGTATTCGCGAAGTTTCGAATTAGCGCGTCCGAAACGAAAAGCTAACCGATTCGACATTGTCATAAAGACGGGCGATCCGCCCCGTTCGCATTCATTTACCTCATAGCCCATCACCCTCGCATCCGTAAGATGCGCTAGCTTGGGCTATGCCTGCAGATTCGCATTCCTATACTCCCTACACTTTTAAATCAAAAATATAGGACTTGACTGGTATTTTGTCGCATTAAGATCAGTCAATCGATATTTCTCTTAATCGTGTGATTAACGTGTGGGACTAGAGCAGACTCTTGTGGCTCCGTCTACAAGTTATCTTATTGGTTATTTGTTTTTCTTGTATCTAAGCTTTTGTTAATTACTGTTGTTCCATTGAATTAGGACACTCGTAGTATATTTGATTTTTCGACGAACGAATCGTTTTGTCTTTTGCTCGCGCCGTATTTTTTGAGCATCGGATTTTGCTCGTGCTAGAGCTTTAATTTCATTTTATTTGTTTAATCAATTAGTTAAAGTTACTCAGAGGTAACTTATACCACGCCGCGGAGTGGCACCACGACTAGAGTGCCCATTTTGGAAAGGGGAATCTTTTTCGTATTCTTTTTCATCAAAATTCATTTACCCAAGTGCTTTCAGGAACCAAAACATTTTCGAAATTGCCATAGCCAGGGAAAATAACTTAAATTATACACTTGAGAATTTCCGAGGTTTTTCGGGACAAGGTCAACTGACCTTGCGAGCAATCCGGGGTTACGTTAGTAACTACATAAGAGTTAGGTTTCTAGGGCGTAGCTGCCAAGATTCTCTGACAAGAAGCGGTCAGCAATTTAGGATCGAGAAGATCTAGGCCATAGGTTTTGAGGGTCATTGTTGGTTGGAACGTAACCTCGAGTCTCTAGCAGCCTGACCATCGCTAAGCGTAGCCTAGGTACTTAGGTAAGCCCCGTAGGTACGTAATCATCAACTCCTGTTGTTTACCTAGGTACGGAGTTCGAGCAATTACTTACAAAAGTGAGATGTAAGCAAATCGGCGTAGCGCACGACGAACACACCTGGGCGTGGGGGGTTTGAGGGGTATGCACCCCCTCCCCCGAGAAACCAAAATATTCCCATAAGAATTCAATTTTTTAATTTTTTTGTTTTTTTTCGCAATTTTTTGATGCCAATGGATAGTGCTTGATGAGAAACGTTGAAAAATGGTGTTTTTTCGCCATACCACCATTTTTAGGGCCATTTTTTGACCTTTGAAAAATCTTACACCCCAGAATTTTGATGCTGCCCACGTATGACGACGGACCGTAGTAGCCTATCAAAATTCTTTACGCAGTCTTAAAAACGACATGACTGTCCATCTAATGCGGCTGGTCTCAAAATTCTATATGCATAATTGCATAAGTTATGATGTAGTATTGAATTGCCTTTTTACAGGCCGCCCTGTATGATCACAATGTCTAGATATAGTTATCTACCTGTTAAGACGAAATTGAAGTAGAAAAAATTCGTCTGATTCATCTTTCACCCAATAAGGCCCTTTAAGATTGCAATGCCGCACATTATCGAATGAGCAGCTTTCGCAAAAGCGTTCAGAAAAGCTATTCTATTCAGACTTGACATGCATTCAAATTTATGTCGATAGATTAAAACACGCTTATGAATTTTTTGTAAAGCCTGATTTATACTTAACGCGAACCGCGCCGCAAAGGGGTTTTGCGGCCACAGTATGCCCAAAAATTAGTCTACCCTGCGCGAATATTCTGCGGCAAAATCCGCTTGCCGCGCCGCGTCATGCATTTATACTTCACGCGGCGAGCTCGCCGCGTGGACAAAAAAAGCAGCGACAAGGTGGCACCTCACCACCGCCTCGCAGCCGCTTCGCGCAATGCATTTATACTTCCTGCGAACTGCCGCAGAACCAGGATGCTGAGCTCTCCTATTGCGCAAATCGATACCTCATTAAAATTCAAAATGATTCGACGTCGACACTCGGCTCAAAACCTCATTAAGAGCAATGGGCTTTTTGACTTATGCGGCGCGGCGAAAAAATGGCCGAAAAAGCTAAAAATAACAATTTTGACTCCTTACGGCGCGGCAGAAGTATAAATTGGAAAGCGGCGAAAAAATCTAGACTTTTGCGAATCAGTCCGCGGCGCGGCGGCCGCGTGAAGTATAAATCAAATTGCGGTGGCGAATAATTCGCCGGCCGCCGCGCCGCAGCCCGAAGTATAAATGGGTTTGCGCATGAAATTTCTGCGGCAGCCGTTGCGGCAATTTCTCGCCGCTTCGCTCGCCGCTTGAAGTATAAATCAGGCTTAAGAATGTATGATGAATTTGTGGCACTCGATATAACTTTCACGCAAATTGTACTGCCATAAAGTATTCATTCTCGCAACTCAATCGTTACTTTTTCGTTTCTGGGATCATCACTCTTGAATTTGTCATACTGATCGCCTATGTGAAAAAATATACTTATGCCTTGGAGGGAACACAGCGTCTCTTATCGTAGATGCAAAGTTTTTAGTGTGCAATCATACAAAAAAGGATCACAGAATGAATATGGAAATTTGTAAGCTAAACAAGGCTAATAAGAATGAGTAGAAAATTTGCTGGTTATTCAGCTAGAAACCACAAAAATTCGTGAAATGATTTCCAGGCTGCCATCAAAAACTGCATTCTACAATAATTCCTGAAAAGCGTCATCACTTTGACTGTTTTCAGCACTCCGAGTTTCTAAATTCAAAAACGGAATCTACCTATTTATCTGCACAAAGGACAGACTAATCATTTTGTTTAGACTAATATAAACGTTAAAATGTATTTAATAACAAGACGAAATTTTATAGAATGTAAACCGTTTTTTTAGCTTTTCGAATGCGACTGATATGTATCGTAAGCGGTTAAATAAAGCATATTAATCATTCAGTGGAAAAGGCTACAATGCACAAACATCGGCATGAGGGTTTGGCTGGAATTTCCAGACCCCTCCCTGAGAATGATGCTATCAAATTTTTTAGCAAGTTTTTTGATGCCATGGGTACAGCTCGATAAGAAACATGAAAAAACTTGAGCTTTTGTTTCTTTCTACTTCCTTTTTTGGCAATTTTTTCACCTTTGAAAATTGCAGAACCCCGTTAGTTTACAATGATAGAAGTGTTTCTAATAAGCGTACCCTAGTCCCTATTCAAGACAGGCACGTAGCTCTGGGGGGAATGGGGTGGTCCGGACCGGACCATAGGTGGGCAGCATCGAAATTGGGGGGGGGGTGAAAAATTTTCAAAGGTTAAAAAATGGTCTTAAAAGTGGTCGTAAGGCAAAAAAATTTTTTTTCGACGTTTCTCATCGAGCACTATCCAATGGCATCAAGAAAATCGCTAAAAAAGCAAAAAAAATTTCACAATTTGATTTGAATTCTGGGGGGGGTATTTTGATTTCTGGGGGGTATTTCAACTTCTGGGGGGTGCATACCCCCCAAACCCCCCACGCCCATGTGTGGTCCGGACCCCCAAAAATTCAGAAAAACCGGAAAAAGGACTTTTTAAGCGTTATTTTGTGCTATTTTTGGCCTTTTTAGACCCCGGACCCCCCAAAAGTTGTGTTGGTCCCCCCAAAATAGGACGGCCAGCTACGTGCCTGATTCAAGAAGTAGGGGACCCTCTCCCAATATAGAAATTGTGGATCTAGTATACAATTTACCCGCCACCGTTTTTTAGCCGATTCAAATAAGTTACAGTGACCAAACTTTACACAAAAATTATCAAACACGTTCTGACTCGCATCAATAAAAATAGTGTTGGTCACTGTAGCTTATTTGAATCTACAGTGTTGGTCACTGTAGCTTATTTGAATCGGCTAAAAAACGGTGGCGGGTAAATTGTATACTAGATCCGAAATTGTCAATATCGCACTGCTGACGATCGTCTACGTTACGAAACAGAATTTAAAACTGCGATCTGTAAACATATGTATATCAAAGTCCGAATGGCGCTTTACCGTTGTTATGTAAGGCGAACTTACATTTTTCGGTCTGGCAATCTCCTGGCGAAATTGATGCGCTGGACTCTAAATCGGATACAGAAATGTTTGAGCCAGCAATTTTGATATTGAAAAGACATTCATTAAGGTACATAGCTATCTTTTTTATAACAAACTGGCATGAGATTAGTCCCTTTATGAATTTCGCATATTGCCGGAGTCAGAATCTGACTATTGCACAAACTGTCTCTGCCGTTCATAGTAAGCAGGCATAAATGACCGACGAATTGAGTCAAAGTACAGTGGTCACGAAACCACACTCTTTCATCCATAATAACTAAAAATTCTATCGCGTATCAGTTTATTTCAAGGCCCTATATTTTGATCCTAAAGGTTATCGGAAACGCTGAAAAAGCATATTTTCTTAGGTTTTCTGGAAAATTGAAAATTTTTGGGGATCATTAGCTAAATCAGCAACCCTAACGGACAATAGTGGGCAGTCACTGGGCATACGCATGCAGCCCTGATCAACCACATCTTGAATATCTCGAAATAATGAATGATTTTCTGAACTGAAGTGAAATACTTTGCTGCAAATGTACGTGTGACAACGAGGAATGATCGACTATTTATTACAAGCAGACATGCACATGGGGCTTATGGGTGGGTCCCAGAACGGAAAAAATGAAAAATTTTCCTAGTAAAACGTTTAAAAATGGAAGCCAAAAGTGGATGGATATTGAAAATTTTATCTAAAAGTGCTTCAAATTGACCAGAAACTTAGTAATAACGTAGTTTTAACGCTATTCTAGCGCTAATACCAGTTTTTAAGATTATTTTGGCCCAAAAAGCTCAATTGTGACCCCTCCAAGATCGGCTGACCCCGCGCCCCAGATCGGCCATCTGCGCATATAAATAATGATTTTTTTAGCTGCATAATACATACACACATACAGGCACGTAGCTGCGGGGTGAATGGTGGGGGGTCCGGGCTCCGGACCCCCCAAAATTCAGAAAAAAACGGAAAAATAGGTTTTTTCACACGTTATTTTGTGCTATTTCTGGCATAGACCCCCCAAAATTGGTGTTGGTCCCCCCAAAATAGGAGGGCCAGCTACGTGCCTGCACACATACACAAGTGATCCTTACACATTCTGTATAAAACGCTAATCGTTTTATTGGGCTGTTGATCGCAAACACAAGTCCCAGCTTAAAATGCTTGTCTATAGTCAGTGTCAGCATTTTATGTCTCGAAGCACGTTCTGGAACCAATAAGCCAGAGGGATCGATAAAGAGCGGTTGCGCGCTGCAATTAACGGAAGAAAACTATTCTGGTATAGTATGTCAATAAGCCATTATTCGGAATAAATTCGATACTGAGAAGCATCAACGGGTCGCGAATTTTACGTATGCTTCGATCGCTCAAATCGCACAGCGTTTCTGTCACATAAATAAATTGTGTTAGTATGAACAAATGAATTGAAACGGTAGCAAATAATTTAACGTTCAAAATTAACATGACGAGAGCTGATAAACAGACAAGCTCCAAAATAGCAAAATTTAGTGTGTAACAGGGTTGCCAGATGCTTTAGTCAGGAAACCGTCACATGCATGCCAGAAACCCGTCAAAAACCGTCAACAGCTGGCTAGAAACCCGTCAAAAAACCGTCAAATTTATCATAAAATAGCAGTATCTTTACATGACAAATAGCAGTATAAACATACATGCATTTGCAATAAATATACATCAAACAGTATCAACACAGACAGTAAATTTTTTATTTACAGAAATACGTATACTGACCCAGAATTGCAAAAAATTAAAGCACCTGACTAAGACTCGAATAACATGTCTATGGCATCAGAAAAGACATCTTCAGTAATATTACCACTAACATCTTCATCACTCTGATAAATTGACGCATTAAAGCTATTCAACATAAATTGTGACGGATTAAAATTTGACACATTTAAATAAATAAACTTCAAACCAAAACGTACTGACAATATTGAATCTACAGTTTTACAGATAAGACGATTGCGCAAATTAGTTTTAACTTAATTCATAGCAGAAAACACCAGGGCTGGCAAACTTTGGTTTTTGTGGTTTTTGGGAAAAAAAATTTTCCATGGTTTTTGGCACTTTTTGAAGAATTTTTTCCTAAATAAATTGGATTCACATTTGAGTACTTTGTGGGCATATTCTACAATCGCTCATAACTACTTTAGCAAGAATCTCGCATTACGAAGGAGTTGCTAATTACACCTCCAGTAAAGTGATTGACCAGTCCAGTCCAGTCTAGGCATCTAAATTTTGGGTGACAAATACTAGCTAGTGTAAATGTAGAGCCGCCTTATGTCTACAAAGAATCGACATAGGACGGGTGCATTTGCCTTCGAGATTTACCTAGGTAAGTAGGTACTTAAGTCTACGCTTAGTGCTGGCCCCGATTGCGCGGCTCTGATGGCTTTCGATCTTTGGACCCTTACAGACCTTACGTCTTCGATCCCCTCAGCCCGTAATAATGCTGGCTGCTTCTATGTCGGGTGATCTCAGCAGCTACGCCCTATGACCTAAGGCTACCCACCTAGTCTCGGTAATTGCCGCGGAGGTCAGTTGACCTATCTCAAGCTCAAGTTGTAATTTAACTTATTTTCAATCAATGCCTGATTCGAAATGTTTTGGTTCCTAATTTGTGTAGCACGCTGAACTATGAAAACAACAACAACGAGCTCTATGCTGATCGATCATCCTTAAACATTAGATAATAGTTTTGATCAATTTTTAGGCTTGAGAAATAAATTATGATTTTCGAATGGAGAAAACTATCATACGGAATTTACCTATCAGTCCACTAGATGGGTGGAAGTCCTCGACGTGGGGATGATGGCCGACCAAACCCTCGGTATATCCGAAACCACTGGGTTGGTTTTTCTAGGATTTTATTCAACGAATAACACACGGCCTATAGCCGGGAAACAGAATACGCAAAAGAAAAACAATAATGTACAGACGAGAATAACCGGCCAACGAAAAACCGAACAAGCCAAAAAACTAACACGACCTTCAGTACAGTGGCCTCAAGGGCCATTACAGTAAATTAAAAACAATGGTCAATTTAACATAATACTGAAATGACTTTTATCTCAGATCGAACATTCTCGATTCACGTAAGCGGTATGCATTAAACAATTACTATTATCATACACTTAGCTCTACGATACCGGACAAGTATCTAAATGTTTTTTATTATTGAAAGTTTGGGAAAATAATGGGAAGACCGAAGGCATAGCCCACAGTACACTATCATAGATAGCTACTAGTATTGGCTATGTTATGGCTATTGCGAACTGCTAAGGCAGGTTCGCCCAAACGTGTAACTCTCGCAGTTACACTAGTGAGTCAAGTCAAGGCTTGTTTGTTTGTCCAATAGATGAGCTATGGTTTGCAATTTTTCTGTGACCGTTTTTACTCGGCCCTCCTTGCTGCCAGTCATTTTAAGTTGGTGGCTGGGGGAAGATTCAGTTGGCTTGGGTGGGAGTGTGACTGTGGTTTTGTTATGTTCGGTCAATTAAGTTTAATCATTCATTTTCATTTATTTCATAAATTTCTTCTTTTGCTCTATAATAAATTGCACACTGAACCGAGAACGGTCGGCAGCAGACTGGCTTAAAATTCAAGATTTTGATGTTTTGCAAGTACCTACCAATCTACGTAGGAGGGGTCATGCCAGATTTTTCAATGCCACGGTTATAGAATTTATGAGATTTTTGTCCGACCCGAGCAACGTATCTTTTGCTTGCTACTTTTTTCCTTCGTATTTGTATTGATGATTGACTGGATGATGACTGCGTTGTTCCAGATGTTTTTGTTGACTAAATGTTTGAATTATGTGCTCCGAATAAAAAATTGTGCTCAATTCTTTTTTTATGCAAACAGAACATACTATTGTGACTTAGCTTCATTCAATAAGCTTGTAAGTAACACTTGAAAGTTGAAATTGGCATTTTTCAAGTAAAAATTTTGGTTGAAATAATCAAAAACCACTAAAAACCACCCAAAAAACCTCCAAAAACCACAGCAAAAACCAAAAATTAAAAAATTAAAATTTTGAAATCCTGATTTTTGCCACCTCTGGAAAACACCCCTTCAACGGCTGCATTCGAGAAAGGTAAAGACAACAAATTTAGTGCAAACAATGATATATTTCCGAATCAAGGGTTTCTAGCAGCATCAGTATCATCGTCTTCTAAAAACGAGGTCCTGCTATGCTCACCTCAACGATTTTTCGCAATGCTACCTCAAAATTTGGAACTCCTTACCTGATCATGTTGTCGCTTCTCATCTCCTAACGTTTGTTTGTTCAAAAAAGAGCTCCTAAACATTGATTTTACGATTTTATTGTTGGGGCATACCTAGTTGTATCACTTCGTGATCTGTATGTCCATTTGTTCAGTCGCTGTTTTATCATGCATTCGTGTTTTATCAAATTTCGTGCATTTTTCTGGACAATTAACATTTTCTTGCCTTGTCAAAAAATGTTTGATAGCTCAAAATCGTCTGACAGTGATTCGAGTCTTGGACCCTGAGGTAGGGATAATACCCCCTCAATCCCCCTGTGAGAATGTATAGTCGTACGTGTTGTTCATTTACTGTTGCCCTTTCCCTTTTTTGCTGCTGCTCTATTTGATGACAGTCATTCTTATAAGCGTTTTGTTATGCGGAAATGATATAACTTGCTCAAGTTCAAAATCCGTCAAAACCGTCAAAAGCGATCATAATCCGTCACAAAACCCGTCAAAAACCCCTTTCCGTCAAAAACCCGTCAACGCACCCAAAAAACCGTCAATCTGACGGGAAAAAGGTCACACCTGGCAACACTGGTGTGTAAAACGATAAGATGTGGGTACTGTGAACAGTTATAAATATTTTACGCTGTTTAAAAACAGTCCCTCCGAGCTTTAAACGTATCTGAAATTTAAGCCAATTGGTTAAATTGTTGACGAATCACCTATAGCCTGTTTCATTTATCCGAGAGCTTTTTCAGAATGTTTTCGGAGACTACAGTAACCCCTTCTTTCTTATATACTGTAGGTCGCTATAATCTCACTGTTGCTACGTAGCAAAGGCTTTTCAATAACATTTTTGCGGCATAATTTATCCTCGCCTTCCAGCAGATCAATCAACTTACGGATAAAAAACGCGCATTTAGCTTATCCTAAGTAGACACTTCAAAAACAATAGACTAGGATGTTAAGAAACGCCGCGAATTTCCGCATAGCTCAGGGGTAAAACGTCTGCTTGTCGCTGAAGCAACCCGGGTTCGATTACAACCGATAGCTTTTTATTTAGCGCACTTACTCTAGTATGTCCCAGCACTAATTAAATGCCTAAATTAAATGTATATGGGCGGATTAGTGCATTAAAAATGGAAGAGTTCCGACCACTCGCCCTCACTGAGCTGATCTCTTGAATTACAGTAATTCGTCTTGTTTCGCTTACTGTAGCCCTTAAAAAATTTACTTACAAGCTTTCGAATAGATGAAACAGACTATAACTGGAAAAAGTCATAAGAATTTTGAAACAGACACACAGTCCGTCTCATTTAACACTTAGGTTTCTGAAAAATTTTAGTTGCTTAGAAAACCGCTTAAAAACAGATAGTTTTTCAATTTTCTGCCTGGCGCTTCTGCCATATTTTTTTCGTCCATCACTAGAGAATATACTTTGAATTGCTAGAACTAACTCCATAATGACTTTACAAACGCAGTCAAGCTCAACGTGTAGCCCTCGTATTACCTACTTTTCCATCAGGAAGATTTTTTCGACTCACAAATGGAGAAGTTGCCAGACATAAAAAAGACGAAAACGCGACCAAAATGCATTTTTTAAACCACAGATTTTTTTCACTCCTTACACTCTTACTCGAGAACTAATGCGAAATGAAGAAAAACAAAAATTTTTCCTCCTAGAGTATTTTTTCCTCTAAAAGTTTATACTATTAAATTATGAGACATTTTTGCTCAGTTGTGTACAAGCTGGGCGAGAAAACCGTCACAGGTTTGTATACATTTTAAAGTAACGTCAAAACCTTACACAGTCATTATATGCTTATTGTAACAGTCGGCGCCGCATACCTTCCGTTACGTGAGCAAAATTTTACCCGCACCGGTTTCCCGGATCTTCCGCTCTGTATCGCGTGTGTAGTACTAACCGACTACTCGGGGCTCACTTTCTGCGCTAATGTTCAATATAATTGAGAAAAAATATGATATAATTTAAAAATATAATTTAAAAAAAATATAATTTAAATATAATTTAATATAATTTAAATATATAATTTAATATTATTTTAAATAAAAATTTAATATAATTCAAACAATATAATTTAATTTCAAAGTATCAATTTCAAATTGTGTAGTAGCACCTCTGCTACACTCCTCCCCCTCTAGGAGAAGCGTGAGCGCAGACAACTCCAGAGTTCGAACTCGGAGACCTCCAACTGTAACGGGCGGCGCCGCATACCTTCCATTACGTGAGCAAAATTTTACCCGCGCCGATTTCCCGGATCTTCCGCTCTGTATCGCGTGTGTAGTACTAACCGACTCTCGGGCTCTTGCTCACTTTCTGCTCTAATATTCAATATAGTTGAGAAACAATATAACATTAATCTCCCGGGTTTAACTTCAAAGTATCAATTTCAAATTGTGTAGTAGCACCTCTGCTACATTATTATTGACTTTAAACAAATAAAAAAGAGCGTATAACTTTTTATTATATGTACATCTTTAAAAAAACACTCCCAGATGTGTCCCGTTAAGCTGTAGGGGAGGCATATCTTAGGTGTTCCCAAGTGCATATATTATAGCTACGCGCTGACGCCATACCTATGATAGATGACTGATGAGGTACCACGTATGTTGTTCCAATGTTTGTAGGTACATAAGTTTACCTACCATTTTTCCATTTTTTGATTCCCAATGAAATATTCACTGATTTATTTAATTAGGTGATATATATGTACATATAGACGCGTGATCCAATTTTATCATTCATCTAAAATTTCTTGCACCATCGTTATAAGCCCAGCAAAAGTTTCATGCCCGGTCGGCTCAATTTGATCCTCCGATTGCAAAAAGCCGCGGAAGGGTTGCTGTGAATTCACTGACTCATCGGGTCTCAATTCAATGGCGTAAGAGTAGGTGATATTTAAACTATGCGCGTAGTCAACGCTAGTGCCAGCAGCTGGATCTAAATATTAAGAGAATAATCACGAGCTAGAGCATAACTTCATAAAAATGATTAAATTAGCAGATAAAACTTAAAGTAAGGGAAGGTTCATGAGTTGCTTGATCTTTCCGAAGCAAGAATTAGCGTTGCTAAAAGAACATTGTTTCTCACGGAAAATTTTTGAAAAGCGATAAATCCATCGATATCCGATCAAAAATTCCATGAAAAATAAAGATTTCTGTTTCACATGTTTTATGAGATAAGTTTTGTGCAAGAACAGTTGATTACTCACCGGTGCACGTATGTAAGCACATAATTGGACTGAGGGGACAATCTGGTACAAGTGGGCCAGCTGGAGATGAAAAACATAATTTTTATCTTAATCGATAAAACAACTTTCAAACATGTTGTAAACTTTACCTCGCCCGAAAACTAAACAGTTGTACCCGAAAACTATGCTCATTCATACTTATAAAACAATCTCAAGAATTTTTGAAAGAAAGTTAGATTTTTGTCCTTGATTTTGCTTCTTTTTCCCAGAAAATCTCCAATTTATCCCTTTTTAAATGGGTACCTATTTAAAATATCTGTAAGTGCGTCTCCCAGGGACACATAGGCGTGAGGGGTTGGGGCGGTTTACACCCTTCCAGAATCTGGAACACCGAAAAAATCGACGAACCCTTGATTTGAATTTTTGGTGCTATTTTTGGCAATTTTGCCCTAACTGACCCCCAGAATTTGGCTGCTGCCCATGTATGCCTGGAGGTAGGTATTTGTTTCGCAAGGCGGAAATTTAGAATTCGCATTTACAAAACCATTTGTTTTCAAGACGGAAGTTTTCTTAAATTCGCACATACTCAAACTAAACAAGATTGAGTGAAAGATAATTTTCATTACTCATTGCCTTCTGATCCTGAAACATAAACTATTTATATTGCTAACCTGAAAAAAGTTCGTCATTATGTTCTACCCACTGACGTCAAAAATTGCGAAACAAACAAAAAGAAAGTCAAAATTGGGATTCTGGAATAATACAGGGTGGCTGAAAGAAACGAATGGCATATTGATACCTATAACTTTTCTGATACTCATCCAAATTGGATGAAACTTGCTTTTCCCGAGAGCCTGTTACCTCTGCAAGAAAGTGCTGAAGTTTCAATCAAGCTGGTTAAGCTGCTCTTGGTTTACACTGAATTAAGCAAAAGTCGTTTTTTTCATCTTTTCTGAAGATCTTTAGCCTAAATACGTAAGCTACCTTTACAACAGTGTAACTTTTCGACAAAAAGAGATAATTCAACGCGGTTTGGTTTACATGTTGTCAAAATTATTTGCTTACCGCTCTGTCTATTCTTATTTTGATTGCTTCAGTCTGGGCGGAACAGCAACACTTTTATCACATCTTTTTGCATCCAAAAATCAGGCTTTTTAATTTGCTAGCAGTTCTCAAAGGGTGCAACCTTTGATTCAAGAAAAATTATTTTGCAGAAAGTTTAAATACCTCAATGCTAATCGCTTGCGTGATAGACAATTAAAAGGGCTTTAAAATGATAGAAGTTGAATTTTACTGTCCTGAGATTCTGTAAAGTTACAGGATTACAAACGCAAAGGTTACAAAGGCAAATAATGCTTCTGGCAGATGCTTTTGTGACCCAAAAAACCACTTCTGCTTAATTTATTGTAGACCAACAGCAATCCTATCTGCATAAATAAAACTTAGCCACGTTTTTGCGAAGGTCATAGGCTCTTGAACAAAGTAATCCGCGTTTAATTTGGTCCAATATTAAAGAAGTTATAAGGAGCAATATGCCATTCGTTTTTTCAGCCACCCTGTATATAGTCGTACATGTTTACTCAATTTTTGAAGATTCTCGTCGTTCCTAAAACCCCCGGGCGCACTTTTGATGGTCAGCCAGCAGGTAGGTAATTGACGAATATTGCATTTATTTATTCTCGGCACAAGTGATATGTTAACTAGTATAAGTGTATAAGTACATGGATGGCAGGCACATACGTGCAATGATTAAATCGATGGGGATTTGATGGGAGCGAAATCGCAAAGAAATCGCTTAAAATTCAAATACGGGGATCTGCCGGATTTTATAGGATTGGATTCTGAGGGTCTAACCTCCCTAAGCCTCATATGTAGTGGCAGGGTAGATGTACAGGGTTCCGCGTTATTATGTATTGAAGTCGAAATCGAATTTCGATCATTGAAATCGAATTTCGATCACCTTAAGCTTTATCGGATATAAAATTCATTTGATTTTTTCAGTAAAGCTACAGTACGCATTATTTTAGAATGTCAAGTGAGAATTAATTCAAATTTTCAAAAAAAAATTCAAATTACTGGCCGAAAAAAGCTCAAAAATGAAGGGTAAAACCTTAAAATTTAGGAACATATTCTATTTTGTGAGGAAAAGTATTTTTTTAAATTGTTCTACACAAATTTCAGCATATCTATGTACGGCGATGTGGCTTTTTCGTCGTGGTCATTCAGCGATTTTGTTAATAAAAACGCAGTAGCCTACACGTGCGACAATCATGATTACAGATGTACAGCATGGCCAATTTAGGAAGTCCGCCGATTCGGGGGTTAATTAGTGAGTTTTTGGGCCAAAACCACATCAAAATTCAGTATGAATGCTAAAATAGCGTTAAAACTAAGTTATTCGCAGTTTATGGTCAATTTTAAGCTATTAAGAAGAAATTTTTTTTTGATTTTTATTCATTTTTGGCTTGATTTTGCCTCACAAGGAAATTTCTCATTTTTCCGTTCCGGGGGTCTAGACTTACCAATCCCCCGTGCATGACTGGTCATGATTGATTATTGATTGATGAAGGAATGGTCATAGAAGGGCAGAACCGAGCATTATGAAAAATCCATTGACTTTTAAATTGTCAACAAAAGTGAACGGATATTTCAATTTTCTTCTCCGAGAAGACATAAAATTATCTATTGTCCTAATATCTTCCGAATACGAGCTTTCTATATCAAAAAATCATCAAGCTGCTTATCTCACAAGTGAATAATTTTTGACCACTCATGCTTATGAAATGTAATAATAATATACTTATAATGTAATAAAATAATACACTCAATTCTACAAGTAACAGGGGGTTAAGGAAATCACCCACCCAAAGTTGGACGTCCGTCCACCCACCCACTCCCCCCACCCAAAGTTGGACGTCCCCCAGCCCCCTCTTAAAGTGAGAAAATTTTTGACCCCCACCCCATTTTTGGAGAAAAGTTACGTTTTTTGGCCATTTTAATGTGTTTTCTGACGTTTTTGGCCAAAAATTGGAGGTCATTCTCCCTCCCCTAAAAAGAGCCGGGGCCCCACTCAAAATTTCGAAACTTTACATACATGCACTTAATACACTTACAAAGTAAATCGCTAACCGTGCCAAAGGAATACGGCGTCCCATGAACGCTTTGTATAGCATCAATCGCCAGTAGTGCCATGTCTCGCTATAATAAAACAAATATGGCTCGATGAGAGACAAAAATCAGATTGATATAAACCAAAGACCATTTTGTATATTTGATTCGAGTTACGATGATTTTTTTCATACCGAAATGGTCTAAACGACATAATGATTGATTTATAAGGTTCAAAAATCGCAAAATATGCATGCAACAGGGAGGAGTAGTGTCCCCTCACCTAAAATTGCCTGTCCTCTCCCATCTCCCTAAAGCCAGAAAATTTTCGATTCCCTCTCAGATTTTTGGAAAAATCTTGGCCGTTTTAGGTGTCTGGCTGTTTTTGGCCGGAAATTGGAGATCATTGCCCCCCACCCTAAAATGGCCGGGAATCCCCCACCCAAAATTTCGAGCCATTACATGTATGTCGCAAAAGCAAGTGTTCTTTCGAGTCATAACATACGTAGGTGTGGAGGGGGATTCGGGAGAGGGTTTAAGACCCTCGAGGATTCGGCAGACCCCCCAAAATCGATATACCTGCATTTTTGGCATATCTTCGATTTTTTAAACTTTTGCCCCATTCAGACCCCCAGAATTTGGTCGCTGCCAATGTATTGTCTGAATGCTATTTTTAACATTGACTGTAAAAAACACAAGTATTCTCTTTGTATAGAAATTCCACAAATAACGTTTACGGTACTCAAGGATTCAAGAGCATACCTGACGTTGATAATTCTCTGGTTTCTCTACTGAATGTCCCCAAGGCGATAGCCACATCTGCCCATATGAATGCAAAGTTAAATAGGCCATTAGCTGCGGTCGCAGAGATTTTATTGTTTTTGCAATTGAGGCAGTTTCGGTCTCAGACATCGGCATCGGTCCAGGGTAACCGTCAGAGCATACACTATCCTCTTCGTTAACAGCTAAAGAATGTTGAAATTAGGTTAATCTCAATTAGCGCAGAATAATAGTGACATTTAGTAATATTTAATTATAATAATAATAATATTAATAATAATAATAATAATAATAATAATAATAATAATAATAGTAATAATAATAATATTAATAATAATGATAATAATAATAATAATAATAATAATAATAATATTAATAATAACAACAACAACAACAGCAACAATACTAATAATAACAATAATAAGTCAACTTAAAAATGATAGTAAAATAATTGTTTCATAAAACGTTGTGTTTAACGAATTATAATTTTCCAATGCAGTGTACAATTTGAGCAGAAAATGAAAAAATTAGTACCAAACGAATTATGGGCGTCTGGTGGATCTAACATCGAAAAAATAGCGAGGAAAAAAGCCTCAATAATATAGTATCCTAAAAACTATTCTATTTTTTTCGCAAGCAAAATACAATCACAATACATTACCTGACAGGAAAAGTTTCCTCAAAATTTTAAAGCAGAAAGAAATCAAAATGTGTATCCGCATTTTTATTGCAAAAACCTTGATTGATATTTGCTGAAGAGACTAAGTCAAAAAATTTTTTCCAATTTGAAGGAATAGTATTAAAACTGCAGTCGCAAGCTTCCATCTTAGTAATAGTTAAAAAGCAGTGAACGCAGCACAAAGTCGAAGTTGGTAAATCCTTGAAACAACACAGTATAGACAAAAGATAAATGGAGTAATCATCTTACTTCCCCAGAAATAATCAAAGTTCCTGTTTGCATCAACGCCTACGCAGACTTTCCTTGACCCTTTGATACTGACCTCGTGCTTAGATAGGGTTTTTCTCCATAGGCGATTCTTAAAAACGGTAATCAAAAATACTTCATGATTTCAACGTTTGATGCTCCTGTACGAGGAAAAAAGCTTGAAAAATATTTATTGTTATGTAAATTTTCCTATATATTTTTCATGCCCTAACATTACTGTGTATATAATAAAGTTTACAAGTAGATAATTTATACAAAACAGCAATACGTTCTAGTAAATAATTTTTAGTGCGTGCATCGAAGAGTATATAGCAAGGTTATTCAAAAATGGAATAACACTAATTTCTTCTGTTTTTTACCAATTTATGTTCAATGACAAACATATCGCTTTATTAAGGCACAGTCCTACATTATTTTAGAGTAAAGCTTTTGGGCATTAGCATAGCTTGCCTTGTGGATATATCAACAACAACAACTTAAAGATGGGTAAAAATATTCGTGGTTTTGAGCGTTTTTCAGTGAGATCAACACATTGAATAGGAAATTTTTAAAAAATTCAACATGATTTCAATTAAATTGAGCAAATATGTTGTACATTAATAAATAAGACGCGAAGCGCCCAAAAAATTTTGGATTTATTAGCTCAAAAGTTGTGTAAAATCTATTATAGCCGTCTTTCAGATACGACTTGAGAATTTTCAATTTTTCCTTGGGGACCCTTGCAAAAAGAACTCTTCCTAAATTTTGGGGGCTCATAGATGCTCAGCATGGCCGATCAGGGGAGAGAGAGGGTAACTGGATCTGGGGGGTCAAAAAGTGAGCTTCTATGGGCCAAAATGTCATAAAAAACTGGTTTAAGCGCTAAAATAGCGTTAAAACTACGTTTTTACACAGTTTCTGATCAGTTTAAAGCATTTTTGGAATTTTATTCACTTTTCGTCCATTTTTAGCCTTCATTCCGCCTTGTTTTCCCCGGAAAGTTTTCCATTTTTCCATTCTGAGGGGTTCTGACCTCAGAAACACCACGGGAATGTTGAGGGGACAAATCCCCCTGCCTCCCATAGCAACGTCCCTGGCAACAGAGCCGTTTATTAAACTTAGAATGTTTGTCGTAGAACAGAAAATTTTACCGTTTCTTGGCTAAAATGGTAACCGTCCGGATTGACCACAGGAGCAATATGGAAATCTACTCTGTTTAATAATTGTCTGATTTGGCTATCGTTGTTGTAGCGAGTAACGAGCTAAAATTTAGATTCGTACAAAGTGGCAAACGAATCAGCAACAATCACACATAGTCGCAGAGAATTAAATATCTCAGAAACAAAACATTCGTGTAGACGGCCCGGAATTTCATTTTCGATTTTGTTGTTGTTGTTTTTTTCGACGTTTTGATGCCAACGGATAATGCCTAATGAAAAATGTGATGAAATGATATTTCTTCGCAAATAAAATAAACTTTTTTAAATTCTTTTTTGACCTTCCCAATTTATTCCCCTATAGCACCAGAATTTTTGTCTGTCATATAGTGGTAACAATGACAATAAGTCTTAATATGAAATGTCCGTTCTGAAAATCAGCTAGCAAATCTATTATAATACTCTTTCTGCCATAAATTTTTCGCTAGATAGCTTATTGTCCTATTTTTTGGAACAGATGGTCAAAAATTGGAATAAGCTAACAACGATACAGCTTTTTAGGAACAGAAGATTTTTAGGAATTCGAATAAGGATTAAATTTAAAAGCACTGGGCTCTAGCCGCTGCTCGGAAAGTACATACATAAAAAGCAAATCTGCTAATGAATAATTTGAATTTATTCTGAATCATTCTATACATATGTACACAGGGATCCTATCAACAAAACTTCTTATTGGTGAAATTAGTGTATGATAATTCAGCAATAAACGAACGCTTTAAAAAATTTATAAACATTTCAAAACATATTGATTATGGGAAGCGTAATATAAAACGATCGGAAATAAATCATAGATAGCGCGTTAGCGCGTTACCCATAATATACATGGGTACCCCCCAATATATGTCTACCCCCTACAGCTATAACGGGACACATCTGGGAGGTGCAGTTTTTTAATCGATAGATAATAAAAAAATGTTATGCACTCTTTTTTGTTTTGATTACAATCAATACCGGCTGTGTGAAGCAGGTGTAAAGTTTTGGCGTAATGTTATAACATATACAAACTTCTGACAGTTTTCTTGCCCAGCTTGTACACAACTCAGCATGGATGCCTCATAGAATTTAATAGTATAGAAATGTTGAGGACCGAATCATCTAGATATGCCATTTTTAATTCTTGAATTTTGCAATAGTTCAAGTGTGGGAGTGTAAAGAGTGCGAAAATTAGGGGGTGAAAAGACATATTTTGGTCGAGTTTTCGACTTGTTTATGTCTGCCAAATTCTTCGTATAAGAGTCCCCAAAAAACCTATTCATGGAAATATACTAGGGTTCAACGGCAACACGATGAAGTTGACCGCGTTCGTTTAAGATCAATATGGAGTTACTTATATTTTTTCAGAGGCCACAGAATATACTTCGATTTTTTGCGCTGCTCTGAGAAAGTATGATTTTTAACAGATTTTGCGACTATAGGCATATAAATACATAGGTAGCTTTTTCCTAGTTTTGTTTCATCGGACCATGTTTCTTTGCTAGTAACCAACGTTTAATTAGCATGATTTAAGTAAATCAGTCAGTAAACATATACGGTAACATGCCACAATAATGACATCAGTCTAAGAACGCGGAAAACAATATTGTTCTGAAGATCAGCATTATATTTTTAATAAGACAACCTTACCTTATTTAAACAGATCAAAGGTTTTCAGCATAAACTGTACGCAATTATTGGGTATAAAGAACACTTACGCTCAGATTCGTAATCCTAACGTTACATGGGACATTTTGGAAAAAACGCTTTTAAACTAAATTAAATTTTTAATGTATACTTCACATAATTATTGGGTGTAATGAAAACATACGGTCAGATTCGTAATCCTGACCTTATGGAACATATTTAAAAAAATTCAAGTCTTGCAACGCTCTAGAAATAAAATAAATTTGTAATGCAATTACACATTAACAATTAGTGCAAACTTTATATAATTCCAGGTGTGAGAAAACTAACAGTCAGATTCGTATTTCTGATGTTACGTAGAACATATTGGAAAAAAGCTTACGCAAGACTCTAGAACTAAAGTTAATTTGCAGTGTAAACTTTACACAACCACAAAGTGTAGAAAAGATTTTAGTCGGATTCGTAATTCTGGTATGACTCTGGTATGAGTACCAACATTTATGAAAAAATTTAGTCTCCACAATGACCTGAAGACAAATAAATATTAGATGTGAACCACTTCTCTTCACCACTGCTGAGTGTAAACATACGCGCCCAACTGGCGGATAACGTTCGTATCCTGGCACATTTTTAGACTTGAGATTATGTCCAGACTCATAACCGGCGAAGTTGGCAGAAAAAAATACAGAAACACATTTATAACACTCAATTTTTGACTTTACACCCCAAAAAGCTAAATATTGATGTAATAAACGCAATTTGCTGCGACGTGTACCCCTTAGAAAGTGCTTTATTTTTATTCTATTTGACCTATCCCGACTTCTGAACGGAGAAAGTGGCGAACAAAAAAATGGACAAAAAGATATTTTCCACCATCCAGCACATTTTAAACTTTAAAAATCTGAACCTAACTCCCCATTGAGCGTAAAGAAATTCCGTTTGGGCGGTTTGTAGCCTTTGAATCGTAGTACGTTTGTTTGCATGTGCAAAAGTTCTGTTCCGGAAAACACTTAAGATATTGACTAATCAAATAAGGGAAAGAACGTGTTTTTTCGCTCATTTTCCACCCCTAATTTCGAACTTTACTCCCCATGAATAACTCAATATTGCGTTTTTAAACGCAGTTTGCTGCAACGTGCAGCCCTTAAAAGGTACCTTATTTCTATTTTATTCAATTTATTTTGATTTATAAGCGAAAAAGTTGGCAGAGAAATGTTAGACAAAACCTATTTTTAAACCATCCACTAGAGTTTAAAGTTTAAACCCCTGACACTAACTCCGTACCCCAAAACTTTAAACGCTCATTACAAACTCAGTATTGAGTGTAAACAAAAACAAAAAAGCACCATCGAGTTTTTTGATAATCTATCGTTAAAAAAACCGCACCTCCCAGATGTGGCCCGTTATAGCTGTAGGGGGTGCACAGGTGTTAGGGGTACCTATGTATATTATAGGTAGGCGCTAACGCGCTACCTATGATAAATTGAGTCTCAAGGCATACACATCGCACTTGGACGCGTTTCTTTAAACTCATCACAGAGTTATTTCTAATAGTGTAAAGTTCAAACTCTGGAGTGAAAAAACACTTTTTTTGCCTATTTTTGGCCTACTAAAAACTCCGCTTATGAATTGAATGGTGCGAACTATTTTGAAGATAAGGTGCATATCTATGCTTACACATTGCACTCGACCGCGTTTTTTTACACTCAAAGCTGAGTTATTAATAAAGGTGTAAACTTCCAACATTGAAGTAGAAAAAGACATTTTTGTTAGTTTTTTGTCTGCCAACTTCTCCCGGTATAGATTGGGACACGACACTAATTTCAAAAAAATGTACTAAACATCAAGGATCACGCGCGCATGTGAGCGCGTTTAATTACGCCAAATATTGAGTGATCCTTAAGGTGTAAAGTTTACACTAAAAATTCATTTTACTTCCAGAGCGTTGCAAAAGGTTAATTTTTTTAAAAATATTCTCTGTGACGTCAGGCTTATGAACCTGACTGTTAGCTTTCTCTACGACCATTATTTGTGTAGAGTTTACACTATTGATTTATTGTAAAACTGCAAAGTTTACGCTAAAAATTCATTTTGCTTCCAGAACACCGCAGAACATATTTTTTCAAAATATTCTCGTAATGTCAGGATTACAAATCTGACTATTAAATTTCTTTACACCGAGTAGTTGTGTAAAGTTTACAATAAAAATTAACTTCAGTTATAGAGTATTGGGGAAGCATAATTTTTTCAAAATGTTCTGCGTAACATCATAATTACGACTCTGACTATTAGTTTCCTTTAAACCTAGTAGTTGTGTAAAGTTTACACTATCCATTTATTGTTGATCTGTAACGTTTACACCAAAAATTCATTTTATATCCAGAGCGTTATGAAACGTGAATTTTTTCAAAGACTTCTCCGTAACGTCAGGATTATGAATCTGACTGTCACTTTTCTCTGCAACCATTACTTGTGTAAAGTTTACACTAATAATTTATTGTAGAACTGCAAAGTTTACACTAAAAATTTATTTTGCTTCAAAAACATCTTAAAACATGACATTTTTTCAAAATGTCCACTGTAATGCAAGGATTACAAATTTGACTATTGAATTTCTTTACACTCAGTAGTTGTGTAAAGTTTACACTGCAAATTAATTTCAGTTCTAGAGCATTGCGAAAGCTTAATTTCTTTGAAAATGTTGTATGTAACGTCGGAATTACGGATATGACTGTTATTTTCCTCTACATCCAGTAGTTGTGTAAAGTTCGAACTATTTATTTATTGTTAATGTATAAGATTTATACTACAAATTTATGTTACTTCCAGAGCGTTGCAAAACGTGAATTGTGCTCAAAATATGTTCCGTAAGGTCAGGATTACAAATCTGACTGTATCTTTTCTTTACACCCATTAGTTGTGAAATGTTTGCACTGAAAATTAACTTTACTTTAGATTGTTGCAGAAGCTTATTTTTTCAAAATGCTTCATGTAACGTAAGGATCACGAACCTGAGTGTATAAGTATTCTTTACACCCAGTAGCTCCGTAAAGTTTACGGTGAAAACATGTGATTGGTTCAAATATGGTAAGGTTGTCTTCTTTGAAAAAGATAATATTGTTGCTCAGAACAATATTGTTTTCCGCGTTCTTGGACTGCTGTCATAATTATGGCATGGTACAGTGAAGGGTTAGGCCCAGTGAAGCTCAGTTGGTAATACCGCAAACTTTAGAAATAAATGATACTTAGCTGGTAAGGTTCAATTCCTGTGGTACCATATGTGCTTACTGACTGATTTACTCAAATTGTGCTAATTAAAAGTAGGGTAGTAGCAGAGAAAAATGCTCCGATGAATCAAAAAAGACGAATATACTGAGATTACGGATTATTAAGAATGTTAAAGGAGGGGACTAGGAAAAAGCTACCTCCGCATATGTCTAAAGTCGCAAAAATCTGTTACAAAATCAGACTTTCTCTAAGCAAGGCAAAAAATCGAAGTATATTCTGCGGCCTGCAGATTAAAATGACTATTGAACCAAAAAATAATTGAAAAAGCAGCAAGTTAGCTTCACAGTAGCTATGGGAAAGTAGATGGAGTAAACTAGGAGCAACTTTGTACGTGAAACAGACTAGATGTAGGTGCACTTGCATGCCCGCGACGATTGTGTGCACTAACCAATTGACGACAGGTTTGCTTGCTGTATAAGGCTCATGGTAGCAAAATAAGACACCGCTAAATACAATTGCAGTAAGTTTTCTATCAGTCGCGACACGATACGAAGCAAGTCAGCGTTGCAACTTGCAAGCAATTACCAAAAAGTATATGTTTTAGATTATGCTTCTACTCTCTTATGTGAAGCAATCCAAAATTATTTAAAGGTTACATTTTTTTCAGAGGCCGCAGAATATACTCCGATTTTTTGCAATGATTAGAGAAAGTCTGATTTTTAGCAGATTTTTGCGACTTTAGGTATATACATATGTAGCTTTTTCCTAGTCCCTCCTTTTACATCCTTAATAATCCGTAATCCCGAGTATATTTGTCTTTTTTGTTCCATCGGAGCATTTTTCTTTGCTAGTTTAAATATTAATATCTCTCACTAGCGTTTGGTACTTATTGATTTTATTTTTTACACCGATTAGATATAAGTGATTAAAGTGACAGCATGATCGACAATTTGTACTAAGGTATGCTCAAGGCCTACGACTATAAATCATAGGTAGCGGCTTAGCGCTTACCTATAATATACTTGAGTATCCCTAAAAAGTAAATCCCTCTACAGCTATGACGGGACATTTCTGTATTATGCGATCTTTTCAAAGGATAAATAAAAAATTCGCTGCTGGTATTTTTTGTTTTAAATCAATACCCGGTGTGTAAAGAGCGTCTTTTTCAAAATTTTGATCGGTCACACGCCTTTTCTGACTCACTTTTGCATTCTGTTTAGTCTGGTTTTTCTTAAACATCGACAATTGAGTAAGCTCAGAACGATTTTTTAAAATTTTTTATGACTTATTTTCAAAGTGGCAGTGTAAAGAATCTGAGGGTGGAAAGCAGATTTTGGCCTCTTTTTTGTCTGCCAACAACTCCGGTCACGAGTCTAAAGAAAATTTTTTTTCTCATTGAAATGTATTACGTCTCAAGGGCTACTTTTAATTTACCTGCAAACTTTTTTACACTCAATATGGACTTAGATATAGGGATCTGAACTTCACACTCTATTGACCGATGTAAAAACAGGTTTTGCCTGAGATATATCCGCAAAGTTCTCCGGTTATAAGTCGGGATAAGCTGAGTAGAAAAAACAATGTACGTTTCAAGAGCTACACGTCGCAGCAAACGTGTTAAAAAATTCAATATTGAGTTACTTCTGGAGGTGTAAAGTTCGAAATCAGGGGTGTAACATGATGCGAAAAAACGTTTTCTTCCCATTTCTTATTGGTCAATACCTCAAATAGGATGCGGAACAGAGGTTTTTTTCACACAAACGAAGTGCGATTCAAAGGCTACAAACTGACCCAAAGCGAATTTCTTTACACTCAATAGGGAATAAGGTCCAGATTTTTAAAGTTTACAATGTGGTGGATAGTGTCAAAATACGTTTATGTTCATTTATTTGTTCGCAAATTTCTCCGTTTAAAAGTCGGGATAAGTCGAACAGAATAAAAGTAAAGTACCTACTTCCTAAAGGGTACATATCACAGCAACAGCAAATAGTGTTTATTTACATCAATATTGAGCTTTTTCAAAAGGTGTCAAGTCAAAACTCGGGGTTGTTAAACTTATTTCTGTCTTGTTTTTCTCTCCCAACTTCTCCAGTTATGAGTCTAGACATGATCATAAGTCTAAAAATGTAAAAAGGGTCAAAGGTCGTACGTTAGTTGGGCGTATTTTTTACACTCAACAGTGGTGTTAAAAGGTTTACGTCTAATATTTATTGGCTTCAGGCCATTGCGGTGAGTAAGTTTTTTTCATACATATAGATTAGAGATGTGCCAGGCCCCGCCCCGGCCCCGGGCCGGGGCCAGGCTGGCCCCGGCGCCTGTAAAAACGATGAAAAATTAATGAAAATCGAACAAAATTAATCTTTTTTGCCGAATTACGCAACATAATATTTATTTATTCACAAAAATAAGCTAGATTTCGTTAAAATTGAGCTTAGGCTACTGTTGTGTTTCGCTTCAGGTAATCTAATAATCAAGATTTGAGTGAGCATTGAAACAATTCGATACATTCTTGAATAGCTTAGCTCAATTAACAATTTTTATTGCGAAAATAAGCACGTTTGACCGATAATTCTCCGACAATAAAGTTTAAAATGCAAGGGACTTTCACCAGTGTCTGTAAAATTGTTTTATAAATCGATGTATGTACTTATGTTTTGAAAAATGAGCTTGTTAAGCGAGAGTTGTAAACCAAGAGAAAAACTTAAAGTTTAAACATACCATTAAATTATGAAGAGAATTATAAAAGATTTTAAACTAGAAGAAAATGAAAAAGGTGGGATTTCAGTAAATTAAAACAAATTTAGAGGATATGATGAAAGATTATTGTTGAGAATAGGACGATCACGTGCTATTCTCAATGTTACTTTACGTGTAATGGTAAAATCTATCAACAGATAGATGGTGTTGCTATGGGTAATCCGCTTGGCCCAGTTCTTGCCAACATTTTCTTGAGCTATCATGAAACAAAGTGGCTCAGAGACTGCAATATAAAGATCAGACCCAAGTTTTATGTACGTTATGTTGATGACACATTTGTGGTGTTTTCTGACAGAAATCAGCCTACTAAGTTCTGTGATTACATGAATCAGCAACATCCTAATATGAAGTTCACATTTGAAACTGAATGTGACAAGAAATTAAATTTCCTTGATGTTCTTGTTGAAAGGAAGTCCGATGATATTGTGACATCATCATATCAGAAACCTACATTTTCTGGCCTTTATACCAAATTGTCTAGCTTCATCCCTTTTGCCTATAAAGTTGGTTTAATAAGGACACTTGTGAGTCGCATTTACATGATTTGTAACTCATATCAGACTTTTGTCTCTGATATTGACAAGCTGAAGCAGACTCTACTGCAAAATGAGTATCCCCTTGGCTTGATTGATAAGGTCATATCAGACTTTATGACAAAGGTGTATAATAAGAGTGATGAAATAAAAGTCGGTTGTGATAAATTATGCTATTCTCTTGTTTTGCCTTATACTGTGTGCATGGCTACAATGTACGCAGCAGAATTCTAAAGCTTATATCTGCATTTTACCCTCAGATTAGAGTAAGGTTCGTTTACAAACCTGTCATGTGTATAAGCCGGTTTTTCAAGAACAAGGATGCTGTACCTGCTAAGCTACTCTCAAATTTAGTATACAAGTATACGTGTTCTAGCTGTATGGCTGGTTACATTGGCGAAACTCGCCGACATTTTGGGAGTAGAATTGCAGAACATACTGGCATCTCATTTGCTACAGGAAAGCCAATTCAGGGTGATAGCTTATCTGCTATTCACAAACATGTCTCAAATAGCAATCATTCAATTACATCAGATTGCTTCAAGGTTATTAGTCGAGCATCCAACTCTTTTGATCTTTTAATCAAGGAGTCGTTATACATAGCACGTGATCGTCCTATTCTCAACAATAATGTTTCATCATATCCTCTAAATTTGTTTTAATTTACTGAAATCCCACCTTTTTCATTTTCTTCTAGTTTAAAATCTTTTATAATTCTCTTCATAATTTAATGGTATGTTTAAACTTTGAGTTTTTCTCTTGGTTTACAACTCTCGCTTAACAAGCTCAATTTTCAAAACTATTACCTAGTGCACAGTCGCTTCTACAGTTATGCTCTGAAGATGGCCAAAGATTTGGTCGAAACGTCAGCTCAATGTGGTAGAGTCGATAAACAATGGAGGAACAATGGGAGCGAATCACACCCTACTCCAGTAGCCTTGGTTGGTCAGATTGCTTCCCCCTCTGCTACTGAAGTCAATTTTCCGAATATTTTTGGTCAAGTGAGGCATAATGGGAGAAAATCGCCTGTCAATCAAACAACTTCAGCTAGTCAGATAACTTCTATTACTGCTACAACATCTAGGATGGGAGGAGGTAAGGGCGGGTTGGAGGGCCTGGTGAGTTTTAGACTTAAAAAGTTTTTCTTTATTCTTGCTTTTCTTTTCAAGATTCGTTTAAAGCTAAATATATTCACATATTTGAAGAATAAGTATGATCATGGAGTTGTGTTGCTATTGAGAAAAGTTGAGAAGCTTCAACTTCGCTATGATAAGCTTCAGTTGGATGTTGCATTTCTTAAGGAATGCATTGATAATGATTTACTTCCTAAATTTCTGGCTTTCAAGGTTTCTAATAGAATGCTTAAGCGTTCTAAGTGTTACATAACATGCCAGAGGCTTTTGCTAAATGAGGAATTGAAAGGTAAAATCAAAGAGGTAGAAAGAGTCCTAAGAGATTTGAAGGCACAGATAACCTTGTTTGATTCAAGATTATCCTGGCTGGATTCTCAGGTATCATTAACATACATTAGACGCAATGTGTCTAAATCTCTCAACCATGTTAGACAGTTGCATAGCAAGAAGGTAAAAAACTTGCTTATGCATAAAAGTGTTAATAGTATCGATCCTGACAAGGTTGTGGTTAATTTAAGTAACCGAGTTTTGACAGCTCATGAGAAGCTTGTCTTGTCTTATGGTATGAAGTACTCTATTACACCTAGGAAGATCGAATATGGTGATTATTTGCTGCCTTTTGAGAAACTGATGGGTTTCCTCAATAAACAAACTGCCTTTAAGTGTGATAATGTAAAAATGCAAATGATCAAGAATCAATTGCGTGACATTGCTCTTAGCTCATACTTTAATTATGATAAGAAGCATTGTGATAATCTATCAAAGCGTGACTATGAAATCCTCAGTAATCTGTCAAAAGACAAGAATATCATTGTCCTAAAAGCAGATAAGGGTAACCAAGTTGTAATTTTGAACAAAGATGACTACATCAGGAAGTTGAATGATGTCTTGAATGATATCTCAAAGTTCAAAGTCATTGACTGTAATCCTTGTCAGTTTATACGCTCAGTTCAGAAACGCATATCAGCCCGTATACTGAAGGTTCATAAGCAAAATGGACTATCTGCTGATGTGTATAAAAGTATAAATCCTGTAGGATGCAGTTATGGCAGACTATATGGCTTACCTAAGACCCATAAGAGAGATGTACCTCTAAGACCGATCTTGTCAGCCATCAACACTCCAACTTATAAGTTGGCTAAGTATTTTGTGCCGATCCTGCAAGACATAAGTACAAATGAATACACTTTATGTGACACTGGTAGTTTCCTGACAAGACTTAAGGCTTTTACATTCAAAAGCCATCATTTTATGGCTAGTCTTGATGTTCAAAGCTTGTTCACTAATATTCCACTCAATGAGACTATTGATATATGTATTAGGAAACTATTTGATGATCAAAATGTCATGTTAGTAAATAACATGAATTGTCATCAATTCAAACTGCTTCTAGAACTTGCAGTTAAAGAGTGTTACTTTACGTGTAATGGTAAAATCTATCAACAGATAGATGGTGTTGCTATGGGTAATCCGCTTGGCCCAGTTCTTGCCAACATTTTCTTGAGCTATCATGAAACAAAGTGGCTCAGAGACTGCAATATAAAGATCAGACCCAAGTTTTATGTACGTTATGTTGATGACACATTTGTAGTGTTTTCTGACAGAAATCAGCCTACTAAGTTCTGTGATTACATGAATCAGCAACATCCTAATATGAAGTTCACATTTGAAACTGAATGTGACAAGAAATTAAATTTCCTTGATGTTCTTGTTGAAAGGAAGTCCGATGATATTGTGACATCATCATATCAGAAACCTACATTTTCTGGCCTTTATACCAAATTGTCTAGCTTCATTCCTTTTGCCTATAAAGTTGGTTTAATAAGGACACTTGTGAGTCGCATTTACATGATTTGTAACTCATATCAGACTTTTGTCTCTGATATTGACAAGCTGAAGCAGACTCTACTGCAAAATGAGTATCCCCTTGGCTTGATTGATAAGGTCATATCAGACTTTATGACAAAGGTGTATAATAAGAGTGATGAAATAAAAGTCGGTTGTGATAAATTATGCTATTCTCTTGTTTTGCCTTATACTGGTGTGCATGGCTACAATGTACGCAGCAGAATTCTAAAGCTTATATCTGCATTTTACCCTCAGATTAGAGTAAGGTTTGTTTACAAACCTGTCATGTGTATAAGCCGGTTTTTCAAGAACAAGGATGCTGTACCTGCTAAGCTACTCTCAAATTTAGTATATAAGTATACGTGTTCTAGCTGTATGGCTAGTTACATTGGCGAAACTCGCCGACATTTTGGGAGTAGAATTGCAGAACATACTGGCATCTCATTTGCTACAGGAAAGCCAATTCAGGGTGATAGCTTATCTGCTATTCACAAACATGTCTCAAATAGCAATCATTCAATTACATCAGATTGCTTCAAGGTTATTAGTCGAGCATCCAACTCTTTTGATCTTTTAATCAAGGAGTCGTTATACATAGCACGTGATCGTCCTATTCTCAACAATAATGTTTCATCATATCCTCTAAATTTGTTTTAATTTACTGAAATCCCACCTTTTTCATTTTCTTCTAGTTTAAAATCTTTTATAATTCTCTTCATAATTTAATGGTATGTTTAAACTTTAAGTTTTTCTCTTGGTTTACAACTCTCGCTTAACAAGCTCATTTTTCAAAACTATTACCTATGTACTTATGTACCTTAAAAAATGCTAGGGTACGGCAACTTATTTTATCATCCAGATAGAATTCGTTTGCTTTAATATATGCGATTTTTCACTAATTTCGGGCACTGTGCGCCAAATAATAGAGCAAATATCTTAATTTTTGTGTGGTTTTCAATTAATTTTTTTAATATTATTTTAATTTGATTATGCATGTTCCCTACTCTTGGTAAATGATTTTTCGTCGTACAAGCATTTTTCGCCCCTATGATTTTGTTGATATTCTAGAGAAAAATGCAATGTAATCGTAATCTTTTGTATTGTACTGTTTTGCTCGTCTATTTCTTTCATCGAATCAGCATAAATACTATAGAAAAGTCATATTCTGTTCAGCTTAGCTTATTGTTTCCTATGCCTAACAGCTATATTCACAATTATTTATTAATTTTTTGTTTATTTCTCTTTTATCTGCTAATTTTTAAGTCTTTAATTCATTAAAGCAATATGTAATTGCTTACAATAGTAATACTAAGATGTTAGGTCAGTATAGGAATAATGTGGATGTTTGGTATAGCTTAGTAAGTATAGGGTATATGTTTTGTACAGGCCCTGCCAGGCCCCGGCCCCGGCAAAAAGAGCGGCCCCGGCACATCTCTAATATTGATCATAATATCAGAATGATAAATCCGACTAAAATCTTCTCACACTCAATGGTTGTATAAAGTTAACAACAAAAATTAAGTTTAGTTCTAGATTTTTTCAAAGAGTCCGATATAACGTCAGAATTTGTGAATTTGACTGTTACTTTTCTCTACACCCAGTACTTGTGTAAACTTTACAATATTTATTCATTGTTGATGTGTAAAGTTTGCAATACACATTTATTTTATTTCCAGAGCGTTACAAAACGTAAATTTTTTCAGAGTATGCTCCGTATTAAGAATCTGACCATGTTTTCTTCACACCTATTAGTTGTGTAAAATTTACACTGAAAATTAACTTTAGTTTCACAATGTCGCAAAAGCTTTATTTTTTCAAAATGTTCCGTGTAACGTCAGGGTCACGAATCTGAGTGTAAGTTTTCGTTACACCCATTAGTTGCGCAAAGTTTACGCTGGAAATATTTGATCTTTTTAAATAAGCTACGCTGGTCTTGCTTAAAAGAGATAATGCTGATGTTCAGAACAATATTGTTTTCTGCGTTCTTGGACTGCTGTCATTGTTGTGGCATGCTACCGTATGTGTTTACTGACTGATTTACTCAAATCATGCTAATTATAAGAAAAGTACTAGCAAAGAGGCATGCTTCGATTGAACAAAAAGGACGAATATACTTGGAATTATGAATTATTAAGGACATAAAAGGAGGGGACTAGGGAAAAGTTACCCATGTATGCCAGTGAAAGTTGTAAGAGTCTACTTAAAATTAGACTTGCGCTAAAAACGCTAAAAATCGAATTATTTTCTGCGGCCTCTGAAAAAAGCTCGCATTCAAAAAACATCGTTCAACGGATCAGAAAAAAGAGATAGGAAGCTTTGATGTGAATATCCGATTTATAGACCGTTTCACACAAAATTGTGCATATGTTTTAAAAATCAACTCCGACAAAAAGCAGACAGATTGCGATTATAGCATCTATCTAATATATAATTATCATAATCCACCGGCTTACTATAAAGAAAATTCTCAAGATTTATGCCCAAACTTATGTGAAACAAATTATAGTTTCTTATTAAAATCAAATTTCTCTAACATTTACATATTAATTGTCAATGGCTTCAAGAGTGAATTATGACAAGCGCACCATCTTAAAATTGCTGCCCCATAGCAATGCATGCCATGCTAGCTAAGAACGCACATTATGTCGTTTTTTGATTAGTGATCGCTTCTTTTCTAGGAATAAGCTATTCATGTCATCTAGTTTTACGTCGAAGGTGCAACTCCCTTCTGCATGCCGCAAAATATATTTCGATTTTTTGCGTTTTTAGCGCATGTCTAATCTTTAGTAGACTCTTACAACTTTCGCAGGCATACATAAGTAACTTTTCTTTAGTACCCTCCTTCTATATCCTTAATGATTCGTAATTTAAAATATTTTCGTCGTTTTTGTTCCATCAGAGCGTTTTTGTGTGCTAGTTTCCGAAATCTTCAATAATTATAAATAATCGTTATGTATACAAACTAAGATAGGTAACGCGTAAGCGAAAACCGAATTTTTCGCATGAAACAAGTTTAATAAACAATATTATTAATTGCTTTTACTTCATTTATCATGTACAAAGCAGTAGATATTGATAGCCATTCACGGCTGTGTATTCCAGCATCTATCCACACGCTTGGCTTAAGGTGATTCTTGGCATTTTTACCGATCTGGAGCACGCAAAATAAACAAGCAGATGAGAGAATTGATCAAAAAATACTGAAAGCAAACCTCAAATATGAGTAAACGAACAAAAAAACTTGATATGCGCATACAATTAATTACAGGAGGAAACGAAGTCACTGATGTCTATTTCATGTAACCTTGCGCGTGAAATTTTCAGACTAAACGACGATAATGGGTAAAAATGGCTTAAACTTATGCTACATTATTGCTAACAATTTAGGATAGTAAAACCTTATGTATTCCGTTTTTATTCAAGAAGTGTTTCGCAGTAGCAGGTTTCGTTAATCTATAGATATGCGTATGCTTGTCTAATATTATATCTCGGAATGTCTATTATACTTCCATCGACCCGTAAAGGACAAACAGTTGTTCATACGTGTGCGTGGGGTTGAGTGATAGACCCGCCCCCGAGGATCTAGTAGATCCCAAAAAATCGGTAGATCCCCGGAATTGAATTCTTGGCATGCTTTTGGGATTTTCGCCAGTTTTTACACCACCCAGACCCCCTCCCAGAATTCGGTCGCCGCCCCTGTGTGGTAACATATGTATGTTTAAGATGAGGCATATAAAATTAAACTTAAAAGTTACTTTCAATTTCAATATTGACCTATTCTCGTAGCTGTTTCCGATTGACTTTAGTTCAACAATATCAGCGTAAGTGCTTTGAAGATCGCGCAACCAATCTTCAATCTAAACTGCAACATAAATCGGCTTCATCCTAGAGTTTATTAAAATCACGACTAAAAAAAGATAGCGAAAGGATATCCCAGTAGCAGGTTTTAAGGACATTGTTATTTTAATTTTAATTATTTTCGTAATTCAACTGGACTTAAAAACGGAAAGCGTAAAGGGCTTAGTTGCAATCTTATCAAATACTGCGAAGTCAATAGTATCAAGCTAACCGTTGTATACACATTAATTTCAAATAGGTTGCACTTTTATTGAACAAATTTGGTTGCGCCGTAAGGGGCCCTTTACAATGAAAAATTGCCCTATGAAGCCCGAAAAAGATGTGCTCCGACTGATCACATATACATTAAAAACTAAATACAAGCAAAAGCGACAATAAAAACATTTCAGAGGTTTTTCACTTATCCTTGTAAAAATTGTGCGAAATTTGTGTCCATGTATACATCTAAACATTTTTACGTAGAGAAATCTGAAAACAGGTTTGAAATAATCGTGAAACTAAGATCTAGAATCATTGCAAATTGAGGAAGAATTTGTACGAGTAAAAAAGACTAAAAAGTACTCGTAAAAAATGAGTTTAAAAACTCATTTTGCAGCCCAACAAAAAAGAGTAATTCTATTAGCCCGCAAAATAAACACTTAAAGCTCCTTAAACTCGTAAACATGTTGCAAAAAAAGGAAAATAGTTTACCTGTGCCAAAGAATTGTATCGTCGCAAGGAGAACAAGTTAGTCGAATATCTGCGCATTCTTGAGCTAATATCATCCGATGGATTTAAGTTGGAAATATTATGTTGATCTCCATCAGCTTTGTTCGGATAATAAATGTATCTGGAAAAGGAGAACTGGCAATAATTTTCATTTGGAAAATGTGCCTGCAGTCTGTTTCACATAACTTCTAGCATAAATTTAAAGAATTTTTATCGACAGCAAGCCAAGGGTTACGAAAATTAAATATCAGACCAATGCTATAATCGCAATCTGTCAGCTAATTGTCGGAAATAATTTTAAAATTTATGACCGAACTTATTTGAAACAGGCTATAAGTGAAAAAAGTAAGTTATAATGCATCTATTTGATTTTAGGTTACAAGTTATACTCAATTTGAAATTTTCACTATTTTCCATTGCTAAATTAATAAAAAAATACAACTTTCGTAAACTAAAAAGTGCAGAGATGTCGGTCATCTACGCAAAACAAACATTTCCGATAACTTTTAGCAATTAGCTTCATTCCATAAATCAAGGCGCGTAATATCCAAAGAAAAATACACGTAATAAAAATTACTTGCTCAAATCATCAATTAGTAGCGATCTTTTAAAAAATTTCAGATTCGTTAAAGCATAGAAAATAGTAGTTGATCCTGGAGATACTGACATATCCACAAAGTACGGACGCTTCACTGCGTAGTGCCACTGATTAAATCCCTAAAGTGCAAGGAAACAGAGTGCTTAACAAGGTAAAAGATGTGCAGCAAGGCATGAAAGCAGAGTATACCACTAATAATAATAATAAAAATAATAATAATAATAATAATAATAATAATAATAATTAATAGTAATAATAATAATATTGTATATTAGTAATAAAAGTAGTGTAAATAAACTATTATTATTATAATTATCATGCTGTTACATTAATATTATAGAGTATTATTATTATCATGTTGTTACATTAATATAAATAATTTTATTATTATTGTTATTATTATTATTATTATTATTATTACTGTTATTACTGTTATTATTATTATTATTATTATTATTATTATTATTATTATTAGTTATTGTTATTATTATTATTATTATTATTATTATTATTATTATTATTATTATTATTATTATTATTATTATTATTATTATTATTATTATTATTATTATTATTATTATTATTATTATTATTATCATTATTGATATCATATTATTGTATTACTTTTATTATGATTATATTATCGTAATATTATTGTATTATTATTGTTGTATTATCGCTATCGTTTAAACAGAAAAAGTGAATTATCTTGTGTTTTATTTAGAATTCTATTTTTAATAGTATTTGTATTTTACACATACATATCATCACTGCATATCTAAGCCACATTGTATCGCCAAATTTTTACGTAAAATTTAAAAATAAGAGATTGCTTAGTCGAAAAGACTAAATCATATAATGTGAGAGTCTTTAAATTGCTCGAGAAGTGTGTTAAAGTTGAATCTTAGGGACAATAATAGAAGCATAGGTTTCATAGTGACTTTAAGTGAACCTAGCGTACGACAAACACTTTAAAAACCATTATTATTTTACAAAGCATCATTCTGCCTGGGGAATGAGTCTCAAATCAATCAAAAAATCCGCTATCCACGTACTAAACAGCATTTTTCACCGATTTTCAGTGCCTAATTTTATTCAGGATCATTTTTGGTGCAAAGAATATAGAGAAAAATTTCGAACTTTTTAGAATCATGTGTAAAAAGCTTATTTGCTGCGTAAATGTAACTAATTTAAACTCTAAATTTAACTAATTTGAACATTTTGCGCTGAGCATTAAAAAAATCTATGAAATTAGTTAAAAACACTGCTGGGGATTGCACTGTATATCAATATGAAAGTGGAACATTTTGAAATTTTTTTTAAAATTTTTCTCGATCATCGTATAGAGCTCTCTGAGATACGCTCAAAACTGTCTTTATTTTCGCCTATTTCTAAATAATACTCGAGATATCTGGCCTCGAAAATTTTCGGCCCTCCCCCGAAATAAAATCCTGGTTAGAGGCCTGATGATGATGAGGATGATGATGGTGATAATAATAATAATAAAATAATAATAATAATAATAATATTATTATTATTAGGGATGCAGAGGATACCTGCACCCGCACCCGCTATTACCCGCTTCTTTTTTGGTACCCGCACCCGCACCCGCACCCGCACCCGCACCCGCTATTCCGAAATTTTTCTACCCGCACCCGCACCCGCACCCGCTAAAAATATTATGATAAAACAGCGGGTGGCGGATAATAATAATTAGAATTTACGAAAAGACAAAACGATTCTGTGGCAGTGGCACGTTAATGAAAAAACCAAAATGTATAACAGTGTGTTCTAACGTACCAGTACAAATTGGAAAAGCGAACATCTACTTGTAATGAGTCATATTTTTAGGTACCCTCTGGACTGCAGATACATGTTCAAGCTCTCTTATGGTCAATTTCAATTATGCGAATTATGGTTTTTAAAAAGAGAAGGGTCTAGGTGCCAGTCTTTACATGCATCAGTTCAACCACTCTAGCGTGCGTAGAGATATTATGCAGCAATGTATTGTACATTGCTTTTTTAAGACGAAGTAGGACGTTTTGGCACTGCCGTTTTGGCGCCATACTCGTTGTAATATTATTAATTATTTACATTTAATTTATGATTAAAGTATAATACAGATTCTGAAAGCTCATTCAATTTTCTACGTGATGGTACAAATTACTTTTAAAATATCTTTGACTTTAATGAGATAATTAAACGCATCTAAAAATACACTGGATTTTCTACAGTTTTTCAGTCGTACACAAATGAATACTCGTCGATTCTGAATATATAATTTACTTAAAAATTGCTTCAAAATTAATGTACTTAGAATATTTTTTAAGTTGCTGGCGCGAAAACGTCCTAGACCCTTTTTAAGAAGAGAATGACAACAACAAGTGTCTAAACATTGTATTCTGCAAAGTGCAAATATATTACTCATATTGGTCAATGGTTCAATCATTGGCAATTTACTTATCTTTAGTTTGCAAATTTAATTCATTGAGAGAGTAGTCTGCAAAGAAAAAGACAATCAGCTTGAAGATTAATATGAATTTTGCACACAGTAAATAACTGCATTAAGCGGACAAAAAAAATGGAGCATTTTTAGCCCTATTTATATCATGCTATATCTCACTGCTAAACCCGCCACCCGTACCTGCTATTTTTAAGGTGCGACACCCGCACCCGCACCCGCTAAAGCAAAATTTTGGTACCCGCACCCGCACCCGCACCCGCTATTCCAAAAAATGTGCACCTGCTGCATCCCTAATTATTATTATTAATAATAATAATTTGGGGCGAGATAACGTTAGCCAACAGCCATTTATTACTGAAACGAATCAGCTACATAAAAATAACTATACAGCAGCAGAGCCTCTAGATTTCTAGCGCATCATATGCCTTTCTAGATGTGATGGTGGACCCTTTCAGAGGTCTGACTCTTTCTTAAATCCAGAGAGGTGTAGATGCAACAAGATTCTTGTGCCTCAAATTTTCTGTCTGTTAAATTAAGTTTTTAGTCATTTCGGCTCAAAGAAGCCCAGTTCTTGACCCCTCAGGCTCCTGGTGCGTAAAATTAAGGCAATCTGGTGGCCGAGCACCACGTTAAAAAGTGAATTAGTGGTCGTTTCTCATCGAGCACTATCCATTGGCATCAAAAAATCGTGAAGAAAACGATAAAATTTCAAAAATTGAATTCTGAGGGAAGTATTTCGGTTTTTTCTGGAGGAAGGGTATCCGGCCTTCTGGGGAGAGGTGCATACGCCCCACGCCCACGTGTTATGGGAAGCGTGATGCGCGGATTAGCTAACTTGTATGTATACGTACAAGATACAGCTAACACAAGCTTAACAATTACCGGGTGTTCAGCGATCAGGCTATCGAAATACGCATAATCAGACGACGAATTAACAAAAATACGGTAAACTTTATGCCTAAAAACAAATATAAAATGTGAGGCTTCATGGATGCACCGTTGTACGCTATACAAACATGAAAAAGTTTCGTGAAAAAAAACAAAAAAGCTTGTTCCCTGTACATATTTTCCATCGGGCTAAAGGGAATTTGCCAACAAACGGTCGTTCGTAGCGACGCATTCCATATTTGGTGCTAATAAAGAATTCAGAAAGTGTTCAATCTGCGCAACAGAATTATCTTTTAAATTAGCTATAAGGAAGCGCAGAGGAATCAAATTAATTTTTCACTATTTGTCTAGAGTGAGACTCATGACACCTACCATAATTTGAACCCCCAGATTACTATAAACCCCCAGAATTCTGTTTAGTAACATTTTTGGCAATTTAACCCATCCTGACCCCTTCAGAATTTTCTTGCTGCCTACGCATGCTCGTGACCATAGATGCACAGCATGGCCGATCTGAGGGGTCAAGAATTGGGCTTCTTTGAGCCGAAATGACTAAACAATTAATTTAAGCGCTAAAATAACATTAAAACTACGTTGTTACATAGTTTCTGGTCAATTTGAAGTACTTTTGAAGAAAATGGTCAAATTTCATCCCTTTTTTGCCTTCATTTTGCATCATTCCCTCGAAAATTTTTTTTCCATTTTTCTATTTTGGCGGAGGCGGGGGGTCAGGCATACATGTAAGAGGGGGATGGGGGATCCCCTAACCAAAGTCGGACGTCCCCCCAACCCACACTCCAAGCCAAAAATTTTTTGACCCCCTTCGATTTTTGAAAAAAATCGATTTTTTTGCCGTTTTCGGCCAAAAATTGAAAGCCAGTTACCTTAAAAATGGCCGAGACCCCCCAATTTAGAGACGTTACATGTATGGGGTCAGGCAGGACCATGAATACACAGCTTGGCCGATCTGAGGGGTCAGCCGGTCTGGGGGTTCAAAGATTGAACTTTTTTGGGCCAAAACGACCTCAAAACAAGTGTAAGCGTTAAAATAGCGTAAAAACTACATTTTCAGTTTTTGGTCAATTGAAGCACTTATAAAGGAAATTTTCAATTTTATCCGTTTCTGGCCTTCATTCGCCTCATTTTCCCCACAAAATTTTCCATTTCTTTATTCTGGGGGGCAGGAATCCCAACCCCCACGTGCATGTCTGGTCAGGATCCCCATGTGCATGTATGCTCGTGACAATGAACATCCTTCCTCACCCATGATAGTAAAGTCGTTTAGCGTCGTTCAGGAGAAGCGGTGAGTTATCGAATAAAATGCAAGCAAATAATAGTACTCTTAGGCAAAATAAACAAACCTGCACACTCAAATCACTAAATTCTCGAATAAATTTATTCATTCAGAATTCTTAAATACCTACGTATCTTGATTAAGCATGATAAAATCGTTCATACAAGATGCTAATAAAACTTTAGACAATTCAGCCAGACGCTTTAGTTTTACTGATAAGAACGCATCAAAATAAACGCAACATGCAGTGCCACATTCAAGTTATACAAGTAATGAACTGAAAATTCTCAAGCAGCATATTAAGTCGTTATATAAGTATTGCGTAAGCGTAATTGAAAGAACTAAAAAATTCTGGCGACGCATATATGAACATTATCGGAATCATGAGTAAATCGCTAGGTCAAAAGGCAAGGTCAGCCACATACGTGTTCTCGGAGGGGGTTAGGGGGTTGAACCCCGTAGAATGGCTGCGACCATACGTGGGCAGCAAGAAAATTCTGGGGGGGTGCAAGATTTTTTTGAAGGTCAAAAAATGGCCTTAAAAATGGTGGTATGGCGATAAAAACACCATTTTTCGACGTTTCTCATCAAGCACTATCCATTGGCATCAAAAAATTGCGAAAAAAACGAAAAAAAATTTTCAAAAATTGAATTCTGGTGGGGGTATTTTGATTTCTGGGGGGTATTTGGTTTCTGGGGGTGCATACCCCCCAAACCCCCCACGCCCAGGTGTGGCTGCGACCCCCAAGAATTGTCGATTTTTCGGAAAAATTGTGAAAAGTGTGCTTTTTGGCTCAAGTCTCAAATTTTTGGCGCTTGGCGCCATGTACGAGTACACGTTTTTTACTATACTTTGTTTAAATTTCTCGATTTTTCAAATTTTTTTATCTTCTAGAAAGAATTAGCATTGCCTGAAGCTTCTGAAAAACAGTGTTTTTGACGTGTACCAGAAGTTTTCAGCCAAAAAAGGCACTTTTCAAATTTTTTTGGGCCTGACCCCCTCCCAGAATTCCCATACTGTCAGCCAGCAAGAACTGGTCACTTTTCAGTTTTATCGACCCAAGTACATACGTATGTATCATAGAAGTGTTGAAATAGTTATTAGAAGCCTACAATATACCTATTCAAATAGCATGAAAGCAAATATATAAATTGGACATGACGATTCCAGCATTTTGTTCAAAACTTCTGAATTTTCTTTAATTGCGTCAAATTGCATTGTTTTTTTACCTACGCTTTCTTCTTCGAGTAAAATTTGCAGGTCTTACTGAGTTTCCATGCTTCTGGTAGGGACTATGAAGTCGGAACCATCTTACGAAAAATTTTGTTAGATACGAATTGGGCCGAAGGATGAGTACATAATACAAAAACAATGGATATTTTGAAGCACTAGGTAAGTACGAAAGCAGCAAAAATTTCATAGCTAAAACTTTAAGACACAAATGGAAAATTATGCAAGCAGGTACCTACCTAAACTTGGACGTGAGCGTTGGTCAATTTAGCTAATACTGAACTACTAGATTTTTGATGAAGGCGGAACTTCTCTATAAGTGAGAATCGAACTATTGTACGAGTATTAGTGATCCATACTCATCTACTAAGTATACCTATATAGTTCAGTACAGCAGCACAGGCATAGTGAACACCAACTTTGATTACTAGATTGCAAGTCCTTCATTTTACTTCTCCCGGGACGGAGATCGTAGCTTGTTTTATTAATTGAAAATGTTTCCAAAAAATATGTGCATTACTTTTAAAATAAGATGGTACGTTCACTTCAAGCACCTCAAAATTCGCATATTTATTTTTTCACTTCTATATAAACACTTTGGGCTAGATGATAAGCTATTGCCCGATATAGATGTAGGACAGTGGAAGGCTGATAACTGATTTATTTGAAAGAAAATTTTAACAAGAGCACAGAATTAGACATAGACCCGGCAAGTTCAAAACAAGCGCATGACTAGTAATGCGGAATCGAAAAATCTAAGCAGACGAAATCAAAAACACAATACCGCACAACTTTCGCAAGCTAATGAATAAAAGCTGCAATGCGTATAAAATGCCCGTAATTAAAAAACTGTATGCATACACAGCATGGCCGGTTCGGAGATTAGCCATAGCAATCTGAGCTAAAATAGCCTAAGAAATCGTACAAAGGTTAAGGTTTCTGGTCAATTCTTAGCTCTTTTGCAGGAACGTAAAGACTTTTATGTCCGTTGTTGACCGTAATTTTGTCTTATTCATGCCAGAAAATTTTCCAGTCCGCTCTAGGAGTCTGCACCATACGTGGGCGTGAGGTGGAGGTATGCACCCCTCAGAAGGCCGAATACCCCCCAGAATTCAATTTTTGACAATTTTTGTTTTTTTTTGTATTTTTTATGCCAATGGATAGTGCTCAATGAAAAACGTTGAAAAATAGCGTTTTTTCGCCAAACCATCATTTTTAACCCAAAAAACTTTAAACCCCAGAATTTTGGTGCTACCCATCTATGGTCTGCCCCTCAAAACCCAGCCTCCCTCACGTGCACAATTGGACTAGTCAAAGCATAGCAAGAATCAAATTTTCAATGACAGGCAACAATTTATCGTAATTATGGATATACAACATTTTCATAAGAAAACTTAAAAGAAATGTCCAAAACGCTAGTTCAAGTTATCGAGATTTCGTAGATTATACATATATACAATACTGATAAATTCCAACTGGACTATCATAGAAACCTAAATCAAGCCAAAATAAGTAAAAAGTAGCCATAAAAGGAAACCGCGGCAAAATCGTCTGAGCAAAAAGGCATGTGAAAAAAGCGAAAGCATAATGATCTGTGTAAAGATATCTAGGTGATGATTTTTGATTCGATGTACTACATCGTTGTTACTCTGTTGTACATACTTACCAACATAATTGATTTTACATTTTTAAAAGAAACAAAACTCACAAAATTTTGTGCACTGAGTTATAAGCGTGTTAATTCCAGCAAAATTTAATCATACCTGTTCAACAGGTGCATGGACATTCTAAACAGAAATCTCGTTCAAATTGAAAGGATGAAAATGGCATTTACAATGTCAATTACTTTTCATCTTACCTAACTGTTACACTGCACGTTTCCAAATTTTCTAATACCAAGCGTACACTATCATGCCAGGTATGCTTATTCACAGCTCAGAAAAACATATTCAGCACGAACGAACGCAGAACTCAATATATAATTGAAGTGAATATACCCTTAGTTAACACAGAATGTTACCGCTACAAGTGAAAAATTATAAAAACGATCAACTGTTCAATAGCCGTGTAGATAAGCCGCAGATTCGGCAGCTGCTTGTCTGACTTCGGGCTCAGGTTCTTTTAGCAACAAAGCGAGACCTGTGAAAATAATACTTGAAGTGTTTTTATTTTAAATAATTATACATATAAATAACAAGAATACTAATATTAATCCATAATTTCTTACGCCTTATGCCTGTATTGTTCTCGCCTCAGAAAATCATAGGTAGCGCGTACCTATAATATACTTAGGTACCCCCAACATACGAGCCCCCTACAGCAACACTGGGACACTTCTGTATTGTGCGACTTTTAAAAAATCGGTAATAAAAAAATTCGCTGCCCGTGTTTTTTGCCTTTTAACCATTACCCGGTGTGTAAAGAGTGTGTTAAATTTTATTCTAACTTTATAACAAATGGATTTTTTTAAGTTTTGGTCGATCACGCGATTTTTCTAACTAAATTTTGCACTGTTTAGTCTAGTTATTTAAAATGTAGGCAATTGAGTAAGCTCTGAACCGTCTTCTTAAATTTTTTTAAGTTATTTTTCTGGAGGGACAGTGTAAAGAGTGGAAAAATCTGGGGTTGAAAAAACACATTTTAGTGAAGTTTTCGACATGTTTATGTCTATTTGGATAAGAGTCCCTCGAACACCTATTTATGGTACCTGCAAACTTTTTTACACTCAATACGGATATGATCTGAGGGTTCAATTTTTACACTCTAGGGGATAGTTTATAAACAGGTTTTGTCTCAGATTTCTCTGTCAACTTCTACGATTACAAGTCTGGACCAATTAATAGAATAAAATCAAAGTAAGTTGCAAGGGCCATACGTCGCAGAAAATCGCGTTTGAAAAAACACAATATTGAGTTATTCCTGGAGGTGTACAGTTCGAAATCAGGGATGTAACATGGGGTGAAAAACACGTTTTATTCCCTTTCTTGATTGGTCAATATCTCAAATATTTTGCGAAACAGAAGTTTTCCACACACAAAGGTACTACGATTCAAAGGCCACAAACTGGCCCAAACCATATTTCTTTACACTCAAAGAGGAGTTAGCTTCAGATTTTTAAAATTTACAATGTGACGGATGGTGAAAAAACGTTTTTATTCCCTCTTTTTCGTTCGCCAATTTCACCATTTAGAAGTCAAAGTAGGTCTAATAGAATTGGCTTGATTGATAAGGTCATATCCGACTTTATGACAAAGGTTTATAATAAAAGTGATGAAATAAAAATTAGGTGTGATAAATTATGCTATTCTCTTGTTTTGCCTTACACTGGTGTGCATGGCTACAATGTACGCAGCAGAATTCTAAAGATTATATCTAAATTTTACCCTCAGATTAGAGTGAGGTTTGTTTACAAACCTGTCATGTGTATAAGCCGGTTTTTCAAGAACAAGGATGCTGTACCTGCTAAGCTACTCTCAAATTTAGTATATAAATATACGTGTTCTAGCTGTATGGCTAGTTACATTGGCGAAACTCGCCGACATTTTGGGAGTAGAATTGCAGAGCATACTGGCATCTCATTTGCTACAGGAAAGCCAATTCAGGGTGATAGCTTATCTGCTATTCACAAACATATCTCAAATAGCAATCATTTAAATACATCAGATTGCTTCAAGGTTATTAGTCGAGCATCCAACTCTTTTGATCTTTTAATCAAGGAGTCATTATACATAGCACGTGATCGTCCTATTCTCAACAATAATGTTTCATCATATCCTCTAAATTTGTTTTAATTTGCTTAAATCCCACCTCTTTTATTTTCTTATAGTTTAAAATCTTTTATTATTCTCTTCATAATTTAATGATATGTTTTAAACTTTGAGTTTCTCTTTGTTTACAACTCTCGCTTAGCAAGCTCATATTTCAAAAATAAAGTACTTTCTAGAGGTATACGTCACAGCAAATTAAGTTTATTTACATCAATATTGAACTTTTCCAGGAAGCGTAAAGTCAAAAAGTGGGGGGGGTGTTAAACGTGGTTCTGTCTTGTTTTTCCTGTCAACCTCTCCGGTTATGAGTCTGGACATGATCAACAGTCTAAAAATGTACCAGGGGTCAAACGCGATACGTAAGTTGGGCGCGTTTGTTTACACTCAACAGTGGTGCAGAGCGGTTTACATCTAATATTTATTCGTCTTCATATCATTGGGGAATTTATTTCTTCATAAATATTGATCGTAATATCAGAATGATATTAGTATTACGAATCATACTAAAAACTATGTGGTTGTGCAAAATTCACACTGAAAATTAATTCTAGTTCTAGAGCGCTGCAAAAGCTTAAATTTTTCAAAATGCTATATGTAACGTTAGAATAACGAATCAGACTGTTAGTTTTCTCTACACTCATAGTTGTGTAAACTTTACACTATTCATTCATTGTTAATGTTTAAAGTTTACACTACAAATTTATTTTACTTCCAGAGCGTAGCAGAACGCTATTTTTTCAAAATATACTCGATAAGGTCAGGATTACAAATCTGACTGTATCTTTTCTTAAAACCCAGTAGTTGTGTAAAGTTTACACTGAAAATTAACTTAATGTTCTAGAGCGTTGCAGAAGCTTAATTTTTTTCACAATGTGCATTGTAACGTCAGAATTATGAATTTGACTGTTAGGCTTCTCTGCACCCAGTAGTTAAGTAATGTTTACACTATTTATTTATTTTTGATGTGTAAAGTTTACACTACAAATTTATTTTACTTCCAGAGCGTTGCAAAGCATGAATTTTTTTCGAAATATTTACCGAAAGATCAGACAACGAATCTGACTGTATGTCTTCTTTAAACATAGTAGTTGTGTGAAGTTTATACTCAAATTTAAGTTTAGTTTCAGAGCATTGCAAAAGCTTGATTTTTTTAAATGTTCCATGCAACGTTAGGATTAAGAATTTGAGTGTAAGTGTTCTTAACACCCAGTATTTGGGTAAAATTTATGCTTAAAACATTTGATCTGTTTAAATAAGGTGAGGTTGTCTTGTTTGAAAAAAGATGATGCGGATGTTCAGACTAATATTGCTTTCCGCGTTCTTGAACTGCTGTCATTATTGTGGCACGTTACCATGTGTTTACTGACTAATTGAATCAAATCATGCTAATCCAAAGTAGTGTACTAGCAAAGAAAAATGCTCCGATGGAACAAAAAGGACGATATACAAAGAACGCAAAAAATCGAAGTATATTCTGCACCTTCTAAATAAAGCGTTCATACACAAAACGTTGTTCACTGACTCAGAAAGAGATAATAAGGAAGCTGATGTGTTTGAATAACCAATCTAGTTTCTTATCAATATCGAATCTTTCTTTCAATATCTAACCAATATTTAGTTACTCGTCATGGCTCCATAAATGAATTTGGACAAGCACACCATCTTGTTGATAGCTGCCCCATAGCAATGCGTGCCATGCTAGCGTAAAAATGCATTTGATGTCATTTTTCCATTAGTGATTGCTTCTCTTTTAAAAATAAGCTGTTCATTTTATTTATTTATAACACGTCGGAGATGCAACTCCCTTCTGCCAAGCCACAGAATATATGAACTTCGATTTTTCGCGTTTTTCAGCGGAAGTCGTATTTTTAATAGATTCTTACATCTTTCACAGGCATATATAGGTAACTTTTCCCTAGTCCCTTTTTTCATTTCCTTAATGATGCATAATTCCAAGTATATTCGTCCTTTTTCTTCCATCGGAGCATTTTTTTGCTAGTGTATGAATAATCACCCCTGAGCTTTGCTGGTCCGCGAAGCCAGTATAACAACATAGTTTTTTAAAAAATATATTAAAAATATACATTCAAATATAACTTCGATTTTTAGGATATATTTTTACAAATTTCCAATATTTTTCATATCTATACATTTCTCTATATTTTTTAATATTTTTATACATTCTTGATATCACGACGTCTAATGTTATAACACTGGCCATGTGAACCGTATCCAAGCTAAGAGTTAGATACGCATGCATTTTTGCGACTGCCACTAATTTAAGACAGAAGCAGCCGCTTGGCGTGCCTATTTAAAAACACAATGGAAAATAAAATGAAATCATCATAGGCTCGTCTTTCAAACTATCATTTATAAATGGTCTAGATGTCTAAAAACATCCAAGAAAGATCGATCGATTTCAGTTGAGAAAAAGTGACAATGCGATGCGACACCACACTATTTAATAATTACCTGTGAAAATCAGATCCTTCGATATCGTTGTTCTTTGATCTTGAGGAACATTGCCAAGCAAGTAACCTCAACGACAAAACAAAAAGTAAAATATATACAAAAAATGCACATCTACGGAAATACCAATAAATAATGCCGCATTTGAGCGAATCTTCATCGATGAGCTTTTCAGATAATTAGCGCAACATAGCGCATAAAAATTGAGCCGATCCGGGTAGAAATCAACCTATAATATGTAAACGTAAAAATATGTAAAATGCAAAAATGTAATGTTAATGATAAATAATGTAAATAAAGTAATAAAATTAATAAATAAATGAATAAAATAACGATAATCAATGTAAAAAATATGGTGAAATAGAATTAGATAGTTCAGAATATGCAGATGCTCGTTTAAACAAATGACGTGAGATTTCAGCAAGCAATCATCGACAAAATAACTTGGGCACCACAATAGAAACGGACAAGATTTAGAAGCTAAATTTTGAAAAATAAGGATCATAGTATTAAAGCTAATAAGTAGATAAAGTCAAAAATGTAATAAGGCGATAAGCGAAAATACAAACACCATACAACATATGTAAATATTAAAAGCTGCTAAAAGAGGCTTAGAAAATCGTTAAGCATACAAATATTGTTCTTACCAAAAATTTGGTAGCCTCTTTGAGAAACTGATGGTACGCTGTAGGCAAAAACCCGGCGAAATTGCTTGTTCCGGATAAAGACACCAGTTTCCTATAAGACTCCGCCTCGTTATCTGTTTTGTTCATATAAATGGAAATCGAGCCAGTCACGAATGCACACGCCTAAGAAAGTTCATTATATGCATATGTACACGTAACATGGAGTTTAGGGATCCCCCACCCAAAGTTGGACGGCCCCTTTATCCCCCTAAAGTCACAGAATTTTAAACCGCTGAAGTTTTTGGAAAAAATTGCGTTGTTTTGGTCATTTTGGCCAAAACTTGAAATAACTTACTCCTTCCCCTAAAAATGGCCGGGGCCCCCAACCTTAATTCCCAGCCGTTACATGTATGATTACACGAGTAAGTAATTTCGACAGCTGTTAAACGGACGTTGCCAGAACTTTGATATTGTCCAAAGAGGCTAGAGTAAATGTGCAAAGATTTTTTGAGAGCAAAAGCAGTAATATCAAAATTTTCTGAGAACGTCCGAGAAATGCTAAAATAGCATGAAAACAATGTTAACAATCCAGTTTCTGACCTATGCAGAATTTATTCGATTTTCACCCATTTCTGGCTGTAATTTATGCCGTATTTTCCTCTGAAAATTTCCTGTTTTCCATTCTGGAGTCTAGATGAGACATGCAGGTGTAGGAAGGCTTGAGGGGTGGAAAAATGAGATATTTTCTCGGAAAAATGAGGCGAAAAACGGACGAAAATTCAGAATTTTCTTCAAAAATTCCTTAAATTGACCAGAAACTGTGTAATAACGTATTTTTGAGGTCATTTTGGTCCAAAAAATCTCAATTGTTGACTCTCAGACCAGCTGACCCCCAGATCGGCAGTACTGCGCATAGTCTAGACCATACACGGACAGCATCAAAATTCTGGAGGGGGTCAGGATGGGTCAAATCGCCAAAAATAATACTAAAAATCGAATTCTGTTGGGTGTACAGTAATCTGCGAAAAGCTTTTCAACTTCTAGGGGGATACAAATACCCCACGTCCGTTGGCTGCATGCAACCCATTTATAACCGTGCAAAAATATTATGTCAGATAGTCGATCTGATTTTAATGCCTCACAAAAAAATGGAGAAAAACTCTTAATATGTTTCCAGAAATTTGACGAGTTCAGTCATTTTTGAAATAAAATTGAAGAAAGCAATTAGAATTTGCAATGCTCTAGTGACATATTAATAATACATATCATGATGACTGCCACTTAGAACCGTACCGTCCGAACTTCTTCAACCTCGTCGTTTAAATGTAACAGCAATGAGACAATGTTACTATGAATTTGCTCGACGTACAATTCAGTACACTCGAATCTGGCCAGATTTCCAAATAGCGAAAAGGCAACAGCTCTTACCGCACCGCTAGACTAAAATAAAAACTTTCAAAATGATAAAATTGCCGCATAGCCGCAGAAAGAAATATTACGGCAAACCCCACTGACACTTATGCAAACAAGACAGAACCCAATCATAAAACGAATGATTCATCACAAAGATAAACTTAATGATACATAGATAAAAAATGTTGAAAGTTCGAACATTAATAATAAGCCGATTACCTATTTTCGTCATAACACAAAATTGACTTATGAAATAAATTAAGAGTCAGAAGCCAAGATGAGTGCAACTTAAACTTGAACATAACAGCGATTAAGAGTTTGCTATTGTTTAATAAAGCTTTAACATAAATTCTCGCATTCGTTGCACAGCTGAATCCCAGGTGCATAACTAGCATATTGATGACGACTCAACAATAATTTAGCTCATAGAACACTTCGATAAAAACATAGTGGAAATACGTCAATATCATTATACGCAATTATAATAATCTACTGTATATTTGTGAAAGTGTGTTTGTATGTTCGGGGTTGGCTCCGGCCCCATAGCACTTGGTGGGCTGACGTTTTGGCCCGAGCTCGGCCTACCGCTTGGGGGTGTAGTAGCGGCATTTGAATTTCACCAACCCCACTCATGCACCCTGTACGACGGTGAAGCGGGAGGCGTCCCTATGCTTAAGCATGGCCGATTTCGGGACATTGCCGATTTTTTTTGCCAAATTTCGAAAATCGGAATAAATTCAGTTTACAATATTTTCGGGTTACGGTACTTTTGCCGTTGCATGCGTTATAACATAGGATCGGACGTAATCTAGCCTACATAATGCTACAAGATGGGCAATGCTATACGGTACAATGAAGTGATATAAGATACCCTGTCTGTGCCATAACATGCAGTGATATAAGATAGGACATACCCTCTGCTATAACATATAATTGATATAAGATATCACTTGATATAAGACACCCTTCGCTACAACAAACAAAAAATTTTTAAAACATCAAAAATATGGTTTGACCAAAAAAATTCCAAAAACATTTCCAGAACATCCCGAAACATCAAAAATATGATTTTGGATAACGAATTTTCAAAACCATTCTGTAACGTCAAAAATATGGAATTGATCAAAAAAATGTACAGGGGTGAAGCGGGAGGTGTCCCTATGCTTAAGCATGGCCAATTTCGAGACATAGCCGATTTTTTGCCAAATCTCGGAAATCGGAATAAATTCAGTTTACACTATTTTCGGGTTACGGTACTTTTGCCGCTGCGTGCATTATAACATAGGATCGGACATAATATAGCCTACATAATGCTACAAGATGGGCAATGCTATACGGTACAATGATGTGATATAAGATACCCCGTCTGTGCTATAACATGCAGTGATATTAGATAGGAGATACCCTCTGCTATAACATATGAGTGATATAAGATATCACGTGATATACGACACCCTTTGCTACAACAAACAAAAAATTTTCCCCAAAACATCAAAAAAACTTTCCAGAACATCCCAAAACATCAAAAATATGATTTTAGCTAAAGAATTTTCAAAACCATTCCGTAACGTCAAAAATATGGATTTGATCAAAAAAATGGTTGACAAAAAAACATTTAAAAAAATCCAAAAAGAAAATATGGTTTTTACCAACAATGTCTTTTAGAAATATCCCAAAAACATCAAGTCCCGAAAAATAAAAAATACAGGAGACATCTCGATTCCATATAGCTGTCAGGCCTAAGTTTAGCCCGGGCAACGCCGGTTAGCTCAACTAGTATTAGATAATACAAATAAGTACATATACATAATGGAAACATACATGCACATATGGGGGTGATTGGGTATTAACACCTGCAGGGTCAGCCGGACAGGTACTGTCCGGCGATTTTGAGCTGATGAAACGTTTTTTGCATTATTTTTGAGGTCAAAAGCAGTAAAATTGTTAAAATTGGTATTAACACCTGCGTTACGCGCTGGATTAGTATTGAAGTACTTTTCACTCGAAAAGCGTTCAAAATGTTTAACTTTTTGCATTTTTTAGTGTTAAAAGTGTTATAATGCAGTCAAAACGAACTAAAAATGATTTTAAAGTGCGATATTACCACGAATAACCTTTTGTAGGCTATTTCGACCATTTTCACCGTTTAAACAGCAAAAAAATCGCGAACGTTAACTTTACTGTTTTGGATTTTTGAGATTTCACCCCTGCCGACCCTAACATTGTGCACCTATGAATGGAAACCCATAATCCCTGTTTGTAATGCTCAAATATCTGTATCTTCTACATCATACATATATGCGTGTACATGCTGAGTCAAATTCAGGAGCGAACACCGACAAAGAGGAAATTTTATTTTTCTCAATTACATTGAACAGACTGTTTAAACAGTTTTTAGAGCACATCTGAGCCAGTTTTACTTATTTGCTTTTCCTTGTGAACGCTTAGAATTAATTATGTAAATACATAGATGAAAATTTTACACTTTTCTAGTCGAGCTTGTGCCAGAAAACCAGCTAAGGCAGATAGTTTAAACGAAAGATTTCGAAATTTTCAAAAATTGTTCCTTCTCTACAACATAGCGCTCGTCGAGAAATGTTAAAAATACCATTGTGTTTGCCTATTTTATTAAGGATTTCGACATACTAACTGGCCTTAATATCCTTAAAAAAAGATGCTGGATTAAGGCCCGCACGATTAAGGCCCGCACACATATGTAAACACACGACTTCTATTAAATGCGTAAGTTCGTTATTTCATTAGATATTAAATCTGGAACGAATTATCAAAATATTTTTAGAAAGAACTAGAGATGTGCCGGGGCCGCCATTTCTGCCGGGGCCTAAAATTGTGCATTAAAATATGTAATTGAGATACCGAGTCGTGCGAATATGGCGCACTACTTAATGAACAATTGTCTGATTTTCTAAATACCTATTCTACTGTTTCTAGATCCATATTTTGAATGTATTTTACTCTACAATTGAGTGCTTCTAATCTTTAAAACACGACTTATTCGGTTTGTCATAGGTGAAAACGCAATGGAACAACTGTTTGCTGGTTTTCCGGTAGCACGTGAGACTACCGTGGCATGTGTTTTTTAGTTGAGCTTTTAACCTACACAGTATAGGTTGCACAGTTTTGTTTGTTTTCTTGCTTCACCTTTATTATTCTGCTGATTACTTAATGAATTGTTGCACGATTGGTCTGACTGTTTCCAAAAACTAATCTTAGCCCATTTACACCTTTCAACTTAGAGCACACACCTGCTCATCGCAATTAATAAGTCGTTTCGTTAAACTTGAGAAAACTTTCTTTAAGGTCCGTTTTCTCTTTTTCACAACACTTATCTGTTTACTCGCTGATTTTGATTCCCCATATTTCTCCTCCATTAGTCAGCTTTTAATCAGAGAGGATGTATTACTGAAATTGATTACAAAATCAGATCCTATTTAAGATATTTTTCGAAAAAAGTATCAGCAAGAAGTTTTCAACAAAATTCGAGTACTTTTTCTTTGTCACAATGTGTTCCTAATTTATTACCTCGATTCGAATTCAATCTGTTTGACGTACTTATTTGTCACTGGATTTCTTATATACGAGTATGCATTACCTTAAAAATAACACAGATAGCTTACTCTTCATGCTCTTTAGGAATAATTATTCATCTGCTAGCTTGGAAATTGCTAATGCTTGGAAACGAATAAAGATCTTTCTGCTTTCTGACTGATAAAACTTCTCTTTTCGCAGTTATTGCATAAATTTTAATTGTTTTTGCAGGCCCCGGCCCCGGCGCCGGGGCCTGGCACATCTCCAGAAAGAACGTTGCCTAAGAACGCAAATAATTACCTTTTCAAAACATGGTCTTATCCGTAACATGACGTAGACCATCATTTTTTCGATATGGGCTTTTGATATCCTAGTGGTAAGGCGGCCTAGGCCTTGCATCGCTTCAAGCGCAACTTCATCTAAGGAAAAATTTATTTTCAAATGTAAAAAATACATAAAAACCATCGATGTTTCAGACAATGCTCATTCTTTCTGGAACATGGAACACTATAAATCAGAAAAAAATTGAGTAAATTGATCAAAATATGTACAAAAACACTTGAAACAATAAACTTTTTACGATTCCTTCGGAAAATCGACAAATCTGATTGAGGAAGCCAGCAGCCAATCTGGGGGTCATTTTAACCCCCTGAGAGCATGTATATACGTGCGGTGAAGATCCTACTTAATCAAAATTAATACAAAATAAAAACCCTTTCCCAAAACGTAAACGAATTGAATTTTCGACATATCGAAGCAGATTTTAATAACTTACCCTGCAATCAACTTTTTAATGAAAATGTCATACTGTTTTGCATACTTTCATAGGATGAGCATCTATTGCATTGCAAAGTTACAAATACGATTATAGATCAAATTTTCAACAGTTTGTTCCCTAAAAACTTGAAGTGCTGTCTACGTTGTTAGAAAGATACGTATGTGCGCTATTTCTTTACCATGTCGCAGTTTAAACCATTTTTTGAAATCATTATCACCATTTGCGATAGAGCACAAAAAATCTTTGATAACATGGATAAGAAATTACCTTTGTGATCCGTCGGATCTTCCAAACCTGCCATCATCGCCGACGTAACAGTTTGAGAATATTTCTCGAAAATTGCATCCGAACAATGCGTTACGTATCCCATGCCACGAACTGAGATCTAAACACGCATGATCGAAAATATTTCGTAAGAATTTTGGCAAAAAAAATTAAAATTACGATACTCTGAGAGAGAGGATCTAATTATTTTCGGTTGAAAATCACATATGCACACTAAGGGCGGGGGTAGGGGGTATTCCCCCTGCCAGGACTTTTTGAAAGGCATACCCCCTTAGGTCGTTTTGGGACCAAACCTATTGCTCGAAGCATGAAAAAGCGTCAAACGACGTCCAACAGTGCAATTTTAAGTACAAATACTCATTTTTCGAGCAATAAAACGTTCACCTCGTTGGTCCAGATACTTTTCTTCCATTATTTCGTATATATTTGATATTTCAGGTCATTCTATCGCCCTTATCGATATTTGTTTTCATTAAAATTTAAACACAAAATTCATAAGACTAAATTACATACTACGAAGTGAGTATCAAAATTTGAGATCAAATAGCAACAATTAGTATTCATTTACCTCTCCCCAAAAAAACTCGGCCCCCCGGAACTTTTGACCGTGTGCATGTATGAAATAGACACATAAGGTTTTCATTTAGAAAAGCAAGTTTTCGCCTACTTTTCTAACGCACAAGCTTGTATCAGCGAGGCCAGCCATCAACGTCGTGATCAGCATTTCGATCAACTCGTCGCTCTGCTGCTGGCAATATTTGACAAAACTGGAGAAAACAGAGGCACAAACGACGCGAGCGCCGTCTACCTTGCTCTGCTGACTCTCTTTCAACAAATGCACGACCGGCTCGATCAATTCTGGGTTATTCGCACCAAGCGACTTGGACACGCTAGACACCTTAATGAGTTCTTATGGAACTATATATAGGCAGGGTCATACTTAGGAGGGTGGCGGGGGTGGCCGCCATACATGGCAGCGACCAAATTCTGGGGATCTGGGTGGTGTAAAACTGGTAAAAATACCAAAAACCTGCCAAAAATTTGATTCTGGGGTTCTATCCATTTTTTGGGGTTCTACCGGATTCTGGGGTTCGAAGCCCCCTCCAACGCCTATGTGTGGTGGCCGCCCCTTGGGCGACAAAAAGTAGGCAACATAATGCGCGGAAGGATGAAAAAAGACATGTCTTTGTCTAGGGATCGGACGAGGGTTGTTTTTCCCTCGGCCGAGGCCGAGGGAACTTTGAAATCCTTGCCTCGGCCGAGGCCGAGGGCCGAGGGACCGAGGATTTGTAATAGATATAATGAGTATATGAGTACAGACAATATAGGACATATATGCTCCACGTGATATGGGTACAGTAGAAAAGGATTGATTAGTGTAATATAGTTCAAAGCTAACAAGCTATTATTTAAATTTTATTCAAAGGTAGGTATCACACATTCCCATACGGGGAGCTGAGAGGGGGTATTACCCCCACCTCAGGGTCCGAGACTTGAATTACTGTCAGACGATTTTGAGCTATCAAACATTTTCTGCAATGATTCTGGGTACAAAAGCAGCGAAGACATTAAAATCTTTTCGGCGTTTCGCGCCGACTAATACACTTCTGTTTTGTTAACCGATAAAATACCTAGAATGAACTTAAAATGATCTGAAAAGTCAAAAATTTCGATGAATTCTTATATTTTTTACTTTCAAGAGTGACGAAACTAGTCAGAATGGGACAAAATGTAGTTAAAAAGGCAGTTTTTCACATTAAAACATGTTATATAGGATGTTTTATCCATTTTTCATATTTGACCTGCAAAAAGGCTAGACTCTAAATTTAGTGGTCCTAAATTTTGGGATTTCACCAATTGCCAATCGTCTTGATCATTCAGCTCGTTTTCGCTATCACTATTTTGTGTGTTCTACATATCTTTAAAATGGCAGAAATTGCATTTCAAAAGGAAAAATGTCAATTTTTTGAGACTGCGCCGTTTTAAGATGATTCTTAGTGATTTTTGCCCTTACAGACCCAGAAATTAGCTAAAATACACTACCAAAAGTCGAACAACTCTGTTTTTACCACACTTGAGTCGCTACTGTACCATATAACAGTATCAAAAAACTTGTGTATACAAAATGTCAAAGATTTTTGGGAAGACAAAAACTGTAAAAAGGTTTAAAATTCCCAGAAATTTTTGGCGCTTCTCGCCGAAATGAGTAATAGTTTGTCTATATCTTAGAAATGGCAGAATTTGCATTTAGACTGGAAAAATGTCAAATTTTTCGGCACTTCGCGCCGTTTGGAGACAATTTATAGTAATTTTTGGCGTCAGAAACAGTGTTTTTTTGTACAAGGTCCGTTTGAACATGTACAAAGATGGTCCTTAGAAGTCTTTCTACATTTTGTACGCGCAAATTTTTGAGCACGGTAATATAGTACAGTTGCGATTTTAGTGTGGTAAAACAGGGTTTTCGATCTTTGGTAGAGTATTTTGCTAATTTCTGGGTTTCTGACGCCAAAAATTACTAAAAATTGTCCCAAAACGGCGCGAAGCGCCGAAAAATTTGACATTTTCCCATTCTAATTGCAACTTCTGCTATTTTAGAGATATATAGGACAAACAATTACTCATTTCGGGGCGAAGCGCCGAAAATTTTCTAGGAACTTTATACCTTTCTACAGTTTTTGTCTTCCCAAAAATCTTTGTATATTTTGTAAACACAAATGTTTGGCTATTATAATATGGTACAGCAGCGATGTTAGTGTGGTAAAACCAGAGTTGCTCGACTTTTTGTAGTGTATTTTAGCTGATTTCTGGGTCTCTAAGGGCAAAAATCACTAAGAATCGTTTTAAAACGGCGCGAAGACCGAAAAATTTGACATTTTTTCTTCTGAAATGCAATTTCTGCCATTATAAAGATATATAGAACACACAATTACCCATTTCGGCGCTAAGCGCCGAAAATTTTCGCGAATTTCAGACCATTGCGATTTTTGTCTTCTCAAAACTCTTTGTACATGTACAAAGACAGTCCCGAAAAGTCTTTGTACATCAGGAAAAATCTTTTCCTAGTACAAAAAACACTAGTCAGAAATCCAAAAATTAGCTAAAATACATTACCAAAGATCGAAAACACTGTTTTATCACACTAAAATCGCTACTGTACTATTATAGTAGACTAAAATTTGCACGTACAAAATGTACAAAGACTTTTGGGGACCATCTTTGTACATGTACAAACGGACCTTGTACCAAAAAACTGCTTTGTATTGAATTTACTTTTGCGATCATGTCAATAATGACACATTGCCTTTTTAAACTATTTGTTACGATCAGGTGGAGGGCATGCAAGAAGCAGCCAACATTTTTGAATTTGCCAATTTACATCGCTTTAACAATATTAGCCCCGTTATCACGAATGACGAGCTGCACTTTGCTAAGTGAATTAAAATCTAACAGCACCCTTTTTAAGGCAGAAGCCAAATTTTGCCTCTATGATTCTCTGAGAGCGGTAAGCGTTTATCAACTGCCGCCTTAAGTGCCCACGTTTCTTTATCAATAAAATGAACCGTAACCGCCATATAAGCATCTATGGCTGCAGAGCTCCACATATCCGTTGTTATCGAACAAAACTTTAAACGATCGGTGCTGTATTTGTGCTATTTCGGTATTACTCAAAAATGCAAAATTAAAAAACCCTCGGTCCCTCGACCATTTTTCACCTTACCCTCGGCCGAGGCCGAGGGATCTCAAAAAAGACCGAGGATTACCGAGGCCGAGGCCTCGTCCGATCCCTATCTTTGTCATAAAATCGTTAAATTTTCGGCGCTTTGCGCTAATGTTAAGTATTTTTCGTAGTTTTACCTCAGACTCGACCGAAAACGACATTATTTCAATTATTTTAATCAATAGAGCATGTTAAAAAACGTCGGGAAATGCGGTTTTTAATAGCTATCCAGCAAAGTTTCCAATATGCAAACTATTTTATCCTGGGTATGTCTCCCTTGGGCAAATCCTGGATAAGGGCTTGTGCTAACATAATAGGTATGCGTGTTTTACGGTAGATCCCGGCATGTAAAACTTGAAAATTCTGAAATTTGCATCAGACCCGAAAAATTTTCTAGAATGCCTTTTTGGCTGGAAAACGATGCGTACGTAAGCGTCGAAAGCACCATTTTCGGACGAACGATGCTATCCCGTTTCAGAAGGTAAAAACATACAAAATTTTCGAAAAAGCTCAATGACATTGAACGAATTAGGTTAAAAAAGGCTGTGTTGCGAAAATTGATATTTACCAATTTCTATCCACTTTAAACAGCAAAAAAATGCATTTTGCTTAGGTATTTCTAATTGTTAAAAGAAAACCTAATATAAGACTCTTTTTGTCTCCCTTTCGCATTATGCTTCACGCAAGTTTCCCAATTTTTTCTCAGGTCTTACAAGACCCACTTCGAAATAAAACAAAATAAAATTTTAAATGGCTGAGGATCTTAGATTCCCACAAATGCGCCAAAATAAAGTAATAAAAGTCGATTAAGGTCCTTCTTCGCGATTTCAAAGTTCGAGAAATTTTCTGGTGCATAAAACTCGATAAAGAGGAATGCCCGTCGGAAATCATTGTGAGAAAAGTAAGCATCAGACATGCACAGCATAGGAATTCTGGGAAGGGGGCTAAATAAGTAATTTTTTGGGCCCAAAAAATGGTGGGTAAGCGTCAAAAACTTCGTTTTTTGGCGAATCTGACGATGCTTCATCTTTCTAGAGCACCAACTCATAAAGCAATTTTAAAAAATCGAAGAGATTGAACAAAATATAGTCAAAACACGAGTATATGGCGCGAAGTGCCGAAAATTTGACACTTAAAGCATATTTTCCACAAAGTTTTGAAAATTTTTGCAAAGTTTTGAATAAACCGCCAATTCTGGGGGTTGAAACCCCTTAGTTATGTATGGTAAGCAGTGATCGTACGGGGTCAGATTTTCACCCCCAGTCGAAGTCGGGGATGAAAAACCCGGTTTTCGGGGTCGGGGTTGAAGATTAACATTTAACACTGCATGATTACATACCAATTTAAAAAGGATAAAAACGATACTTTCACTTGTTTGTAGAGCATACTAATAAAGCTGGTTATGTTCAACATTTTATTTTCATTCCAAGTTCAAACATGATTTCAGCAATTTAGCATTGTATGTAAAGTGCCGCTCAAAAGTTTAAGGTCACTTTGATTGATTACTGCCAAATCCATCGGGTTTTAAAATCGCTTTTACCTGTGAAATTGAAAGGCCTAAATTTCATTTTTAAAAAAAGTTTCTAGATTAGTTTTCTCCGCTGATTTCGAAAAAATTAGCCATTTTTAATATTGTTTACTACTAGCTGATTTATTACGGGTTGATTCCGCTCCATTTTGCTGGTCTTTTGATCAAAAATCGCGTCTTTGTTTAAGGATACTAAACTATTCCAAAGAGTGATAGCTGGATGTTTCAATATAAGTTAATGTGTCATAAAAAATATGAGACACAAACAGTTCGATTCCTTCACTGATCTTCTTCAACCCGAAGCGGTCCTCTAAATTGGCCACTAAAGAACTATGTGGTATAAAGCGAACTTCTTTAAAAATTGGCCTCTGACCGCTCCTGGCATGCAGGGTGAATTGTCTATTGACTGTGGACCATTGGTTTTTGAGGCAGACAATTGGTCGGTATCTTTGCCGCATAATTGGATCGTCATAAAAAGTCTTTTTGCGATCGTGTTTATCAGAAGAAAACGTGTTGATTTTTGCTCGAAATTTCGTTCGTTGGACTTTTCTCGATTCTTCGAAGGTTTCTTTTCCTTGGGGACTGATATTCGATTATTTTACTTTGAAATTAAGGGGTTTCGTCCGCAGACGGTCAGACAAAATAAAATGTCACATGCATGGCCGGAAGCGTCAAACACAGAAGAGAATGCAGTGCTTTGGTCTGGAGTCCATTTGGAGCCATGATGTTGTGATTTAGTTTTATTTCCTTCCAACCCAAAATTTACAACCACTTCATATATTTGCTTAATCAAGGAGCACTTAGTTCCTTCTTTGGTGACTGCCTCGAAAGAAACATCCAAGACATTTTTTCCAGAAGGTTGATAATCCATAACACAAGGCAAAAACCACTGTAGCATATTTTGTGGGGAAGGAATTGCCTTCATTATTCTGACCCCTACAGTCCCAGGAACTCAATCCAATTAAAAATATTTGGCGAATTATGAAAGAGAGACTCAGAAACATAATTCCCAAGTGCATTTTACGAGCAAAAATGATTGAAAAATGAAGGAAATCTAGGGTTCAATCCCAAAGAAAAAATGCGTCAAATTGATCAATTCGTTAACACTTTGTATACGAGCATTAATTCAAGCTAAAGGCTATCAGATTTCCTTTTAGTCGATTCGGTTTTGTTGACTGTTAATTGATGATACTTGTTATTTGAGGTTCTGTTCAATTTTAAAACTCTTGAACAATAATTAGTTAAGAATTTACGATTAAAACAGACACTGCGTTAAAATCGTGGGTGGCCTTGAACTTTTGAACGGCACTGTACGTGTTAAAAACATGGCGACTAGGCGTATGTTTTATTAAATATCGCGAGTGTCGAGTAACATATTCATTATGATCGTGAATGAATCATTCTTGTTTGGTGTTTGCCGAATTTATTTGCTATTTACACAATTCTCCTAAGTACCGAAAAATCAAATGCTATATTCCTTCCCCGAAAAAAGGTTCAACCCCGAATCGAAAAATCTTGCCCCCGGTCGAGGTCGGGGTCCCCGAACGATCACTGATAATAAGCATTATGGTCTTCAAAAAACGTAGATCAAAAGAAATTCACAAATCGCATCACAACTCTGGATAAAGTCAAAATAAAAAGGATGGCAGAATGAGAAAAAGAAAAGCGAATAAAAGGCTTTATTATTAGGTACAAATATATGTATTCCACAAATAGGCTTGAGATGATCAAGTACAAATTATATGTTCACTTGTACTCGGAAACATTTTTTCACAGTACAGTAGACGAATCCAGCAAACTGATGTCTTTTCCGCTTCAACTGCTATTTTACATTTACTGATACTGTTTTTTGTACGAGACAAAGATTTTGAGGTTCGTGCAAAGATTTTTGGAGCCATCCTTGAACAATGTACAAAGACTTTTTGGAGCAGTAAGATAGTAGTTTTGACGCTTCTTTGAGTATTTTTCAGTAAAATTTCAAAAAAATTGCGGTCATTTAGCTCAAAAGCGCGGGTATTAAACACCTCAAAACCAATCTTTGTATAATTTCAAGCATCTTTATACAGACTCAAACATCTTTCGCTCTATTTCTATTTTCTACTGTTTAATATCGATTTTATGCCGAAAAATAAGGGCTATTTGACAACTTTGCACTGTTTTCCGCCATTTGAAGATAAAATTGACTTGTATCTTTGTGTAGCATTGAATCCATAAGCAAATCAGTGTTTATTAAGATTCAATCTGCATATTGCAATAAGTGTATCATTTCTGATTGTGTAATACAAGTTACTTTAACTTTCTGAGTCGATTTTTATCTGTAAATTTAATCAAAAATTGATAACAATTTCGGCGCTTCGCCACAAACTGATATTATATGCTTAATTTAGAACGAGGTATTAGTTTTTTGAACAGCATGTAGGTCGAAGAGCACAGACTGATAGTACATAAAAAAAGCAATTATATTTTCAGACAACCTAAGCAGCATCTAAGAGGAAGAAAAGTTTTAGACGTTAAAGCCTTGAAAACAGATAAAAAATAGGATGGCTCGAGCCAAAGTATAACAAATAATTTCTATGGCATTGTTGCTTTGAAAAAGAGGATGGTTTACTGAGTAAGTGTTTGTGGTGATCATGTTACAAAATAGAAGTGATTTGCTTTCTTTAACATTAGTATGTAGAAATAGGTCAGGCCACGAACTTTTGCATCGCCCCTTTGTATGTAAAAAATGTTTCGGTCGTACAAAGACTTTTCTGGTGATCTTTTTACATGTACAAAGATGCTCGTACTACAAAAAACAGTGACCACTCATATCGTAGGTCCACGACCACAACAGAATTATATTTCTAATTCCATGTTGTACACAAATTGTAAACAGTAAAAATTTCTTTCACGTTGTCCATTTTATTTAAAAAAAACTCGCTAGCGTAGTACATATTATACACATGAGCAAATAGGATGAATTGAGAGGATCGAGGCAAAGCAGCAAGGTATGTATAATTAAATTATTTAAACACTGAAGTAAATGAGTAAAAAGCGCTTACAGCATCACTGTAATGAGATGGGTCATCGAAATCTGACCAAGTTCGATCATCAATGGTCAGAAATACCGGATGTCTGGCAAGCAAAGATTTCACAGCTTCTCGAACTACCGAAGCTGGCGAGTTTTGCCGGCAAAATTCTTTTAAAAATAAACAGTTTGTATTCCTAACATACAGGCTCATAGGAAGGGGTAAGAGGGGGACTTACCCCTGCTGAAGGATTCAAAATTTAGCTATGTACTGTCGAGCGATTTGAGCCAAAAAATGGTGTACGATTTGACCCAAAAATAGTGCATGTTCAAGTGATTTCGACGTAAAAAGAGTCAAAAGTCAATTTATTGTAATAAAAATTCTGGATTTTACCCCTTCCTGACCCCAAAATCTAAATTTTACCCCTCCCTGGCCAACCTGACCTTTTGCATCTATGATTTCTAAATTTCATGCAAAAGCGAATTAAAATAACCTAAACACTTACAGACTTTTCAGCCAAATAGCCTGTGATAAAATGTTCGTTAACAATAGAAATTCGTGAAAGTATAAAAAACAGATGTATATTTCACATTAGAAACAGGAAACAGAATCATATTTCGAGTAAGAGAGTTTAATTTATAAAGAATAAGCCGCCGGCCTAAGAGCATGCAACAGGCTAAATAACGTTAATTAAACATCGAATTGATATAGAAAAAAGCAGGCCAAAAGTTGGTGTATCATTTTTACAATAAGCAAGAAAGCGAATTCAGTTATGTACTCGTACAAGGCCGTTTTTCAGAGCGGGCGGTTAACCCCCTTGACCGAAAATAATTTTTTAAACGGTAGGATAATGCACAAAGATTTGAAAAATTGCACCTCTTTGTTAAAAAATCTTTAAATTTTCGGCGCTATATGTAAACGATTTTCAATAATTCAGTATAAAGTGCGAAAAAAACCGACACTTTAATAACAGTTTAAAAAATAAAAGATAAAACTTAAGTTATGGTTGGTTTGACTTTAAAAAAATTGGTAGCTTTTCAGATTAAAAATAATCAAACGCTAATTATGGGAGGTTTAAATGAAAATATTTTTGACTACATAATGTATGTATTTTGTGATTGAGCAATCTGTCGAGAGAGTGTGAGTGAAAACCACACAGTCCCATAGGTAGGGGGTGAGGGGGGTATTACCCCCACCTCAGGGTCCAAGACTTGAATCATTGTCAGACGATTTTGAGCTACCAAACATTTTCTGCATGATTTTTGAGTACAAAAGCAGCGAACATATTAAAATTTTTTCGGCGCTTCGAGCCGGCCGACTACATAATACATTTCTGTTTTTTTACCCATAAAATTCCTAGAATGAACTTAAAATTATCTGAAAAGTCAAAATTTTCGATGAATTCTCATATTTTTTACTTACATGAGTGACGAAACTAGTCAGAATGGGACAAAAAGTACTTAAAAACGCAGTTTTTCACGTTAAAGCATACTATATAGGATGTTTTAGCCATTTTTCATATTTGACCAGCAAAAAAGGCTAGACTCTAAATTTAGTGGTCCTAAATTTTGGGATTTCGCCCCACTCTGAACTTTCGACCTTGGGAAACTACGGTGAAAACCCAAGATTTCAGCATTGAGCAATAAGCCAGTCAGGTCCTCGAGTGTTACTGAAAAAGCAATCAAAGCCTTATGTATAAAGACATAGAATAAATTATAAAGAATAAAGGAACGAAAATAGAAGCTGATAATGTAGCTAGACGCGAGAAATTCAAAAATCGCTGACCAGTAGTACCTGCAAGGAACGGGTTAAAATTTTTCATTTAGCGTGTCGGATATTTCCGGGCCAGAGCAGGAGAGGGAGGCAACCTCAAACTTTCAGGGAACGTCAAAATTTCAGTGAAGGGTTAAAATCAACAAGTCGGGAGATAGCTAGGTACTTTGTGAAAAACGATTCTACAGCAAAAAACGATGGTACCGCTCGAAAACCATCGTTTTCGAGCACTTATGACAAATACGACCAGGCCCGTATCTAGGATTTTATTTGGGGGGGCCGAAAATTTTTGAGGCCAGATATCTCGAAAACCATTTAGAGATGGACGAAAATAAAGGCAGTTTTGAGCGTATCTCGGCGAGCTCTATACAATGGTGACAAAAAATTCAAAAAAATTCAAAAATTTTTCACTCATATTTCATATTGATATACAGCAAATTTATCATTTAAGCTGATTTCTCATCACTTAATCGACGAATTAATTCTTATATCTTGCCTTTGCACTTAATCATTGTGCTTTACAGAGAAAAACAATGCAGATTAATGAATAATGCGGCGCCAAGGGCCGAAAAAATTGACATAGTCTGCATGTCAAGTTCAAATTTGAGCGGTTTTGAGCGGGCTAGAAGACAAAAAACATATATAAACAATAAACACGGCGCGAAGCGCCGGAAAAATTTCATGTTTCCCATGTCAAACCTCAAATTTGAGCTGTTTTGAGTGAGCTAGAAGGCAAAAACTATAGCTGAACAATGAATCCGGCGCACAGCGCTGGAAAAAATTGACATGCTCTCTATGTCCAACTCAAATTTGAACGATTTTTAGCGGTTTAGAAGACAAAACTATACATAAACAATAAATCCGGCGCGAAGCGCCGGAAAATTCCAAGTTTACTTGCTCAAAAGTACGCTAAAAACTTGTTTTGTCGGTGTTTTAGACGCAATTCGCCAATTTTTAATTTTTCCCTTTGGGGGACCCTTGGGAAAAACAAAATTTTTTCCTTATTTCGGGGGGGGCAGGCCCCCAGCCCCCCTGGATACGGGCCTGAATACGACTATTTAGCCTATTTGAACTATACATAGGTAGTATATATCCCTTTTTGAAGTCGAAAAAATAGCTCTAAATCCTTTTGAGACTCAGAAAAAAGACGCGATATATGTTTCTTAGACAAAAAAGGCTATATAGCTAGTTTTCTGAGTACAAAAAATGCTATATAGCAATGATTTATAGGCCAAAATGATTGCATAGCTAACGGTTTTTGAAAGCTCGGGGGGGGGTAATAACCCCTCTCACCTCTCCTTATTCCCATGTATGGAGTGAGGAATGACCTTTTCTGGTTAGAAGGACAACAAAGCACTTAAGAAAAGCAAGCGCTTGCCAAAAATAGACAGTAAATAAAAATGAATGGGGTAGGGCCGATTCTGGGTGGGGGATAGCCCAATCCCGCGTTACATGTGCAAGTGGCTTACCTAATGTCACCTGACTGCCTCGGGGTAACAATGTATCGGCAAAAGCGCCACTCTGAACCAATAAACGAACGAGTAGACGAGGGAACCATTGCTGATGCGAAGATTCGGGCAAATGAAGGCAAACAATGGTCAAAGCGTTTGTGGCTGTGAGTGGCAAAGTCCTGGCGACTTTTTGACCTCCCGATGATTCGGCGGGCGGGTCAAACGCCGGTTCGTGTGTCAAAATCTCTAGCAAATAATCGAGAATGAGGGGTAACAGTTGATGATCGCGACTGAGACTTGCCCAACAGTCGCACACTGACCTTAAAAAGAGCCGGAGCCAATCAAAATTTCATGCATAAACTATACATGCAGCCCCGTATCCAGGATTTTACAGGGGGAATTGCAAACTTTGAAGTCGGATATCTCGAGAACTATCAGGAGATAGGCCAAAATAAGGGCATTTTTGTACGTTTCTCAACGAGCTCTATACAATGACGAAGAAAAGTTTTTTAAAAATTCAAAAATTTTTTGCATTATTTGATTCATACACAAAATCTATCGTTCACTCTGTCTGCTTCATTGATTTCTCATCATTCCATTCATTAAAAAACTTTTTAACTTTTGTATTTATACCTAATCTTTGTATTTCGAAACAAAAACAGCAGAGGAAATAAATATTCTGGCGCGAAGCGCCGGAAAAATTTTGTGATGTTCTCCATGTCTAACTCAACTTTGAGCGGTTTTGAGCGATTTGTGCAGAAGGGAAAAAAAGCATTTAAAGATAAATCCGGCGCAAAGCGCCAGAAAATTTTTACGTTTGTATGCTGCTATACTCAATTTCGCACATTTTTGAAGGTAAGAAATGTAACAAATTTGATTATACGGATAATTTTATCTCGAAAAAGATTTAAATACATAGCGAATAGTAATTTTGATTAAATTAATGGCGCGAAGCGCCGAAAATCTGAGCATTTTACGCTGGGAAACGTCAAATACCCAAACACCTATATAGTTTTATATCTGAAAATTGAGAAAAATTTCAGGGGTGATTCCACCATATACCCCCCTGGATATGGGCCTGCTTGCATGTAACGTATTAAGTTTATATATACAGCTTTAATCGAGAAATGTAGACAAATTAAAATATGTACATGACGATGATGCAAAAGAAACTTGCTACTATCAGTCTATTGACTTAGATATTAATATGTACATTGTACAAATATAGAAACTATCAAAAAATAAAGCAACACGGTAACATTCGACACGATCAAGATGCAAAGTAGGCAAGCTCAAATGTGACAAAGACGAATGAGAGTTTGAGTTACACATGCACAGAAGGATATATAAACCATTAATGAGGGGTCAGAGGATCAGACATGGTCAGAGGATCACACACTGCCAGGCATCTTAAAGCTTATGGACATATGTACATGTACCAGGGATCCCCACACAAAGTTCGTCGTTCTCCATACATGGGCATGGGGAGGGGTGAAAGGGGTGTTGCTCCCCCTGAACTCTAAGAAACTGATAGCCATATGGCCATTTTGACCGAATAACATTGCTATATTGCTTTTTGGGCTTAGAAAACTAGCTATATGACCTTTTTGAACTCAACACATACCGTGTGAGTTCGAAAATGCTGTATAGTTTTTTCTGGGTTTCAAAAGGACTTATAGATATTTCCCGACTTCAGAAAAAGCTAGATTGCTATTCTTTGGTTCAAAAAGGCTACATAGCCATGTATGTTAGTAAGTTCAAAAGGGCTATATACAGGAAGGGGCAAAAAAACTGATACCATGTTCTCGCTAACATGTTAAATGACAAAGGCAAAAGAAACAAACAGAGGGCATAACACTTGGAAGAGAATTCATTTCTAAACAAAATGTTCAATAAATCTAGCAAAATGACTTTTTATCGGTTTCACACGAAATAATTTTCACAATGTCCTCCAGAAGCTAGAGTGACTAATCGCAACCGTACGCGAAACTCATCAATAGCAGCGTTGATGCTATCTTGTGATAGTTTGTTCCCAACAATGTTTTATGCGTCGTTTTAAGCCCTTAAGGTAGGCTTATCATAAACCTTTTGCTGCACAGCGCCCTGAACGTAATAATCCATCACATTTAAATCAGGCGAACAAGGGGGCCAATCGCCAGAATGCAGAAAATTTGCAAGATTTTCTCGCATCCAAGAATTGGTAGCTCTCGATGTATGTGCGGTCGCCCCATCCAACTGAAGTATGTAATCCTTTTCGGGATACAGTTTTCCAAATCTTTACGAGCAGACTTCAATATGGAAATGTATTTAGCACTGTCCACTTTCGAATTTGAATCAATGAATTGAATGCAACCCTTTCCGCGTTTTGAACCAGCTTCCCATACCATATTTTTTTCGAAAAGTGTGTCGTTTCTGTTATTAATCGATCGGGCGAAACGTTATGTTTTAGAGTCTCAGTGGAGTAGACACGATTCTTTTGCGTGCAGACAGGTGGTGCGTCGATCAAAAGTTCATCAGAAAAGATAATTTTGTCCAAATCACGCGCTCTAATGTTACGCAATAATCGTTCCGATCGACAAAGGCGCTTCAATTTAGTCTTCCGATTAATTTCTTGTTAAGGAACGCGTCTGAAGACGTTAACCTTGTTCTCCTTCAAAATACGACCCACAGAACGTCGAAAAATGTTCAATTTCTTGCTGATTTTCCGTTGCGTAAGATGAAGACCAACCGTATTTTTGGGACTAATAATTGATTTTTTAACCATGTGAATGTTCTTAAGTGTTCATGCAGATCTGGGGCGACCGCTGCCCTTAACACGATCAGCCGAACCAGTTTTATGAATTTTTCCACAAAGTTTCTAATAGCAGAATAAGTCCAAGAAGGTTGTTTGAATCGGGTAAAAATTCCCTTCGCCCCATAGCCCTTGTTGACCAATTTCAAAACAAAACCTCGAGAATTTGGCGATAACTTCCCCATAATCCAAGCAATGCCGATGAAATTTAATATACAGACTTGCGAACTGCTCAACTGCATGTTTTGTAAACAAGAAGTTCGGGAGATTGTTTAAAGTGAAACTATTGTGTAATTGTTTAGGTACCAGTTTTTTTGCCTCACCCTGTATTTGTCACAAATGCTCGAGAACGATGGTTCTAAAAGCGATACCATCGTTTTTTTCGCTGTTGAATCATTTTTACAAGCCTAGTTCCCTTATCCCCCAAACCTAAAAATTTTTGACCCCTGATTTTTAATTTTAGCACCCCCCCCTTAAAAATTTCGAGCCGTTCCATATATGCTTATGGATCAATTCCTGCATCACATTTGGGGACCAAAGCGGACGTACATACTTTTAAGACGGTCGACTTCCAAAATGACAGCTGAACCCCTTCTGCCAGCTAGACGCTGCTGCTTCCAAAATTTTAAATTCAAAAAACGTGAACAACATGCTGTTTTAAACGTTTTCAGCTGCCTTCTGACTCAAAGTATTAGGTCCTGCAGTTCCCGCCAAATAGCCATTCTTTGAATAAGTTTTTGTTTTTATGTCATAGAAAAAACCAGCAACGTCAGAAATGTCAAAAAAAGTATTGTCTTATTTCAAAAAAGTATTGTTCATTTTTCATATTAGTATTTTTCATGCATACTTTTCTTTTAAGGGGGGGGTAAATGACCTCCAATCTTGGCCAAAAAACACCTAAGAACGGCTGGAAAATTCGGTTTCTTTCTAAAAAATCGGGGGGGGGTCAAAAATTTTCTGGCTTTGGGGGATGGACTGATGCCCGACTTTGCGTGGGGGGACTCCCGTTCCCCTTCTCACATGTATGTTTGTACGGTACAACACGGAAAAATATCAATAATACCAATATCTTACGGTTCATAACGCCAGACCAGTGATTTATTGTCCAATGTATTCAATAAGCGTCCAAAATTGATACACATGGATTAAACAGAGAAATTTTCCCGTCATATGCAATACTTTTATTATACAAACGTCACACGGTTAAAGCGGACCAAAAGGACCAAAAACAAAAATTGGGATAGCAGTCACCCCTCCCTGTCGTGTGCATGTAATACTATACTAAGTAAGTGTGTACATATTTATGTGAACAGCACATATATGTAACGAATTGAAATTTCAGGGGAGGAGTCCCCGGCCATTTTTAGGCGGGGGGGGGGCGAATGACCTCCAAAATTTTGGTCAAAAACGACCTAAAAGCATTGAAAAAATGGGCAAAAAAACGCAAATTTTTCCAAAAAATGGGAAGGGTAAAAATTTTCTGGCTTTTGGCAAATGGGGACATGGGTGCGCAAGGTCAAAGTTTCAGGGGGAACCAAAAATTGCTAGATAGCTATGTGCTTCGTAAAAACGGCTCTTTAGTCCTTTTGGGGTCAGACAATTAGCTATATAGCTTTTTTGGTCTCAAAAACTAGCTATATAGCCTTTTCGGATTCACAAACAAAGCTATATAGCCTTTTTGGACTAAAAATAGCTATTAATCCCTTTTTTGAATCGAGAAAATAGCTATATATCCTTTTGAAACTCAGAAAAAGGCAACTAAATAGCATTTCTGAGCTCAAAAAAGACTATATAGCTAGTCTTCTGAGCCCAAAAAGGCTGTATAGCTAATTTTCTGAGCCCATAAAAGGCTATACAGCAATGGTTTTTCGGCCAAAATCGCTGTATAGCTATCAGTTTTTCAAAGCTCAGGGGGGCAATCCCCTCACCCCCATGCTCTTGTATGGGGAGGGGATTCCACCATCGCCCTATTACATGTATGATACAGCATGTACGTTAGCCTTTTAAAACTGACTGACTGAAAGGCAACTGCTGCAGCAGTAAAGCATTGATGGTTAAATGCAAATGATGTTTCGAGAACTCGTGCAAGGCGAGCAGACATTCGGCATAGGTTTGCACGTTGCCGCTAGGTATAGAACTAAGGCGCAATTGCAAAACACAAATTATCTTCTCGGCCTGTCAAACACACACAAAATTCAAAATGTTGTACATACATATTACGTATGCACCCACTTAATTTTCTCTACTGAAAAATAAGAATTGAAATTTCTTAAAAATGTGAAATCGCTTGATGATCCTGTTTACACATGAATAAACACGTGATGTGCATAACAAAGTTGACATTTTAGAACCATGCGCGTTGCGATGCGACAATAGGCATTTATATACAATATTGTACACAAGGCCTTAGCAAATATAGAATTATGCTTTACACAGGAGTGCAAGAATACGAATAAGAATGAAATGAGGATATGAATCAGATATATACAATGAAAAAGAAAATATATGCGATAAATAATAATCAAATAAAACACTAATGTAGTAGGAATTCGGCAGGGAAAACGCTTAACTTCTGAAATAAGCTGCTCTCCTTTGGTTATAAACTGTAACTTGAGCAAAGTAGCAGCAGCAGTCGAAACGTGTAATTGCTTATCTAAAACCAAATCAAATAGGACAGTCAGGTAGTTCTGGATTTGTTTGCCCGGCAATCGCTGATCGATCACCTGCAAGAATATCATAAAGATGTACAATTTTAGCAACGGTGACAAAAATTTGAATAAGTTTGTTCGGAACATCACGTTATATATATAAACAAATGCCTATGTACAAAGTGCTATCAAAAGAAGAAGCGAATCTCTTAAATGGCTTCCAGTTCAGCAGTTGAAATTTGTAACCGTATCTGATAACTCTTAGTTTGTCGACTATAAAAATTAGTAAGTGACATGTGACTCCATGATTAAAATATGACAACGACTTCGCACAAATGACGCTGAAATCGAAACGTATAAATATAATTGAAGTGTAAAAATAAAAAGATGATTTGGAAGACTTTATTTTAGTTTAGCATACTTTTCCCTCAGGAAAAATCGTCAAAATTAAATTTTTCTTAGTGGACTGCATAATTTGAGGTACATCAGTCCGAATCATACATACACACGGTCATAGTCCTCAGGGAATTGGAAAATTTCAAAATTAGCCTATAGTTAGTTCGCTACCCATATGTATTTATTCAATGCAGTCATGTTTATTTTGCACCACTTAAGTAAATAGAGAACACTGCATGCAGATTTACATATTCGATTTAGGTACTGATGTCAAAATTTAAAAAAATCCATGATTAGACAAAGCGTGTAATCGATTTCCCGAAATCCGCAATTAAAGCTTTAAATAGAATAATTTGCGCTAGACCCTACCCTACCCTGTCAAACTACTCTCGGGTGTGGGTCAGCCAGTGAAGTTTAATAATCCTGGCTCACAGGTTGTTCGCCTATATTCATATTTTCTCTCCTCGAAAAAACCGGCTTATCGCGATTTGTACTTCAGTTTCAGGTCTAGTATTCCAATACCCTGTGTGCACGTCTGGTCCGAATGAAATATGCAAATCATTATTTGATATGAACTTAAAGTAGCGAGATAGCGGAACCACTAACTGAATGCTAAGTATGTGTAGTAGCGAATTTTTATTCACGAATCATTTAATTTATTAATTAGGCAGATATGTAATCTTCATTAAATCATCTATTGCCTCCTCTGATTGATTTAATGACAAGCTAATATAAGTATAGACATGTAGAGAGACAGCTCAGATCAACTTTGTTTGAGCGCATAAAACTAAAGAAACCATTTCACTTGTTAATGTTAGATAATAAAAAGTGCGAAAAAATTAGTAAAATTAGTATGTACATATAGGTACTTACCTCGACTAACTGAAATACTACATATCGCAAAACTTAAATTAATCATTTCGTAATCCTTGGCTAACTGAACTACTACACCGAGATGACAATTTGATTCAGTCTTTTCTAAGCTTTCTTTGTGTTCAAGTATGCTATCGACTATTGTATCATGATAATCCTTGCCATGGCCTAAACGCACATACATACATTCAGTAAAGTGCAATGACAAGACTTCGTTTATCTGATGCATTACACTGATAAATTTAACAAGGACTTCTAGGTAGGCTAGCAAACGCAAAACATGCAAGTTTAATGGTTAGACCTCTCCAAGTCCAGATATTACTTTACATCTTTATCTACATGAATTTCATGCTTCAGAACAACAAAATCATACACGTGTTTTTAGGATATCGCTCTTTCGCAATAACGCCAAAAACTTATGCACGACTTCTGTTATTGCGAAAAAACTATATCCGCTTTGACTGAACTTGATTGAACGAATTTCTCAGTCGGCGTATCTCAAAGGTAAAATAAAGAGTAAGTCAACATATGCAAAACAAGGAAAATAATATAATTAGTAATTAGAATTTAAATAAAAAAATTCGAAAAAACGATAAACAAAAACTAAGCAGAATATCCAACATTTATACTTTGTACGTAGTTAATGAGCACACTACAGATCTATATAACTCCAGTAAATAGACAGTATTTAAAATGACTAACCCATGTGGGCCAAAGAAATAGCAAGCAACCAATGCACACAATCAAGCGCTGTTTGCCGTATGACCGGTATGCAATCACAGAATCTTGGGCAAAATCGACCTAATAGACTACCCATCAAGTGAAATTCCGTCGCGTGCTTCAAATAAACATTCCAAATAATCATCGAATGTTGCGCAAATTTGCTTTTCAGTTAAAAAAATAGGAAAAAATAAAGCAATCGATTTAGAAAAATTATGTAATAAATGATGCAATGTTGTATCACTTTAAGGCTTGCAATCAGACAAAAATTTTTTGAAATATTTCTCTAAAACTTAGGTAAAAATGATTTTAAAATTGAAATAGTCAAACCTTTTGAATATGAAATATTTAGTATGCATAATAGGTTTTTTGAAGGAGTCATGTATCGAGGATTTTTGAAAATCATGTTAAAATTAAAGGCAAGGTTTTGACTCATAGAGAACAAAGTGTTAAAAAATTTATCACTTTAACTGTATATTTGAAGAACGACATTTATGCTCCTATGTTATGTGTATATTTAATGTGTCGCTTATATTTGTACATTCTTGCGAAACTAACAGTATAATTTATGCCTTCAACTAAACATTGTCAAAACCAATAATGCAAATTGCTAAACCCTAAAAATTTATAGGACAAGTACGTAGATATCGATTGAAAAGGCTATTAATAAGTACAAAAACTCAAGCACATTTATAAATTAGATGAATTTTATTTATGCAATATATTTATGTACTGGAATTCAAGTCAAGTCGGAGAAATGACGCGCATAAAAATATTTAGTATAGATTTATGCCCAACAAGATTTAGGTAACAGAGGAAAACGGAGACAATCCAATATGCATACATAGGAAGTCATCTACCAGAATTTAATATAAAAATATCTAACGCAGCAATTTTCTTTCAAGCCTTTCTGTTTGCGCTACATCATTTTTTGTTCTTATTTAGAATATATTTTTCTGAAATTATTTCAAACGATAAGATAACTTCAAACCATTATAAAATCTATGTCATTCTATGCTACACGTCCCTTTAGAATGGCTAAATTTAGATGAGCGACAATACATACATAATTAAAAGAAACGTAATTGGAATTTTATCTTTTTAATTGATAATCATCTAAAAACCGAATTGAATTACGCCTAATACGATGTCGGCCGAAGTGTAGTAGATTTTGAGCAAATAACAAGCCGAATCGATCGACCTTTCTCTTTCGATGGCAGAATCAGACGAAAACCACGGTTGCAAAATCTGGGTTGAAATACCAGAAATACAAATTGCACTGGCCGAAACCGAATTTTTTTACATGCTTCAGATTTTTAAAGTTAACACTCTGTTAGTGCGCGAAAGAAAGACATTTTTGATCTTTTTTAGTTTACCAACTTCGCCGGTTTAAATGAAGACGTGTACCTCAAACGTAACACATCGTATTTGGATGCGTTTCTTCAAACACAATACTGACTAAGGTAAGAAGGTGTAAAGTTCAATCTCTGGTGAAAAGAACACGATCGATTTTTTGTGACTGAACTTCTTCGTATATGAATCGGGTTGTGCGAACAATTCTGAAATGAAATACATGGCCACGGTTACAAACCGCACTTGGTCGGAATTCTCTACACCCAATACTAAGTTATTCAGGAGGTGAAAAGTACTACATATGTGGTAAAAAACGTTTTTGCACTTATTCTGTCTGCTAAGTTCTCCGGTTATAAATTAACATGTCCAAATTAATGTAAAAAATGGAGAACATCTTACTAGTTGAACATCGCAGTACTCAATATTGAGTAAGTCCCGGAAATATAAAGTTTTAATTCTGGTTTAAAAATACGTTTCTGCGTCACTTTGGCATGTTATGTTCTTCATTATAACTAGAAAAGTTAAAATTTGTTGCAAAAAAATCAGCGATTTAGTGCAAAAGTTTAAACGATTCGGTGCAAAATTTAGTGCAAGAAATCCAGTAATTTGATGCATAATTCGCAGGCTGTACTCGAATAAAAATTTGTTAAATGTAATTACACTGTACATTTCGACATTTTCGAACAAGAATCGATCTCTACGATCGGTTGCGAGCAATTTGTACAAAAAAAGAACGATCCACGTCCACTGAAACTAAATAAGTCTTAAGTGAATTTCCGGATTTATTTATGCGGAAAAAACGCTCATTTTATCAATGATTTGTGAGTTTGAACTTGACTTTCCTTCATTTGGTGCAAATTTCGGCAAATGTCGAATTTGGTGCATTTGGCGCAAAACAGTGAAATTTGGTGCAATTTGGTGCAGAAAAAAATGCTAGTTGAGTGCTAAATGTTTTTCAACGTTTCACGACATCCTGGAGGTTGTAGGTTGTACAAGCTAGGCTTTTTACAAACTGTTCTCCAGCAAATCAGTATTACAAATCTAACTTTGTTTTTTTCAACTTAATGGCCGTGTCAAATTAAACTGAAAATTAATTTTAATTTCAAAACGTTGTAGAATGTAACTTTTTTAGAAGATGCTCTCAATCATTATGATTACGATTAGGAAAGAAGTCTTGTTTGCAATGTAGATGTTGATGTGAATGAAAAGTCTTGTTTCCTATTCTGTTCAAGTGTTATATTTCATTCGGCAGGTTACTTACGAGTTTATTGATCGATCCACTCAAATTAAAAGTGGGGTACTAGTAATGAAAAATGCTCCGATGGAACAAAAAGGACGAATGAACATGGAATAACAGATTATTAAAGACATAAAAGGAGAGGACTGGAAGAAAGTCAGCTATGCGCGCAAAAAAACATTAGAATCTGCTAAAAATCAGACTTTCTATAAGCAACACAAAATTGAAGTATATTCTGCGGCCTCTGAAAAATAAGGTGTTCTCTCAAAACAGTTCTTACTGGTTGGTTAAAGAGCTTGGAAGGAAACTTTGATCCGTGCTAAATAGACGATTTATCTGAATTTCAGTATCATATTTTCATATAACGAATATACACTATTTATCTGAATATCAGTATCGTATTTTCATGACAATACATAATGGATATTCACTTAAAAGGCTCAATATATTAATTATGACATTCCCATCATGCTGTTTATTATACATAGCTCTACAGTTACACATTTTATGCTAGCAGAGACGATTTAGGTTCATTTTCTCCTGCTTCGGTATTGAGCTATAAAATTTCCGGTCTATCATTATGCATTGCATTCATCGCATGGTCATCTCACTCATTATTCTTGCGCCGTGACCTAAATTTTTTGGTGCGAACGTGTTCGAACATGTTTAGTGCCTCGCCGCACTTCTATATCATTGCAAAAGCGGTCGTTCGTCCCTGCATTCGGTTCAGCCTAGTGAACAATATGATTTGCCCTAATCTTTGATTCAGATTGATCACTTCTTTTCAGCAAAAAAGTGTTATTTAGTTCTCTAACTAAAGCCACAACCAGACATACACGTGGAGGTTGGGGGTCTAGGCCAGATATGCACGTGGTGGGGATTTTGGGGGTCCTAACCCCCCACCAGAAAGGAAGAATTGAAAATTATGTGCAAAAAATGAGGCAAAATTAAGGATAAGAACGGATGAAAATTGAAAATTCACTTCAAAAGAGCTTTAAATTGACAAAAAATGTGTAAGAACGTAGTTTTAACGCTATTTTAGCGCTTTTACCAGTTTTTGAGGTCATTTTGGCCCAAAAAGCTCAATTTTAGACACCTCAGACCCGCTGACCCCCCCAGCTCAGCCATGCTGTGCACCTATAGTCTAAACCCCAGAATAAAAAAAATAAAATTTTTTTCGGAAAATGAGGCAAAATGAAGGTTGAAAATTGATGAAAATTGCAAATTTTCTTTAAAAATGCCTCCAAATTGACCAGAAACTGAGCAATAACGTATTTTTCATGCTATTTTAGCGCTTACATCAGTTTTGAGGTTGTGTTGGCCCTAAAAGACTCAATTCTTGACTCCCTTAGACCAGCTGACCCCCCCAAGATCGGCCATGCTGTGCATCTATGGCCAACACTATCTGCTGTAGGCCATTTTCGTGTTGCTTAAAGAAAGTCCGATTTGTAGCAGATTCAAGTGATTTTTGCGCGCCTAGGTGACTTTTCATAGTCTGCTCCTTTTATGTCTTTAATAATCCGCTATTCCATGAATGTTTGTCCTTTTGGCTCTAGTCGTATATGTTGTCTCGTGTTTGTCATTTATTACTCAACGTCTTTTTTATCATAAGCTGTCTTTATTCTTATCACGTGTTTTCGTGGACGAAGCAATAAATTCTTTGTTGTTATTGTTGGTTCTTGTTGCTGTATGTTGATAAGCATACACTATTGATACCATATAGTGCACATTGCGTTCAATCATCTTCTCCTGTTGGAGATTTATATTATTTGAAAATATCTTATTTTATGCAGAGAATCTGCAAAGTCCTGAAAAAACGACTTTTACTAAATTTAGTGTAATGCAATTATAAGTCATTAGGCGTAATTAAAACTTCACTACATTTCCACTGTAGTAATAGGCTCTTAGATATAGCAAATTGTGATATATTTGGTCAAGTGATTGAGAAGTTATAAGGACTAATA